>CAJNDS010000006.1:17500-231601 GCA_905221605.1 Symbiodinium natans
TACCACAACACCACACATACACCACCACACATACACCACCACACATACACCACCACACATACAACACCACACATACACCACCACACATACACCACACATACACCACCACACATACACCACACATACACCGCCACACATACACCACAACACATACACCACCACACATACACCACCACACATACACCACACATACGCCACTCATACACCACACATACACCACACATACACCACACATACACCACACATACACTGCATCACGCATACACCATCATGCACCACACAGCGCATGCACCCTACCATGCACCCTACAACCTGCACTGAACCGCGTGCGCGCTGCACAACGCATGCACCGCACCCGACACACAGCCACACAGCAGCACGCGTGCTCTTCACAACGGCATCACCCTCGCCACGCACGCGCCACGCATCCGCTATGCCGCTATGCACCACACCGTGCATAAAATCCCAAACCACGCATACACCGGTTGCAAACAACAAATACATACACCGCACACGTCTGCACACGCACACTGCGCAACACATACAATACACCGCTCCAGCGCACCACGCGCACACTACACAACACACTCACCCTACCACGCATACAGCGCGCCATGCATGCAGGGCACCACGTGTACGCCGCACAATGCGTACACTGCACACCGCAAAACATCACACCAAGCATACCCCGCACCCTGCAAAACACCGAAACATGCATTCCCGCATTCACCACACCACATATACTTACACTGTAAACACACGCATACACCACACCGCGCATTCGCCACAACCAACGCACATATAAATACACATGCAACATATGGCTTTGCATTGTTGCTAGATAGGCTTCATATCTGGACAGATATATAGGCAAGCATGCAAAAAGGAACGAGGCTTGCAAATACTTCGCTGTCACCTTTGCGGTTTCATGCGTATAATTATGGCAGTCCTATTTGTGGTTCGATGCGTCTAAGTAAGCGGTTGTGTATCGTTGCTTGATGGGTTGCATGTATGGACAAATCCTTGAGAACTGATCATGCACGTTCGAGAAAGGAAGAGGACGGTAAAATCCTTTGCTGTTATATGTGTGGTCTTATGTGTCCAAATGGTTTTGTATCGTAGCTGGATAGGTTTCGTATCTGGCCAGATATATGGTTGCACGTTCGAGAAAGGAAGAGGATCGTAAATACTTTGCTGCTATGTTTGTGATTTTACGCTTCTGAATGGTTTTTTGCATCGTTGCTAGATGCGTTCCATACTTGGCTGTTATATTTATGGTTTTGTGTGTCTAACTGGTTTTGCATCGCTGCTAGAGGAGTTTCATGCGTGGACAAATCTATTACTGCGCGCACGTTCGAGAAAGGAAGAGGACCGTATATACCGTGCTGTTCAACTTAACTAACGGTTCTGCATCGTTGCTAGAAGGGGTTCATGTATGGACAGATACATGGTAATCACTCGTGCATGTTCGACCTGCACCACGTACAATTACATCACACATGCACCAGGCCACGCATGCATCGTACATGCTTCACATCACACCGCACCCCATACACACACCACACACATGCCCAACAACGCACCACACCATGCACACCACACACACACTGCACATCACCACTGCGGAACACAACACATAGTAAATTGCGACAACGCGCAAACACCACTCCATGCATACACCGTGCCACGCATACACCACACTTGTCACACCACACAAGACCACACCACCCCCGAAAACCACCGGGCCCATGGTGACAGCAGCAGCAGGACCAGGATACGTCGAAGGGCGGACCAAGCTCACTCACCATGAAGTCTCGCACAACCTCGCTGGTTCTGGGTCGTGTGTCCGGCCCGTTCGGGCGCTCTCGATCTGGACGGGCCATGGAAGTCATCCCAGAGGGCTCACCAAAAAGGCTTGCCATGGGCTCCTTCCCCAAAGGGCACTGCCAAGAAAGAGGTGCACACTAACCGTCCCCAGGTCGCTGGAAGGCACTCCAACACGGTCAACCGCGAGGCCCGGCCCCACCAATCTCCCACAATCCAGTTGTACGAGTGGTTACGCACACAGGGCCAGCTGGGCTGCCTTTCGTGCCGGATAAATGGGATGATCGGCGGTTAACGATTCGTATCCCTAGTCACCAACTTCCGGCTATCGACCAGCCCAATCCAACCAACTAACCAAGAACAAGCACACACATAAACACACACACACACGTACACACACGTACACACACGTACACACACGTACACACACGTACATACGTACACACACATACGCTCTCTCACACACACACACACAAACACCCATACGCACACGCACTCGCACCAGGCTTCACGAAGCATCCTGGAGGCATCTGAATCTGTGCTCCTCTTGCACCAGCCACTCCTGTGATAGTGGCATGGCTCCGTTGTTCCAGGCGCCGTACTGCGAACGAGAAAAAGGGCCATGTGAACAAGTCAAGAAGCTTGAGCTTCGTTTGCTTCAATCACTTCCCCACTCCCTCCCTCTCTCGCTCTTCTGCGCTTTGTTCGCATGCTTCGGTGATGCGAGGTTTGGGGCCTGTGGCCTTAAGACGGGCTTCGTCCGCCTCCACAACAAGCAATGGCTTTCTTGGCCATGCGAGATGCAGCTCGTCTCTACGGTTTACGACGGGATAAGTAATATCAAGCAAGAGTGGGAGATGTGGAACCGAGACCATACTGGCAAAGCACCAGACTAGTTACGCATGAGCCTCCGCCTTTGTTTTGAGAATAGGTTTGTTCACAAAGTTTGGTGAGATCGGCCTAAGAAGTTACGATGCCGCTTCTGAAGCGGTGGCGATTGTGTAGCCACATCTCCATGGCTGCAACACTGCAGCCAGCTGTCGCTGCAGCATAGTGAGCCATCTGCAAAACGACGATGAAGCTGCGCGAAATGCAGCTCTGCTTCTTGCTGATCTGCATGACTGCAGCGAGCAGTCTTCCAGGACCTCATTTCTTCTTGCTCTGGGCGGACCTTTGCCACGGACTCACATGGATTCACATGGACCTATACGGATTTCTGTCGGGCGCATCGGAGACCATCAGGGACCCGTTGGGGGCCGCGCTTGTTGGTCGCGTTCGCTGGCGCCGTGGCTGCCTTGCCCTTTTCAGCCGCCTATGCTCGGGGACAGCATCAAACTGTTCGTTGTCAGCTGACTTGCCATCTTGTGAATCATGCGCCTTGGAGGCCTTGTTGCCATTCTTCTTCGAAGGCTCTTCCTCAAGAGATCGATGACTCATGCAAGCTCGCGAGCCTATACACTTTTTTGGGCTGTTCCATCTGCAGCTCTGTGGCTGTTGAGGACTTCTTCCGAAAACAACGGCATCCGCAGCAACACCTGGAGACAGGATGAATGCAACCCATGACAGGCCATCTACAAAACTCGTCCAGGACGCACGGGGAATCCTGGTCAACGCAGGCAAGGGCTCCTTCATCATGAAGCTGAGCGCTCCACATGCAACAGAGAAGAGCCGAAGATATCCAGAATGCCAAGAGTCCCAACTTCACCAGAGAGTACCTCGCACGCGGCTTGCGACCATGCGAGACGTGGCCCTCTTTCACCGTATCACGGAAGGGTCTGGCTTGCTTGCCGTAAACCAGTCTGCGCACACTGCAGCTGCAATGTAGAGCACAAAAAGGACGAGATTTCCAGGAGTCTCGGCGGTTTGCCAGGACAAGCGGCTGGCTTCAGTACAAGACACATACTGAACGCTTCGTGATTTGACGCAATGCATCGCAACGCCATGCAACGCCCGGACCAAAACAGCTTGAAACACCCTGAGCTCAGGACTCTTGCAATTAGACCTGTATACTTTGGCAGCACCTGGCATCTACTCTTCCCATGTCTGCATGTCTGTTGTGCGTGTTTGCATTCATTGCGACAAGCTCTGGAACTCGTGGCTAACATGGAAGCGAACTTGCTTTGTGTTCGCTTCAATGGTGCATTGTCGAATCACAAACAATGAGTGTGCCCTGCAACTGCAACATCACGACTGCTTTTGATGGGGTTTGGTGGGCAGATTGCCTTGCATGCGTGGGTCTGTTGAACAGTCTGCTCGCGGTTTGTGCTCAAGATGGAGTGTGCAAGCCTGACAGATACTTCCTGGGGCGCCGACGCTCTCAAATGCATCGACGATGAAGTGTGTGTACTGAGTCAGCAGCCTCAGAACAAAGTGGCCTTTGTCATGCTACAGGCTCCTGACTAAGACAGAAGGCCCTTTTTCCTTGGCACGAATGTGCACAGCATATGTTGAGCCCTTCTTCACACCAGTCTTGATCTCGTCAGCATCTTAGACGGGCTGAGACGTGTGGAACGATATGGAGCGATCAGTCGGGTGCGTGGGCATCTGAGAAAATTCGCCTTGAGGCGTAGCTAGCAGAGGAAAGGGCCTCGCGCTCTGCTATGATTTACGTATGCCGACGCATGCCTTGTGCAGTCCGTATTTGGTTGTGAACGCGCTTCATGGCGAGGCCCGAGAATTGAAACATTTATCTACTATACAGCGGAGACCACGGCCTTCTCACGGTTCCGCTTGGCAACACTCTAGCGCCAGGCCTGGTGCCTCGACTCACATGCCCTCCCTGATCTTGGCCTCAAGAACATCTAACGTCATATAGCAGAGGCACTTTCGAGTGTAAAACCCCAACATTCGCAAGTCTAACTGCGTTGTTTCAAGGCACTGCAACACGAAATGGCGTTGCTGGACTGAGCAACAGGCTCCCAACTTCTGCATGAGCCTGTCCCCCACCACCTGCCAACAGCTACTCAGAGTGCCGTGTCCTGTGTCCAGTTCCGGACATTTTCCCTTTGCGCTCTTGGGCAGGCAGACTTCGAAGACTACCCTTCGCAGTGCTTTCGCTTGATCTCTTTTGCTTGGGCTTGCGATGGTGAGCTGCTCCCCGCGCTTGGAGAAGTCGTCCTCCTGTCGGACGTCCGTCCATAAACCCATTCGTGGTAGTTCGATCCTCCCATCAGCTGTCGAGGAAAAGCCTTCAACTGGATCCAACTCGTTTTTGGATTTCTGGCAGCTTTCTGCATCAACCTCGCGCTTTCCTGTCCTTGGCCTGGCCTGCCTCGCCCTCTCTAGTCGTAAGGTGGCATAGCTTCAGCGGGGTTCCGCCGGAACGATCCTGCATATGTGATCCTCTGCCCTACATCACCTGGTTTGGAATAACATCTCCCCCAGTACATGCAGTGAGGACAGAAGTCGCCACACACACTTTCATGCGAGTATCGCTTTGTACGCATGGTGGCCACACGGGTGGAAGCATGTATTTAAGCCTACCAGGTCCCCGTCGATAAACACATGCGACATCATGCGACATTATACCACAAGATGCCACAGCTTAAGCTCCCCCCCCCTCCACCCCCCCCGCCCCCAGTACCATCAGCGGCCGAACACCAAACATGTCTCAGTCACTCTGCTCTCCTGCAACTCTCACTGTCGCACGGAAAATGCAATTTTGCGGACAGAAGGTGTGATCGCATACAAGTTGGTGAGACTGTGCTTCGCAAGAGTGAAATATTGTGAGACCGTGGCGAGCTTGAAAGAATTGAACTGCCATCCCAATCATTCTGACTGCGTTAGGATTTGCCATGGCACTGAAGCCACATGCATCACTTGAAGTCAGGGCATGCCGAGTGCCTGCACGCATAGTTGTAAGCAAGAACTTGAATGTCGACACCATTGATTGCAGTAGGAACGTGCCCAACCGGGCCACTTAGAAATACAGCATCCCGGCTCAGAGTATACCATAGTCTAATTGTAGACTGTGGAGTCCTTCGGCTCCTCAAGATGGAATGACATGTGCTGCAAAGCCATACCCCTCGCCAACTACCTGGGCCAACTGTGGCCCTGCGAAGGCCTCAGAAGAATATTGCAAAAATCCCATAATCGGACTCTGACTGTGTTTCTGCGGCACAGTGGCCGTGCTCCTTTGACAGGAGTCGGGAGAAAAACAACCTTGCATCGAGCTTACGTGAGGACACAGGGGACCAGGGGGACCGTTTGCAAAAATCCCATCTTCGGACTCTGAGTAAACCGCCTCCCCTCCCCTCTCCACATGAGGCACTGGACATTGTAAGCTGCCCTCCTGCCTCGCTTTACAATAGGAAGCGGGCAGGAGGGTGGGTGTTGGCGGGGATGAGGTAATGCAAGCGTGCAGCACAGAGCGACGCGCCTTACCATCATCGTTGCATGATGCAATGAAGTTGCTGAACCAATGCGGGATAGCCTCACAATCTTTCGAAGCTGTTACGGTTTGGCATGCACGCTTCGACAAAGCCCAAATGGGCACATCCAAACAACTCTGTCAGATAAACATGGCTTGCTCTGCCGTCTTGCCTTTCTATCTAAGAAGCGACAGCAGGAGGCTTGACACCTACATATGTAGAATTAAATGAACAAAAAATATCAAATGAATAAGTAGATGTATATATGTATATATATATGCAGTTATTTACTGACCGAGACCAATCAATGAAGGCAATGGCTTTGCAAGATCTACAAGAACTTGAGACCGAGGACCTCGAACTCGACATTGAAAGCAAGGAGATTTTGCACGACTGAAGGCTTGCACCATTAAAAAAATTGGCGGGCATGAGTCGGCATGAACACACTCCGTGCCGATGTGGGCAGACATGAGCATTCGCGGCATCGTGAAGCATAGTGTTTTACATAAGCACTCGGAAGTGGTGGTGGACGGTTCAGGAACCAGGGAGCCATGCGGGAGTCACGAAAATTGGCTCACCCTAAAATATACTAACCGAGGGTCTGCAAGCATGCCGTCCCGAAACCCTACAACCTCAAAGCTCAAACATTCAAACCCCAAACCCCCATGACATCCAAAACCCTCAACCCTGAGAAACGGTTTCAAGTCGCACTACAGCGAGAAGACTGCATCATGAAAAGTTGTGTGCAAACCCCATGTCAGGTTCACGGGCCCGCATGCTGTGTTCATGTGGCACAGTGGCCGTGCCCTTTGAAAGGAGTCGGGAGAGAAAAAAAACGTAGCATCGAGCTTGCGTGAGGCCACCGGGGACTAGCGGGACCGTGGAGACAAAGTTCCAACGGGCGATAGATGAGGCAAGAACCGACTTTTTTTGTTTGGAGTTGACTTGGAGCCACGCACCTCAAAAAGCGCTGAAAACAATTTTGGGGAAACTACCATACCCTGACCCTGAAGCAAGAAACGTGTCACATAGCTCTCAAGAGCGAAGTGGCTCGGGTAGCCGGCAAGGTCGGCGACTTCCGGGAGAGCCTCGATGGAATCGATGCACGTGTTCTGCTCCAAGCGCTGCTCCAGTCCCACAAGGAGTCTGCAGCCCTGGATCACTTCATTCATCAACTCCACTTCGGACACTCCAAGGCTGCTTAAACTGTGGACCTGCCACAAATTGCCGGAGATGGCGGAGCTGCTGGAGTCGCAGCGTAAATGCAAGCGTTCGCAGAGCGCCGGAAGATCGACGGCCTTCGCCAGCAATGGGATCCGCAACGTGAGTGTCACCCGCAAGGCCGCCCCGACACGTGAGGGGCACGTTGTCAGCCACCCAAGCTTGGAAGCTGCGAATTCTTGTTTCGCAGAGGCGGCTGCCTCCGCAACTGAAGACACGGCTCTTGCCAAGCGCTCGTAAAGCTCTTTGAGCTCCGAGCCCTCCTGCCGAGCGAAGAACCGGTAATGGTCTTCCTCATTGCACCAAATGAAGACCCCCGGGGCATCGCAAACGAAAACCCCGCGTGCATCGGGCCAGTGCCGTCCGAAGCCTGCAGCCAGCTTCAACTTGGAGTCGGGCTCCGTCAACAACATGCCAACCTTCCGCAGCCGTTCCTCCTGATATGCTGCCATTCCTTTGCCGCTCTTGGAGCCACGTAATGGGAGGTATGTGCCACGTAAGCGGGCGGAGGACAAGAGCCTCTCAACCTCCCGGCGCTCCTCCCTCGAGCAGCAAACAGGCATGCGAATTCCTGCGACATTCCGGCGTGCCTCCAAGACTGTGTAAACAACGTAGCTGCCAGTTGGGTCTATTTGGGCACCTGAGATCTTGGAGACATCCCCATCCGAAGGCTGGGGTGCGCCGTTGCAAATGGTGCCGCAGCTGAGAGCAGCAACAAGAGGGTCGAAGAATTGCTGGAACAAGCTGTAACATTCCGCGTCCCCAGCAAATGCGCCAGCCACTTTGACCATCGGATGGCCTGGGCAGTCTACTGCAGGCTTGATGCACTGCGCCAACGACACACCGGTGGACGTGCGGAGGTTGGCAAGTTGCTCGAGCTCGGGCTGTGCCTGCAACACTTCCGTGGCAATGCTGTTGTGCTTGGAGATATCTGGTAATGGAAAGGCTGCGAACCCTGGCAGGGCATCCTCTCCCAAGCCAGGTTCCGAGGAGAAGTCAATGTCATTCTGCAGCTCAGCATGATCTGCTTCTTCCTGTTTCTGCTCTATGAAATCGGCAAGAAAACCTAGATAATCCTCCGGCTTGCGCTCGAGGAGCTGAGTGAACATCTCCTGTGACTGGGGCTTCCGCCATGTGCTGACAACTGGCTTACTGACCGCTACAGTACTTACATGTCGGTGTCTGAAAGCAGCATGCCGCTTGCACTTCTCCGCACCTGTAGAAACTGCTGCACTCCACTCTGCTCCATGTACTGCTTCGCGCGCTCCGCGGCATTTCGACCACGGGAAATTCCTGGCTTCTCCTGCCAACGCCACGATTTGGGGGGGTTTCTGCTGCTGCCTGCTGCTCTCCCTCTGCCTGCACTTTGGCCGACAAATCCCGAAAACATGACAGCTGAGGAGGGCTGGTGTGACCAACATGACCAACTTTGCTGGCCGAGTGGTGCGTTGTAATTTGTGGATTGGGAGGCTATGCGAGGCCGATTCCGGCCGATTTTTGCGTATGTGGGTTGTATGACGTGCGGCTTTAGTTCGCTGAGGCCCCCAGGCTTGGCTCAGCTCCCGACTCGAGAACACCCTACCCGGACCTGATGTAAAGGATCCCCTTCACTCGCAGCATGGAGAAGTGCCAGAAAGGTGGGATTTCGGGTTTCGGTCCACAGGGTTTCAGGGTTAGGGCCTTTATGGATTTAAGGTTCCAATCTTGCGCGGCTTGGTCGGAATTAGGGCTCTACGGGTCTGCAGGGCTTGCGCTTTCTTGGCATTTTCGGGCTTTCGGGCTTGAATATTTTTAGGGCTTCTGCGGAAATTAGGGCTTCGGCACTTTCACGGTGCCAACCTTGGCCACCGAAAGAGCTAGTCACTGCTACGGGGCGCTTCTTCCCTTCGCCGCTTAGGGACCCGTTCAGGGACCTTTTCGGGACGCCCATGAGAGAGCGGGGGGAATCCTAACCCGGCTATGTCCTACAGCAGAGGCGACCAAGGTGGCACGCGTTTTGAGACCTATCAGCTTTCCAGCTACGAGCCAGCTCCCTAACATCAATGCAATAAGCCACAACAGATCATTTGACTCTGGGGCATTGTGAGGCACATGCTTTCTGAGCATCTTCTTAGCATCTCCGACGTGGGAGTGGTACAGAGTCTAGTCGCCAAGCTGCTTTGTTTGGTGGTTTTTTGTTAAGCAGGATGCTCCTCCTGGTCAAAAGACCGTAGAGAAGCTTCAAAGGATGCTTTCAGCGGCGCACAGCCAATGTCCAGAGTTTCAATCCTGGAATCTGATCTAAGCAAATCCGAGCATGCCTACCATACACATAAAGAGGCAGCAAGAGGCATAGGAAACAAATACTAGGTTGCTAGGCAAGGCTCTCCACGTTGGTCAAGCTTCCACCAAGTGCAGAGATGCCTGCCAAGCTCACCTGTGAGGATGCCACCTGCTTTAGTCAAGTCATGGCCGGTCCGGGTGCAACGGCTCACTTCAATTCAATTCAGATTCAAACTCATTTTGGATTCAATTCACACTCAAAATTCAAATTCAATTTCATGTCAGTTCGAACATCAATATGCGGCAGACCGGCCGCCGACCTTCTGGAAGACATCCACCGTGAAGGCTTTTGGCTGCTTTGCCCCATTTGGCGCAAACGCGAAGGTCTCTCCAGCACGGAATGGTGCCTGCAAGGCTGTTCGGCAAATGCTCGTGGGTGGAAGCTGTTTGCGATTTCTGACCTTTCCTAGGGTCCTAGGCCTTTCCGAGCCACGCCCCTTGCATGCATTCCCTCCCCTGAGACAAGGCAAGCCCCTTTCTGCGTGGTTGTCTTGTGTGTGGTTCGCTTCGAATACCTTGTAATCACAAACGACTCTGGAAAACTCGTTGTGAGCTTGCGTCTGGCACTCACCTGGCGTACCTGATGTCGGGATCTTGTGTCTTCCTCTCCTGCGTGCCTTTGACCCCCGGTGTCTTGCCTTTCTTTCTTTCATTGTGCGAGGGCCGAACCTCGGGGCTCGTCTACCCGTGCTCTTCTTCTTCTTCTTCTTCTTCTTCTTCTTCTTCTTCTTCTTCTTCTTCTTCTTCTTCTTCTTCTTCTTCTTCTTCTTCTTCTTCTCCTCGTGCTCTCTCACTCTCTCTCTCGCTCTCTCTGCATGCTTTGCCCGCCCCGAAAGGGGAACTGCCCCGAGGGACGCACAAGTCCAAGGTCCAGTCTGCGACCCGCTATCTCTCTCTCTCTCTCTCTCTCTCTTTCTTTGGGGCATGGAGCAGGCTCCGCGCTGACGCGCGCCCCAGTCTGCTTGTCAACGCGCGACTATCACGCGCCAATTCCCGCTCCTCCACGAAGTGTAGGGGAAAAAAGTGCAATTCTGAGGGCCGCTACTGGGTTACCCCAGGTCTACCGATTTACGTGAACTGTTCTTTTGGTAGCTGGGGAAGGTAGGACAAAGTTCCCCCACTACGGGCCGGGAATGGTGTTCGAAAATGCGAACTCCCCGCACTACAGGTTGGCAGTGTAGGGGAAGGTGGTAGGGGAAGGTGAGGGTTCTTACTCGAGAGGATTGGTCCAGCGGTTTCGCCTGGACAGGTTGTGATCGGTAAAGGGCGCCTATTCATGTCCTTCCTTTCCCCCCAACGACCGACCATCCACCCAAATCCACGAACCACACCCAGAAACCCACGAGGGAGGAAAGGAAATCTCTCTCTCTCTCTCTCCCTCGGTCTGCTTCTGTCTCTGCCGTAAGTCCTGTGAGTCACTCATTGGTTCATGAAGGTGTTGAAAACTCTGTCACTTCATCACTCCTCACAACGGAGGTGTTGAAGCGGCATTTAATGGATTTCATGCATGTCGTTCCCAAAAAGTTCCCAACATTAACACTCAGGCACCCAAGGCAGTCTCATGGAGAAACTCGTCCAAGCGCAGGAGTATGCTCATACGACCCAACCCTTTGTGGATCGAGAACATACAGTTCAGTGATCGGAAGCCTCCTGACCATGACCCCCAAAATCCCCAAAAACCAACAGCCCTGGCCGTAGGCAGCCCTTCAGTGACACATGTCAGCATGCCTGCTTTCGGGTGTCCCCGTATCTCAGCGACAAGAAGGTGTTGGCCTCAGACACTGATGACCACATGCTGCAAATCTGTGTATGCCCGCGCACTGAAAAGCATGTGCACCTGTCGTTCTGTCGTTTAGAAGGATGACCTGACATATCTTGACATGGTCTCTTTGTTCTGAGAACACTGCCGGGAGGTCATCTACCTCCAGCACCTGACTTCGCAAGCTTGTATTGTAAAGGGGTCGTCATTCTTATCAAACTGTACGTTTGTCAACTAAATGTAGTGTGGACATTCAATTGCGCAAGCAGCTTCCAACGCTGCACCCTTTTCTGCGAGTCCGTATCTTCCACCAAGTGAGGCCGGCATGCTCCATGAAGAAAACACAAAACAATTGAGGAGAGCACTTTGATGTCCATGGCGGGTCACAGAAAGACTAGCGTAATCTAGCGTATGTGTCTGCCCGGCTAACATGTCCTTGGTCGTGTTCATTCTGCAGAATCACTGCTGACGTGATCTTCTTTGTTCTTGCTTCTTGCTGTTTATATGCCTAAGATGGCAACACATGTGTGCTCAGCCTGCACAGTCCGAGCCGAAGTGTATTCCAGGTCCAAAAATGCATCAGGAATCCTGTCATATTCTGCCCTGACGCCGACAACGCCTCATTCCACCTCACTGCCTAAATAAGCCCTGCGAGCGCACTGAGCGCATCCGAGCAAGACATTGCCCAGTGGTTCAGCGACACGCCTCATCATCTTCATCCATTCTTCCTCGGAACCTTGCCGCAGCGAATTACCAGATGCTTTGTCAGACATGAAAAGGATAGGAACCGAACTGGAACCACGAACGGGACACGAATCCTGCGGACCTGCGGAACTGCTGGGACGGCGAGGTTGCTTTAGGATGTTTTTGGGAACCGCGAACCGGAACCTCAGAAACCGAACTGAAAAACGATTCCAATAAACAATTAAATAATATGTGGACTCTACGGTAGCGTAGCCCCACTCCCCTGCGAGTGTGGCTTTTAGAGGTTTCAGGCCCCAAGTGTGCAGATTTCTTGCTCCCCTGCGTGCCCGCTCCAAGACCCCCAACAGCTCGAAAGGGGCGCTTTGCATCGTTTTGCTTTGGGAACGGGACTGCGTTCTCGGACTGCGCTCTCGCCCCTGCGGTGCGGTTTGGTCCCTGGAGGTTTCAAGCCGCAAAGATCCCCAAAGCTACCGAATTGCGTACTGCTCCGAGAGAGGCTTTCCAAAGCTATGCCGATGACCTCAAGAATGTGTCGGCCAGCACGCCAGCTGACCAACTGCTGTCAAGGGCGACGTAGTTGGACGTTCGGTTCATGCATGATGCAGGTCACAGGCCTGCCGCTAGTATTATGCATATAGAAGTTGGAGTGGCCTGCCTTCCGCGGACCTCCTAATCAAACATATAATCTGGCAACCCGCAGTGCCTAACTTCGCAGCTACGGGGGGGGGGGGGGGGACCCTTCTGGCACGACTGGGCTGCCGGTATCCAAAGGGAAGGAATGGGAAGGAGGGAGACTCTGTCAATGCCGTGCTGCCGAACTGTTCTGTGCACGCTCATCGCCCAATTTGCATGACCCGCAGGTGGGACTTGAGGCGAAGCCGATCATGTACCAACAGGCTGAACCGACCTGACCCGAACAAGAAGATGGAGGGAGGTAGCACCAGAACTTTCGCGACATCACAATGGACAAGAAACAAGCCATGTAGGGCAGATATCGCAAGAAACAAACCATGTAACGTAGAGTTTCTGGTGACCACGAGACCGACCATTCCTTGTAGGAGAGACGCGCGCAGATAACACGAGACGGTTGTCGACCCTCGGCAGCCGCGTAGGTTAACGATGTTTCACCCAAAGCTCCCTAGTGACGTAGTGCAAGAAGCCGTTCCAAGAGCTGCCTGGTTTACGAACCGTCCGGAGGTTGAACAACCGGAACTGTGTGCACCGAACCGTAGGTTTAAGCACGGAAACCTAACCGAGCCGTTACATTTTTATGCATGCCTCGAAGCGTTCAACCAGATAAATCCAAGAGGCGTCGAGACAGACGACTGCTGCTCAAATTTCTCCATGTCGGCTTTGACAATGGAATCCAGCTGGCCCTCGTGAAGAAACGTGTTTGTTCAGACTTCATAGGAACAAGACACGGGAGCTGCCTGGCTCATGAGGGCAACCTTCTGGAAGTCTTCCTTTGTCTCTGGCCTGACCTGTTCTTCGCACTCGTGGCACAGTGCGAGCTGACTGGGCTACGTAGGAAGTACGTAGGATATGTTAAGATGTCTGCTGTACCACACTCTTGCATACTCTTGCTGCAGGTTTGCTCGCATGGCCTTGAAGTCAGGGGCACTCTTGCCATTGATAAGCCAGCCAGACTCCTGGAAGTCATGTGCCGGTGCTCAAGGATCCGAGCAACTCCACTGAAGTGTGTATGCAAGACATTGCAAGATCACGAAATACAGTAGGAGAAAGCCCTGCCGATTCTGCACATGTGCTGCATTTACCTGCTCTGCTCCAGTGCATGTTAAGTTCCTTTTACTGCACGTTGCAAGCAGCGAACAGTCTGCATGTGTACCTTCTTGATGCCGATCGAGCCATCACAAGATGCCTCCCAAGGCGCACAAGGTTTTCGTGGTGCTTCGGACGCAAGCATGCAACATATGCAACATGATAAATGCCACAAACAGGCGGCTGACACTCACTGTGTCAACGATAACTGGCAACAGAATGATGCTGAGGGAAGGATTGCAACATTAGAGCACAGAAGTCGAGATTGCAGCAGAAGCTAACTTCAGGTGGAGATAAAGCAAAAATCTTGGTTAATTGGACTAAAACCTACTTCATTGGCGGTCAATTCCGATGCACTTCTTCGTTGGATGGCAAACCTTCGAGTTCGTGCATTCCTGAAGATAGCATGGTGCCTTTGCCACCGTGTCTATTTGGAACTCACCGCAGTCGTTGCTCATCAGGAACAGCCTCGTAGATGCGTCCCTGCTCGAAAGTGACGCCGGGTGAGCACAACTCCGGGGTCCCCGGCTGCTCACCATCCTTCTTGTAGACTGGCCTTGGCACTTCACACTTCACCACCCTTGAATGCATGGTCCGTACCGTCTTGCTTTGAAGTGCCAAACAAGCCTCGCTTGAACGAATCTCTAAAAAACACACACGGACACAATCTCGACCAATCATCGTGGCTCGTAGCATCGTAAGACAGAAAAGCTTGGAGCTGGTCTTTCCGGCAATCTTCTTCCCGAATACAATTGACCAGCGGCCTGCGGTGCCAGTCGGATTCACGAACAGGTCACCCTTCTCGTTTGCGCAGAATGGAGGTAACGTGAGATGACTGGAGTCTGTATTAGTGTATTGCGACGTACTGAATGAAAATGTCATTGCGCGCAATCGTGTCCTAGCACCAGGGCGGAGCACAATCGTAAGAGGTTCCGATGCGGACTGAGGCTTAGTGCTCTCAGCCTTGGGTAACCACCATCTCTTAAGGGGGGTTTAAGGTTCCACACCAATCCTTGCACGAGAAATCAGGCTGAACATTGGTCAGGCTGAACAACATAGGCTTTGGGCTGTTCAGGCTTCAGGAGTTGATTGTCGCGCATCCTGCCCGTCGTAGCCCGGCAATCTAGAAGTTGTTTGTGGCGTACTCGATGGGATGGCTGCATGCCAAGGGCACTTGTGGTGCTGAACAATTCTGCAAAATTCTCACTCTCAACCCTGAGAACAACCTCGACTCCGTGTAGACAAGCACCTGCAACGAGCTTGGCCGAGGCGGTCACACAGCGTTTACAACTCTGCATGTCACTTTGCCCCCCCCCCCGGCCGTTGAGAGGCGGTACTTTGGACGCAAAGCCATCGGCCAGCAAGTTTTCAGGCCTCAGACCCCGAGGCTTTTTGTCGCCCCATCTGCACAGTGCATTTTGCCTGTGCCCGGGACTTGGCTGCAAGATGTTCGAGCCGAGTAGCGGGCGCTCCTTCTTCTTCTTCGGAGCTTCCTCTGCCCAAGATGGCTCCGAAAGCAGCCCAGCGCCAACTGCCCAAGCGAAGCCGCGACGGGATTGCACAGGCTTTTGGTGCGTCTCCGTCATCAAGAAGGCAGGGCGTCTGACGCAAGTCAGGACTTGTCTTGTGCAACTGCTGCAAAGGCTGTGGTCTGCTCTGCAACTCTTTGAGCAGATGACAGAATCTAGTCAACATATGCTTCATTTACCATCTACCATCACATGTTGAGTAGAGACAGGCTTTGAAAGCCACGCGTCCTCACAATGTATGCATTGAAGGCCAGTCCACTCAGCAAAGCAGCCCACAGCACTCCGCCCCTGCGATGTGCAGCCATGGCTCTGCTAGCACAGAGTCTGTTGCTTGACAGCCAAACTTGCCAACACAAGATCAACACAAGCATGCAAACGATGGCAGGACACGCGCTGACATGAGCGTCTCACTTCAAGGATGGCCTAGGAACTATTCTCGGGAGCGAGATCACCGGTGCATGATCTTGAGGCCAGGGGGGTAGTATTGACTCGGCCGGCTAAGAATGGAACAGCTCCATCTCAGTCATCCTGAGCTTCGCAGTCTCCCACATCCGCAGGGCGTAGTCCTGTTGGAAATTGTTTCGAGATGTTTCGAGCAAACTTTGTTTTGCTGGCTGTGATGCTGTGAGACATCATGCCACGCTGGGCATCATTATCAAGTTCGTCCTGTGAAGTCCTGGTTGCATCTTTGACCTGCGGCTCTTGCGAAAGCCATGCTGCCCAGCCGATTTCCCATACGGTACTCAGGTCCCGACCTGCTTGGCATCGCACTGGAGCGTCTTGCACGCTTCCTCGTCACACTTGGCTGTGGCTCTAAATAGGGGTATGTCGCGGTGTCCCGACCCCTGCCTGTGTTACATACGTATGTCGCACCCACTTGTTTCATGCGCATGTCGCGGGGTTTGTCGCGGCTGTTTCGCGCGCTGTCTAGATGCCTGCGTGCCGAAGGTTCCAGTTCCAAGAAGGGGTTTGTGCAAAGGCTTGTCGCGGAGGCTTGTCGCAAGCAGAACGGCGTTGTTACAAACCCTATATCGCGGAAAGACGCCCGGGAGCCAGTTACATACCTAGACCGCGCCCACTTGCACGTGACAGGCTCAACCTGAACCGAAGGTATCACAAGGTGTTCTCCAGCCATGCCTACAGGGACGGAGGTCTGCAGTGTCTAGAGTCTAGGAAGCACGGCGGGCTTGTCTTGTGGCTTGTGAATAAGAGGTCTGCCTGTACCACACTCAGTTACCCCATGCTGCTAATCGCCCTACGCCGTCCTACCCCCGTGCTACGCCTCTGATCCCTTTGGAGAGTTGGGAGTGTCGACTGCCGGGAGCCGAACGACAACAGGATCTGCTGGCAAAATCTCTGCAACGCTGGCAGAAAGCGTTGCTGAATGCCTTGAGTCGGAAACGTCATGAAAGATAGTCACTCGTCATCTAAGTCTGCTAGAAGTCAGGGCCAACCTTGGCTTCTACCGAGCCCAAGACTTGTCGATATGCGCCTTCAAAAACCTGCTGTGCAAGGAGTCCTTGACAGAACAACCAAAGGCTAGCAAGCAATATGCTGCAAAGTGCTACAGCTGACCACAGATGTAAAAGTGCCCAGCATACACGTCGTAGAAGAGCTCTGCAGTCTCATGGAAAATGTCAGTCGAGAGGATCGGTCTTCGTGGAGGTGCCTGTGCACTCGGTCAGGTTTGCGAAACTGTGACGGAACAACGGGTAACATTCCATAAACCTTCCAGGCTTTGTCAAAGCCCCAAGATATCATTTAAATGAACCAGAAAGCCTGTCACGGCATGTCAGGTCGTGCTGGGGAACTGCCTTCTGCTCAGCAGTTGCGGGTGCCTCTTCTTGTGCTGCCACCTTGGTAACAGCACGAACCAGCGATGCCCTTGCTGCACAAAGTCTCAACTACAGAAAGAACACCAGCAGCAAGGCCCGCGCAGCTATGATTGCCAGTGGCAGTAGGCGCATCTTTGTCCTGCATGGAGAGACCGGGGAGTGCGAGTTGCAGGCGGAACGAGTAGTTCCTTGTTTCTGCTGTGGTGTCACTCCTGTGCTCTTGGATCCCTCCAACGATGGCCGTGCATGAATGGCGCTTTATTGTGTAGGGGGTGGGTGTGGGTGGGTGTGGGTGGGGGTGGGTGGGTGGGGGTGGGGGTGGGAGTGCAAGGCCATCATGTACAGTAGCACTGCACCTCGGAGTGTCTGGAGCAAGTATGGCGTCGCTGGTGCAAAGCGTGTGGAGCAAGTATGGCGTCGCTGGTGCAAAGCGTGGGGGACACAGGCGTCCGTGAGGAAGGCAAAGACAGAGAGCATCTGCTGGCGACACGATGCCGGCCCAGCTTCGACTCAGCATCGTCCTCGGCGTCATCGCAGCAAGAGAGTTCTACCAGGAGGTGGCTAAGGTATGCCTGGTATGCTTGATTCTGCTTGTATGCTTAAGGCTTGAGGTGTCGAAGTTCTTCAGGCTGATGCGACGGCTGGACGATGCTCCAGGGAACGGGCGCTGGTGGACTCGCAAGACACTGCATCGAGGCGCAGAGGATGAGACTTGGCTTCGCACTCGATTCTGGATGATGGCGAAGCCTTTTTGCACCAGACTCCGAGTAGAACCTTGCTCACCGTCAGAGCTACGGCTCAAATCGTGGCGATGGCCTCATGGAAATCGGATGCCGAGTTACCTGATCCCAGAATCACCCCTCCTCGTCGAGTTGAAATACCAGTGGTGGTGAACGGGTGTCTGGAGGCGGAGAGAGGCTTGGAAGTTCAGCTGATTGCGAAGGCTGAATGTGTGCGCTGCGAAGCCAGATGGAAAGAAGTTGCCGTGGAATTCATGAAACCGCCGTGGTTTGAAGGAAGCGCAAATGGTGGCATCTCCTCTGTGGGAAAGCCAGCATAAGCTAGTGGCTAGTGCCTACTGCAAAAAGAGACAAGAAGGAAGAGGCGGTCATCTTAGTGACCCAATGGGAAGCTGTCATGGCTGATGACACCTATGCGGCATTGGATGTGGCCTTGTCCGGAAAACTGAAGCTGATCCTTGGCGGGCTTCCATGTCGTACCTTCTCCTCGTTGAGGTACTGGTAGCTGTCCGATGTGGACGGAGGACTTCGACCGTGAGGAGATCGCTATGGGAATCGATTCTATGCTCTGGCGAAGATTGTTCGGGTCTTTTGTTTCGTACTGTGTATGGACCCCTGGTCACTAAATAGGTGGCATTGGAACAGGTTGATCTGGATGCGCAAGATGGGTCGGGCATTCCTGGCATCCGGCGACTTCTGCATGAAACCCTGCGAGGAGCTTTTCTTGGCGAGCAGCTTGCAGAAGGAACGTTTGAGGCGCAATATGTTTTCATCAGGCAAGGTGATTCGTGATTTCTGGGTGTCATGAAGGCCTTCTGGGACTTGTCAAATAACGGTCTAACCTATGGAAGGCCGGACCTTGCAAATCGGGAACGGAGCCGCTGTGACCTGCAGAGCTGCGAGATCGTCTTTCAAAGACCGCCGGGGTTACAAAGGGGGAGGTAAGGATGGAAAGGCGACACGACCCAGCAACTGGAGAAGTCTTGGAGGACGAAAAAGGACAGAAAAGGCCCTCTATGAGTCAACTTTGCCCAAAGAGCTGCTGGGAGGATCGAGAATCTCAGGCTCTGAAAGTAAATTCGGTCGGAACCAAATGTCATACAGCTCTCTGAGCATTGGCGGCTGCAAATAAGTAACGATTGGGTCGGAGTGGAAGCGTGGAAGGGGGGACGGGGGGGGGGGGGGGGGGGATGTCGCCTTCGGCTGATTCTTGGCGACAGTGCAAAAAACTTTTAAATAAGAATAGACAGCAGTGACAGCAACCAACCAAAGAGTACTGAACAAACCTGCAAAGTATGCTTTATCTCTGTTGTGCTGAACACGGCCT
Organism: Symbiodinium natans; assembly: GCA_905221605.1. NCBI lineage: Eukaryota > Dinophyceae > Suessiales > Symbiodiniaceae > Symbiodinium > Symbiodinium natans. Next base: position 36,912 of record CAJNDS010000006.1, read on the forward strand.
ACCGCTACCTATGATGACTCTATTATGCTGTTGCATGTTGTGACCGGCTTTGCGGGAGCTCCTTGCGCCTAGGTGCCGCAGCTCGTTCGACGTCAGTTTTGGTTCGCAGTTGAGCAGCATTTCGGCAGAAGCTGCAAGAGCCAGCACCGTTCAGGACCCTGATCGGAGGATGTTTGACTAAGGCCCGCAGTTTTGTCCAGGGTGTCGTGGCCGGTCATGGCTACGGCCATGGCGACACGATTTGCATTTAGCATTTTCTCCCGCCTCTGACGCACGAGTTCACTCTCTTATGAGAGCCTGAAAAATGATCAGATTCACTAGCGTCACTAGCGACTGAGGATCCCAGAGTTGCGATCTCGTCATATCTCGTATATTTCATGTGCACAGCCAACCTTCGCAAATGAGAATCTGCTCTTTGCTGGTCCTTCGAGGCTTTGCTTCAAGCAACAGGTAGTGCCCAAGCTTCTCCCCCAAGAGCCAGGGCCAGTTGCTGCAGACAGAATCAGATCAAGCAACGGCACTGCCGCTACACAGTGACTCGGTGAATTATGCAACAGTCGTCGGGCCGGGCCGGGGGCGTCAGAGGTTCCGTAGGGACCCCTTGTGGCTTCTCCCGGACGTCGAGTTGGGCTTACAATGGCTTATGGGCCTCTAACCGAACTCCGAAACCTTTATGGAACGTTAAGGACCCGTACAGCCTCCTAAGGACTCCTAAGCATGTCTTGATATGCCTGGGGAGCGTCTGGGGACCCCTTGCAGGTATAAGGAACCCACAAGCACCGGCTAACGAATTTCCTTGCAACAAACATGCCAGAAACCATGGTGCTGGAGCGCCTTAAGGACCCCTACATTGCGGCTGATCTACATCTAACGGACCTTTTTGGCATTTCCTTACGGCCCCTATGGGTTCATAGTCACACGTGGGGTTACCTTGGGTGGTGTTTGAGGGAGCCTTTTTGCGACTGCCACACCTAACAACGTGCTACCACGAAATTCTACCCTAACGGTTTACGCCACACTTCGGCCGAACCCACTAATGCTACACAACCCTTTCGCCAAACTATGGCAAAACCATACCTGCGCCACATGTATGCGAAACACTGTATATTCCCTACCGCCCGAGACCCCAGCTGACGCCACGTTATGGCGAAACACGCCTGGCCCCATGCTACGGCGAAACCGAAAGCCTACTGTGGGGAGGGAGGTGGGACCCTATGAGCCCTAAACCCCTCTGCCAGGCCGAGGCAGCCGACACGCGGTGTTACAATTATATTTTGGTCGAGATGTGAAGGCATTGCGCGCATGGTCCGCGAGATCTGTTTCTGCGAGAGCTGCGAAGCACGAAGTCTTCGACATGAAAATTTATAACAAAAACTATCTGGCAGCAGAGGATCCTGGCAGAGGACAAAGCTTCAAACAGGAATTGGGCTAAGTTGAGCTGGAACCTCTGCTCATTTACATTGCTGCAATTGGCTCTGCGGATCTCTGCCAAAGGTGCTGCTCATCTGCGGAATGCCAGCACCTGCCCGAAAGCCCCGGACGTCAACCAATCATTTTCTCGTGCTTGCTGTGCCCGTCGCTGCTCGCTCTTTGAAATGCCGATGGCAACACCACTTTTCATCGTCCGGAGGCAAATCAGACCCGCTCCTTGCCAAAAGCTCCTGGCATACTCCTCGAAGTCAGTGTCGTACGGCCAGTGAAGATCACCTAACAGTCGTCGGAAGTTGGCATCTCCTTTGAGAAGGACGGCTGCGTGCAAAAAATCCGACTGCAGCTCGGAAGGTATCTCCCAGAAACACCTGGCAGTGGTATAGTAGCTATACGCTTGGACTTTCAACCGTCCGGATTCCAAGTGCTCATTCAAGCGCTGAGCCAACTCTGGCATTCGAGGTTCAAGCCAACTAAGCACTTTGGGAATGTCTTTCTCGGTCACGTCCGACACGAAAACGGGTGCATCCTTTACATGCAGCGACACCGAAGCGTCGGTCAAAGAAAGGATCGCATCAACGAGCACCAGGTCACAGAGCACTTCCAAACCGTCATTGTCCATTACAACCACCACTTTCTCAGAATTGAAAAGCAGGTCCATGGCTTCGGAGCGATGATCGGACACCAGATTCTCTAATTGGCCTCCGCTGACCGACGTGACCTCGCCGGCGCTCAGGGAGAGGTCCGCCTGGTTGCCCCACAAAGACCTCAAAAGACTGGCCTCCAATGCCTCGCGCTTCGAGGCAACCGAAGCACCCGACGCCTCCGATGTGCAAGCTTCGGGTTTCGATCACATAGGCATCACACGCATCACACGCATCACACGCATCATGAAAAAGGTCCAGACACACGTTGCTCACAGCTAGCCACAACTAAACACTCAACATCAGCCTCCATCACCATGTTCACCAGCGGCTGCAAAGAAGACCGCAATGGCTCAGTCGACTGCTCCAATGCCTCCATGATGCAACAAGCGTGACCCCCAACCCTGGGTCAACTTCATTCCGACGGCCCACTAAAGGTGCTGATGTTCCCCGTGCATCCGGCATTGCGCTGTTTTCAAGTGTGAGTGTTCTCAAGTAACCTAGCGCGTTAAGAATATGTAATATGAACGTAACCCCGCGTAGTAAGAACATTGTGAACACGCGGGGCAAATGAATATACTAAAAGACCATATAAAATTCTATTAAAAGGCAAGGAATGAAATGAAGTTGATTCTCTTCGTATTATTATCTACATATCCCGCGTCAATATAAGCACAACACGGGAACAGTGATTTTTTACATAAAAAAGAGTGTGAACGAGGTGAGCACGTTCAATGTCTTCGCTGTACTTTCTTCGCTTGGTTTTCATGCGTCCTTTCACTCCTTCTAAAACCAATCTCATAATGACAACTTACGACATCTCCCTCGATTACCAGGATTCTTTGTTACCTTTAGGATTCTCTCCAAGGTTTACTATGAAATTATTTAGGTGAATGGAATGAATGTATGAACGCGTTCATTTCATTCACGCCCCCATTCACACTATATAATTTGCCCAATTTTGTATTAGGGGCGCAAAAGAGGGTTTTTGTAGAGCGCCCGAATGTTCTCACTTCACTACTTTTAATAATAATAATAATAATGAGCGCCAAAGAAGAAGAAAATAAGGGCGCGTATTCACTTCTCTTTATTCATTCACTTCGTCCCTTTAATATTATTCGGTGAGAGCAATGCTTGAATTTACAAGGGACGAAGTACATGAATGCAGTGAAGCGAACACACTTCTAATTTAATTTGCGTATATAGTAGAGTGCATTTGGCCGCATAATTAGTACTTTCATAGCGGCCCCTATTCATAGTACTATGGAAGGGCTCAATATTTTATACTACTTTAAGGGCCCTTATAATATTCTTGCATTATCCGCCGACCCCAGCGGTAGCAGGGCGGCGTCAGTGAAGACCCCCCACCGCCCTCACCGCCCTCACCCGCTCTCACAGCATGCTGCTCATGACACCTTGAATTGGAGTGTTTTTGCATTGTTTGGCTTCAGTGCATGCCCAAACCCCACCACCCATCGCCCTCACCCATGACGCCTTGAATTGGACCTTTGACCCCCCCCCACCCCATCCATTCAGGTGGTTTAAAGGGTCCAGTGCATGCCCGACCACCCCCTGACCAATCTCTAGTGTTTTAAGCATTCCAGTCCATGCCCGCCCTGACCGCCCTCACCGCTCTCACCGCTCTCATCACTCCCCCTCCCTATGCCCCCCAGTCCACCCCTCCCTGACACCAACCCTTTGCCCTCAACCCCCCACCCTCGACTCTGAAACCCCACCCCCCCCCACCCCCCCCATCCCTTCCCTCCTAGGCCCCTACCCCCTACTCCGCCCTGACAAATCTCTAGTTTGAGGGATTCCAATCCAAGCCCGCCCTAACCGCCTCCCCGCTCTCATCACTCCCCTGCCTTCCGCCCCCAACTCCACCAACCCTCAACCGTCACCTCCCCTGTCCACCCGCCGCGCTCCACCCTGCCTTCCGCCCCAACCCTCTCACCAGAGCTGGTCAAATGAGTCAGGCCCCCCTTTCCGCCAGCCGCCCCCACCCTCTCCCACTCCCACTCCCTAACCCTCCCACCAACCCTCCCCAGCCCTCATCATTACCCCCTCCCACCATCGTGCACCATCCGACCGCCCCCCGCTCTCACCGCTCTCATCGCTTCTTCATCTCTATGCCCCCCAGTCCACCCCTGCCTTCCGCCCCCAACTCCCTAATCCGACACCAACCCTCTACCGTCACCCCCCACACCCCCCACCCCCGCCGCCCCCCTTTCCACCCCCACCCACCCCCACCCCCCCCGCCCCCGCCCCCCCCGCCTGCCCGCGCTCCACCCTGCCTTCCGCCCCAATGCGACTGTCTTGGGTCTGGGGTCGGCGGCACTGGCGGTAGCCATTAAATCGGGCAGCGCGAGGTCCCCAAAGGACCGAGCAAATGCGGACCTTTTAGCCCGGGTCGTCCCGGGAATAGCCTTGCTGGCCTCTGGCCTTCTGCGAAGCAGAATTAGGCCGGACGCCAGTGCCGCCGACCCCCGCGTGCCGCCGGTGAACGGTTTTTTTTTCGTGGTTTTTTGCGTCGCCACGGAGGCCCCCAGAGGGCGCGCATCATGAGCATCAGCGGGTCCAGCCCGGGACCCCCAGGCGCGCATCAGGAGCATCAGCGGCTCCCGGGGCGGGACCCCGGGGGCGCATCAGGAGCATGACGCCCCCCAAAGGGCGGGCATAAGCGATGTGTCTAAGGTCGGGGCTAGGAAAAAGGGAGTTTAGGGGCCTTATAAAGTGCTTAGAAACGTTAAGGGAGTCTAGGAGCCTCAAACGCTTAGAGATTTGAAGGGAGTTTAGGGGCCTGAAAATGCTTAGAAACTTAACGCTTAGAGATTTTAAGGGAGTTTAGGGGCCTCAAAATGGTTAGAAACTGCTCGCCCCGCGCTTCTGCCTGCGCTGCCCGCCCATGGGCGCAGCCCCTTAAAATAAATAGGGCCTTTACTTTTCATATTTTAGGGGCCTTTCCTCGCGGTCTTGTTTCCTTCACTTGGAGGTGATACAAGCCGTTTAGTACCTTGCCTGTAGAGTTCATTCATGAGTGCTGGAACTATAACTCTTGTATCTCCTTCTTAGCTAGTACATCTTGGCCGTTCTCCTTTCCCTGGCGGTTATATGATAATCTTCACGCTTCTCCTTGGCGGTCACTTGCAACCCGGGAGAAATTCTAAAGGGCCAATTTTAATATTCGCCTCGGCTTCCTGCCGAGAAGCGTCTGGAACAAGCAGACCCGGATCGGGCCTCCCCCTAACCCAACCCTTCACGCCACCCCCCCCCCCCCCCCCCCACCCTGTGGGACCCCCCCCAATCCCTTGGAGGAGCTGCAAACCGATGCCGTGGAGGGTCCCGCTTGTCGGTGGCTCCTACAGGGGAGTGCCTCAAAAACCTCCCTTCCCCCCCCACCCCCCCCCACCCCCCCCACACCCCCCCCCCCCACCCCCCCCCCACCCCCCCCCCCCACCCCCCCACCCCCCCCCCCCGACCCCCCCCCCCCACCCGCTCTGCCCTTCCTCCCTTTTTTTGCGAAACCCTCTTTCCTCCTTTCCTGTCCTGGGGCCGGCCCGGCTGCCGAGGCGGCGCGCGCAAGCGTTTACAATTAAAATGTAAACTCGTGCACGGTTTTATCATTAAAACTAGGGGCCCTTTACCACCTAATATAATAAGTACACGCAAATAATACTCATCACGTGCTTACTTCGTGCACTTGTATTAATATATGCACGTAATTATAATATTATTCACACCGCAACCAACACCCCCGGCACAATCAAGTGTGAGTGCTCTCAAGTAGCTCAGAGAACCAGGCATGAAAGCTGGCCGCGCGCAAGCTGCAACGGGGCCAGGCAGCTGGTATTGGGGGCACTGTACAGGGTACACGGTCCGAAAAGGTTTTGCATCAAGATGTCTTAATTCACGTGATGCCTCCAAAGAAATTCCCCCATACCGTGCGTACACACACACACACACACGACGTGCACGTTGTGGCCTACTCTGGAATGCCACGCGAGAGGCTCGTGCGGGTGGGCTTAGCCCCTTCATGCAACTAAGTCTTCTGAGTGCATACTCGGCTGGAACGTGCCAATGGGATCAAAGATCCAACCTTCTAGAATCCGGGCAAGGGGAAAGGGTGACCCGTCGGCCAAGGGCAATGGCAAGGATCAGAGTGCGGGAGGAAGGGGGATTGGGGGCCGGAAGAACGTGACCGTGGCCACTTCTATTGGATACAATCACAAGAGCAGGTGCCAGCAGTCACGGTCTACAACAACGTCTGAAGTAGAATCGCGTAGCATTCAAAGGCAAGAAAAGGCAGCACAACATTAACATTAGCAACTTGTTCGCTATGGCAGAGCTGCCTCCAGCTTTACCACCTCGAACGGGTCCAATGCCGCAGCCTCTGGGCCACACTGCTCCAGCTCCTCCAAGCTGTCAGAGTGTCAGGCTGTGCCAGGTGCTTCCACAATCTGCTACAGTGGCGCTTTTAACGATTAACAGCTAAGTAGGACACATTCCGAGTAAGAGACACTCCCCTGAGTAGGAGACACCCATACATCCAGTTAATCAAAGAAAGAGTGGGGGTGTTGTCTCTGTTCTTCGGGTGGCTAACAGTATCTCTCTGCGAGCAGCCGCTGAAATGACAGACTCCTCGCATCGTATCCCCTTCGAAATCTTTTCGAAAGGTGAGAAAGGTAACATCGATTGCCTGCTCATGAAGCCAAAGTCCTTGTTTCGACCAAGATTGGTTCAAGGCTTGGCTCACTCACTTGGCCCATCCGATCAAGCGCACAACTGTAGACCAGCAACAAAAGCACACGAAACCAGGAGGGTAGTCGTAGAGCAAACGAGCCAAGACGCCAAGATTGCCACTTGCCGGGGCCATAAATACCAATAGAAAGCCAATAGAAAACCAACCAATAGAAAACCATTAGAAAACCAATAAAAACCAATGAAAAAATAGAAAAATATAGCAAACCAATGGACAACCAATAAAAACCAATACAAAACCAATGAAAACCACCAAAAACCAATAGAAAACCAATACAAACCAATGGAAAACCAATAAAAACCAACAGAAAACCAACAAACACCATTAGACAACCAATAAAAACCATTAGAAAACCAATGAAAAACCAATAGCAAACCAATAAAACACCAATAGAAAACCAATAGAAACCAGTAGAAAAAAGCGCCTTTCTTTTGCATTTCTCGCAACTTGCCGCAGCGACTCCTGTTGATCCTACTGGTAACCTTTGGCCTGCAAGTTGAAGAGTCGCGCGTAAGTGCCTCCCAGCTCCAAGAGGTCTTCATGACTGCCACACTCCTCGATCACGCCCTGATTCAACACTGCAATGGTGTCAGCCATCCTAACTGTCGAAAATCGATGGCTGATGAGCAGGGCACTCTGATCGGCTGAAAGCGATGCCAGGCGCTCAAAGATCGCAGCTTCTGCTTCGGCGTCCATCGCTGCTGTCGGCTCATCAAGGATGAGTAGATCAGCCTTCTCTCGCATGAGTGCTCGGCTCAAGGCCACTTTCTGCCATTGCCCGCCACTGAGCTCACGGCCACGCATGAATAAATTGCCGAGTTGCGTCTGATATTGTTGTGGCCACTCCTCGATGAAAGGCGCTGCCATCCCACGGTCCGCCGCACGGGCAATGCGGGGCTCCTCGTTGATTGCATCGATGTCCCCCACACCTGGGTTTGATGATTATGAGGTTTGCAGTGGTTCACACGTGGGCTTTTCCAGGGCTTGGATTTAGGGGCTCTTAGTTGTAGGTCAGGAGGGAAATACGGAGCAGGAAAGACCAGCACTGATCAAGCTTCTCACAGGCTTGTACCAACCAAGCAAGGGCACCGACGTTTGCTCCAACCGTGAGTTCATAGCGGATGAAGTCTTGAAAGATTGCACCGATCCTTTTCTTCAATGCATCTGGAGCCCACTCCGCCAAGTCCAGCCCGTCAAGCAAGATCCTGCCCTTGCTCGGTTGGTACAAGCCTGTAAGAAGCTTGATCAGCGTGGTTTTTCCTGCTCCATTGCTCCCAACAAGAGCAAAGCGGGTTCCAGGTGGGATGTGACACGTGACCCCCTTAATGGTATCTTCCGTAGAACCGGGGTATCGAAACCAAACATCCTCAAAGCGGATACCATCTCCAGGATTTGTGCCGGTCTCCTGTGTACCTCCACTTTTTTTGACCTTGTAGTCCAAGAACTCATAGAGGTTGGACAAATACAAATTGTCCGCATACATGCCTCCTATGGCTCGCAGAATGGCCGAGAAAGCCTGTTGGCCCTCCTTGAAGATCAACAAATACATGGTCATGTCTCCAAGGCTGATGCTTTGCCTAACTGCTGCAACAGCAACCCATGCAAAGGCCATGTACAAGCCCGCCGTGCTGATCAGCTCAAGCACAAAGCCAAAGCAGCCCTGGCGAAGAGCGAGGGAAGAAGTATCCCGGAAGAAGCCGTCGAAAATCTCCCGGTAGCGTTTCAAGAGCCATGGGCCGAGTCCAAAGAGCTTCACTTCCTTTGCCGGCGTATCCATGGCCATGACTCGCTCCAAGTATATCTGCTCTCTGAATCCAGCAGTTTGCCGGCGTGCCAGCTGAAAAGCATCACCAGCAAACTTCACCCCCGCAATGAATGGAGGTACGGCCGTCACAAGCAGCACGGCCACAGCGGCAGGAGAGAATCGCAGTAGTAACGTGCCGTACCCGACCAGCGCCAAGCTGTTGCGGATAAGACTCAAAGACTGCTGTGCCAAAGACAATGGGCGACGGCTCGCCTCTCTGCGAGCCCGCGTAAGCTTGTCATAGAGCGCAGAGTCTTCAAAATCCGTCAGCTGAAGCTCCAGTGCTTTCTCCAGTATCATGACATTAACACGGTTTCCCAAAAGAGTGCCCAGAAAAGACTCCGCCACTTCCTGAGCTCGCCGAGTTGCAGCCAAGGACACCACCAACAGCGCCTCCACCGAGAGCCAGAACAACACGCTGGAAGAGCTGCCCGAAGGGATGTTTGCCACCACGGCGTCGATGACGCGCTTCGTTGTGGCAGCCCGCAGCCCCGGCAAGGCTCCCATGATCAGGGTCAGGAAGGCTAAGCCAAAGGTCAAGGGACCTAAGCTCCAAGAAAACATACAAGCCAAGTAAAGTCATAAAGATGTAACCGTAATCAAGATGTAAAGGGGAGAAACGAGTCTAAGAATTTGACTCGCAAGCACGCTGCGCCTGGACATCTTAGACGTGCCTGCGTTTGAAAGTTGGAGCCTCAGAGCCTGTGTTTGCACGGATGCGTCGGACTAGATGTCAGCCTACTTGTATGTTTGGAGATGTTTCCAAAGATTCGATCGGCTCGTTCTCCCCACCCACTCTCTTCCAGCCTTGCCTGCCATCGAGTCAGGGAGGCGCAGACTTTAGGGTCAGGCCGAGGCGGTCGACACGCAGTGTTGAAAAATTACTGGTGGCATCAAAGTTGAGAGACTCTGCGAGAGGGCCTCGTCGGGGTTTCGGAAGAGTGTACTGATGGATTTAGGATGTGGAGCCACACGCTGCTTGCAGCCGGTGTGAAAGAGCATTACTCAAGACTCAAAACACTAATTGCTCAGCAGATTTGTCTTAAAGTATGCGAGTGCAAACTCCACTCGAGCCTTCATTCGCTTGCATGATGCATTCAAAATCAAGGTCAAGAGACGACTGGTCAGCCAAACCAGCTGAAGAGCACGCTTCGTACAGGAGAACAAGCCGAAGATGCGTGCACCTATGCTTGCTTTGGGCTGCTTGACTGGCATTGATGCAGCCATTGCTGGGTTCCACCTTGTCACGGAAGGTCGCTGCTTTTGCCGAGCCCTGTAACGCCATGCTGCCCAACCAGCAAAAGAAATCAGATTCAGATCAGACCTTGGAGGCCAATGGGGACACAAACTCGATGGCCTGAAGGTCTTCGCCGCCTCTAAATGCAGCTCATTCCCTCTAAGATCTCTAAGCGGAGTCGCAAGCCTTGGTTCCATGCCGCGGGAATGCTGCGGAACAGTCTGCCGCCTGCTATAGAGCCAGTCTGCTTTGCCACTTTGATGTTGCCTGTTTTTTTGAGGCTCATGGCCAGGTGTCGCGTGGTGTGGTGTGTGCACTGTCGTTCGATGACTCGGCTTTGCTGCTGTGTTCTTAAAGCTCTCGAGCCTTGCATGGCAAAGAGATAAGGACAAGAAGGCCTAGAATTTGCAGCCTGCAAGCTCATCTTATGGATCGAAAGAGTGCGCGAGAGTATATATATATATATATATATATTTAGCGATGCCAGGTTGTCACACCCAACTAGCGAGGGGTGGGGGGAGGAGCAGCTCAGGATACTGAAAGATACTGAAAGAGCGTGCGGAATCCTCCAGCAGGCGCTTGTACATGTAATTCTCCACCAGCCACCATGGTGCTGTGTGCCATCCCTCTCCACGTTCGATAAAAGCTTCAAGATGCTGATTCCACGCGTTCGCTCCGACCCGCGGGCTGTCACTTGTCAGGAGCCGTAGCTGAGCCCCTTGTCTCATGTCATCCTGCAGTGCTTCGATGTTCTTTTCAAGTTCGGCCGATTTCACAGCAGGCGGCAGGCTCGCGAGGACTGACTGCAAGATCTTGGGCATTCGCTGTGTGATGGTGTCAAGAGTGAAAACATCTTCTGGTGGAGCATCAGGTTTGCGGCCTCAATGAGCAAGCTACTTTTCCAGCTACTTTTCCGTGGCCGGGCTTTTCTTCCGTGCTCTACATAAATTGACATCTCGAAAATCTCAAAGCTTCCTAAAGGCACTTGGCGACCATCCGTGGCGCGAAGTGGCTCGGGCAATTTCCCGGAAAGCGGCTGCTGCCAGGCGCGGATGGCAACAAATCTTGCGCCCGGCAAGCGGCGCTTCGAGAACTGACGAAGCAATGCCAAGCCCACGGCACTGCCACACGCCAGCTTCATTCCGCTGTGGAAGCCTCAGCACTCAGCACTGCTCAGAGCTGAAGCCGAAATCTACCAAGCTCCGCAAAGGAGAGCTAGCAGCTTCTGAGCTCCGGACGGGGTCTCACAGGCGCCGGCCGTTGAATCGTTTTGGATGCTGAAATCGCCCTCCCTGGACTGGCCATTGCATGGCATGGTAGTTGCATGTTTGGCGCAAGTCGCGGCAGCTTGGGGCAATGTGTGTGGCGTGCGCGCTTGCAGACTGTCATTGACTGCAGGTCTAAATTGCGCCAGCTGCCTTCACTGTGATGCAACAATGTGTTTGACGTCGCGGGTCCATGCGGCAGGTTTTTGCCAGGCTAGTGGCGGCTTGCTTGGATCGGCAGGTCGCAATTGTATACTGAAAGTCTCCATGTGGCACATGAACTGTTGAACTACGGATGCGATTTCCCTGCCCTGTTCCCGGTGTGCTGGCTCGGTCTCAATTCAATAACCGCTAGGCATCGGGAATGTCGCCTTTTTTCCAAATGGATCGCAGCAAATTCATCGGAATTTCCCGCCTCGCGCAGGACCAGAATACTTCAAGCTCCGCATAGCTCCGCATAGCTTCACATGGCCAGCTTTGAAGGATGCTGTAGTCACTATAGTCGGCTGCGATATCTTACAAACCAATTTCAGCTCAAGCCTCGAACTGCGGCCATGAGGAGCACAAGATGTGCCAAATCAAAACTCTGTGATGGGAGCGTTCCAGTGGTTGTGGCATTATCAGTCACTTCCGAGCCTCTTGGCTGGGTCACCTTTAGATCCTTCTGGCAGCCTTTCCGGAAGATTCGCATCTAAGACTGACTCACGTGTCTTGCCCGGTACGGTTTCTAAGCCTGTCACCCATATCCCGAAATGTAGAAAATGAACATCATTGCCTCGACATCCGGAGTCCCGCAGAGACCTCCCCAGCATTGCCACCCGGTGCCACCCTCGATGCCCCAAGTATTTGATTTCACCTGCTCAAACATGTGCGAACACATGCAAAAACAGGGAGGATGTTGAACTAGTTTGAAAAGCTCTCTCTCTCTCTCACGGGTGGAATGGCGCTGCTCAAAGTCGGAAGCCGCGTGATACAATTTAACAACAAGGAAACCGATTCGGAAATCCTACTCAAAAAGCCCGCCGCACAGAGGCAGGACTTGCACTGTAGCAGCACCAGCTCCTGCAAAGCTTGATGTCTCTGAGGATTCGTTTAGTTACGTATGTTATAGTGAGCTGAGACATGTGCTGGAATAAGGTCTCCGCACTGGCCAGGCGAGGGTAACGTAAAGCACGGCTAGAGGCAGTACTCAGGTTATTCTAGGTAGTTTGCGCTTGCTTGCGCTGTGCTGACAGGATGCAAGTCCCGCGATAGCCAGTGACAGCCATCAATCAACCTATGAGTCTGGGCCACCCAACGGGCCCAACGCGTGCCTCAACCAAGCCCGGTCTTCTGTCTCAGAAGAAGGTGCACGGTTCTGTCATAAACAATTGCGCTTCACAGATGTTCAGGTGCGTCAAATGCCCTTGATGGCATCACGCACAAATAAGGGTTCGCCCAGCTCACCCGTGGTTTGAGCATGGACCTGTGCGAGTGGCCAACGAGACTCTCTTGCCAGATAAAAAGTACCGACAGAGGAGATATCAGGAGTATGTCTGTCCTCGCAGCAAGGCATTCCATTAGCACATAATATGGGATCACGCAGGTGGGGTTGCCACATCAATACATGTGCCTGCCAAGTTTGAAAAGCAGCCAGCGGCTCGAGCTGCGAGGTTGTTTGATCCTGAATTGCCAAGCCATGCGTTGCATGTGCCATGCAGTCATGTTCGAACTGCAGCAAAACGCACAACGCACCTTGGCCACCATAGACGGCGTAGTCTTCAAAGCTTCCTACAGGTCAATCAACCTTCTGGGAGGAAGCTCTTTGACTGCTGCATGCATTGCCTCCACCACCGCCCGTGGCCGAGGCTAGCCTCACCCAAGCATGAGGAAACCAGTCTTTACATCGTTAGTCTCACTCAACTTGAGATGAGAGGTAAGCAGCAAGCCTTTCATACATTGCAGCATTCAGGGTTCCGCCGGATCCTGCATTGTTGCTGAAACAGGGACCTCAGTCAAACGCAGCTGCAGTGAGGGCAGTGCTGTGATGTGGAAGACAAAATGCACGCTCTTTCCCGGCTGATGGGAAAGTGTTGTGCAAAATGGTGCAAATGCAGGCAGCCATGCAAGTCACGTGCCTGGCATGTTGTTGTCGCCTCCACCCTGCATGAAAGATCCGGCCATCGAGCCTTCGGGCCAAAGACATTTGCGAAACATCGCGCCAAGTGGAGCGTCGCTACGAGTACTATACAAGTTACTATAAGTTGTGCACGACTTCATTTTTCAAGTGGTAGGAAAGCAGCCCGGGCCTGCGCCACCGGCTGGAAACCTGCGGACGTGTTTTCGTATATTTCATTCTCATTGTATTGCCACAACACGTGGACACACTCCGCGACTCACCGACGCGGCCTGTCACCAGAGCTTGGATTGGGGTTCGCAACTCCACTGGGCGCAACTCCGCTGAGATTTGCGACGTTCATCAGCTGAGCAAAGCAAGCGCTGTTGCGTTGGGGATCCTGACCTGGGTCAAAAGGCTCGGACTTGTGTTGACCCAGAAGGGCCAGTGCAATGGTTTGCAATGTTAGGCTCTGACCTGGGAAAGCTGCCATGGCCGCCTTCCCTTGCAGGTTGCCCTGCAACTCAAGACTGCTTGCATAATCTTGCATACGTTTGCTTTGCGGATTCTTCTTCCAAAGCTCGAGCCTCCCAGTTCGGGCCACATGGACCAACGCCACCGCATGGCCCAGTGCTGCAGCCACCTGCACTGCCTTCGATCTGCTTCATGGTCGGACCACTTCTGCAAAGAAGAAGGTACATGAGACATCGCGTGACAGCAAACACGGCCCAAATTATGAAAAGACGCAGAGATACCGGGAGGCATTGGAGTCACAAAGCATGGAGCATGCTTGGGACTGTTTCGGCCAAGACACAGGGTGTCGTGGGGCTGGCAGCGCTTAGGCCACTAAAGGCCGCCCCACGGCACATTGTCATGCCTCCGCAACGAACCGGTGCATGTGGCCAGCCATACGCTATCATAACTATAAGTGCAAAAGGGATAAACAGATAAACATGATAAAACTGGGTGCGCAGAGCCAGCTGAGCAACTCCGCATAAACATACAGCGGGTGGCTTCATTACAGCATTGCAGTGCCGCGAGCCAACACAATCAAGCGTATTGATCTTCCTAACATCGGGGGCAGAAGACCGTGTTAGAGCTGCAAAAATGCCACCAAAACACTTGAGGCATCGAAGTCTTCCTGCATGCGGAGATATGTGGAGGGATGCGGAGTTTCTACAGTGGAAACCGGAGCACAGCTGCGACTTCCGAATTTTCATGAATTTTCTGCATTGCTGGTTTTTGCGGATGCAGATTCCTCGAAGTTGTTCGGCGCAAGGCATGCACCGAGGCCCGCAGTGGCCCCACCGGAGCAGCCGCATGCGTTGAAGTTTGGGCAGCAACCTGCGAAGAGCAACTGTTGGCTGGACATGCGCGGATAAGGCAAGTATTGCTTTTCTAGGGCACATCCACCGCATGTGATAGCACTTGCGTCTGCACAGGTATTCGCGTAGCTAACCGCGTGGTAAATCGCGCTGCACTTCAGCCTCCGCAACCGCAGCAGCCAGCGTTGCAGCCGCAGCCACCACAACACCCGGAACAACCACCTCCACAACCTCCACAACCGCAGCAGCTGCTCGGCATGTTGCAGCTGCCGGCCTTGGGAGTACTGGTCGAGCAGTGGTGGGGTAGTGGTGGAGTAGTGGTGGGGTAGTGGTGGAGTAGTGGGGTAGCTCAAGACCGGCAAACACTGGCACTGTGATCATCTCGACAGACTTCTGTCTTAGCACTCCATGCACTGGTCCGGCAACAAGTCAAATCACGAAAGCAAGGATCTCATCTTGCCACCACGGTGCACCTCCTGCGTTGCAGGTGGCGTTGCATGCGTTGCCACTGGTGCAGCCGCCACATCCACAGCCACCGGCATTGCAGCTGTTCCCACTCATCTGGAGGCTTCCGCAGCCTGCCATGCATTGCCCGCAGCCTCCGCAACCTCCGCAGGCACTGCCGCACCCTGGGCAGCCGCCACAGCCACCTCCGCAACCTCCGCAACCTCCACACCCACAGCCTCCACAAAGCCCTCCGCAACCGCAACCTCCACAGGCACAGCCCATCTTCTGAGCGTCACAGCCACTGCAAGGGTTGCAGCCGCACGCGCCGGAAACTCCCGGAAATCCACCCTTGCCCATAAGGATGCCGGGATTCGCGCATCCGAACATTGCAGGGTCTGAGAGTGCATTCAGGTTCCCCGGCATTTTCTGAGACAGAGAAGAGGTATCTTGGGAAGGGACGTCAGGCATCGTTGGCATGGGATTGGGAAGGCCGGGATCGCTTGGCACATTGCGCTTGCTCCCTTTCTTTCCCTTGCCTCCTTTTCCCTTCTCCTGCGGTGGCTTGGGGGCACCTGTGCCACCAGTGACCTGGTGAGCCTTCATTCGTCCACTTCTGTTGTCAACCGCCTCGCTGTACTGCACTTGATCACCCTCATTCAGCAGGGTGTCGATCACATCATTGCCTCGGGCGACATCAGTTAGCAAAACAATTCTGTACGTGTGCAGCACTCGACGCGTAAAGATGAGCTGCGATGGACGAAGAGGTCATTGCCACCATCATCCTGCTTAATAAATCCAAAGCCCTTTTCATCGTGGAAGAACCTCGAAGCATGAGAAAAGCACGAGAAAAGTCTGTGCATCTGCAAGCGGACTACTGTGCTCGACTGTTGGACATGCGATCTGAGATGGGAAACTTCACGATGCCGGACTTTACACCGTCCGGCAAGCCGGCGCAACCACCAGGCATCGGGGCTTTTCCTCTACAACACACGATGCTGAACTTTGCTTTTTCGAAACTGGAATTCATAATTCAGTAGCACTCAGCAGCACTCACTAGCAGCCTGCGCCGCCAAGGCTGCAGCCTCCACCTTGCAAGACAGACTAAGACCATGATCATCATACTAGGGACAAATTAATGGGCAGGTTTCCAAGATATGCATAAGCATCAATACTATTCAATATCCACTTTTTCCATGTGCTTCCTTTCTTTTCCATTCAAACTTAATGCCGAGAAGAGCGGCCGCCCAGCATCAAGCCGCAAGGAGCCGGGCAGCCGCAACATCCGCACCCTCCGGGAACGGGCCCTGCAATCAAGCCTCCATTCAAAGCTCCTGCTGTCAGATGCAGAATGGGCAACAGGAGTTTTGTAGCCAAACGAATCTAGTGATGGAAGTCATGCGGCGAAGATGTCCTGGCAGCTGCTGTTTTGATCCTTTCAAGAGAAGCCGAGCATTCATGGCCCGGCAGCGCCAGCATTAATCAGTGGACTGGCCTCCCTTGCCCTTGTCACCTCGCTTGCCTTTGCCGCCTCCTTTGGGGCCTGAAGCATAAACAGTGGCAAGATAGTCGAGATCCGGTAGCTTTACATCGCTTCACCAAAGAATCTCCGAATGCCTTTCTCTCCGTCACCTGAATCTCCTTTGCCACCTGCCACCCGGGAAAAACCCTTAGGGACTAAAGGAGGACCGGCTACTTTGGGCAGGAAGGGCAGGAAGTACATATAAGGTATGTATATATATATGTATATCGTTATACTTTTGGTACCCCCACAACCCACCCGGACAATTTGATACCGAAGCCTGGCCCCGCTTTGCTTATAGGGGAAGAAGGTGTCAACCCTTGTGTCACTACACTATGTGGCAGGGGCGGGGGGGGGGGGGGGCATTCTCGAAGTACAAAATGACACACACACACACAAACAGAAAGGCACACACATGGCACCTGGTGCAGGTCCAGTTCCTCCGGTAACGCGGATGGCCTTTGGTTTGCCGGTTCGATCGTTCAAGCCCTCATCGAAGTTGACCTGCAGCAGCTAGAGGGTGGCGTGACACGACGCAGGTCAACTGCACCAGACTAGACTCGAAGTTATTTTATTTTGTTTTGGTGGGCACAGCAACTGGGAGCAGTGGTTTCGAGTGAAACACAAAGCACCTTGCACAAAACCGCTGCTTAAGAAAAAGACTCCATAGTCACTCACGCATGAGATTTGCCTGCCTTGTCTCCAGCTTGCAGAGTTCCACCAATAACATCTGTGCGAAGCACAAACAGGTCCTGGCATGCAAGGATGTCTGGCACGTCCGAGCCTAAAGAAATACTCAACACGTGTCGAAGAGATTCAGGAACACGAGACATGCAGAACGCTCATGGATGCTCACAGCAACGGCAACTCCCAGGTACCAGTAACCCGGTCCGTGCTCGTGCCAGTGGGAACAATGAAGCCGAAGCCCTGACAGCGCAGCAATAGTGCGAAACTGGTGAATGGGGTGGGTGCATAACCGACACTCATGCCGCAGCAGCGCGGTCTGTGTTTAGTGAGCAGTGTTGAACGATGTCGTTACACTTCGGATGAGGGTAGGGCCGGCCTTTGCGGTGTCATACTTCTTCACGACACCGGTCAAGGCCATGATCAAAATCACAAGATCGCAAAGACTGCCTCGTCATCTTGCAATATTTCTCATGGTTGTTGCACTCTCGCCCTGGTCCAGGGCACACAACCAGGTACACCTGGACCCAAACATCTGCCCTTTCTCAGCTAGGTGCAAAAACTGTGTCCGACAAAATTAGGTTCTCGTGGCCTGGGCTTTTGAGATGCAGGACGAATAGCACGACATGTCAGAGGCGGAACAGCTCAAGAATCGACCTTGCATTGAAACACATGGAAACCCAGGCTGAGGCACCGGCCGTCTTCGAAAACGGAAGACAAGCTTGCTTCACTGCTTCCCGGTTGGCTGGTATCGGGTCAGGTCGGGCTTTTCTGACTAGTTGAGCGCAGGCGGGTTTCTGAATGGTGTGATACATCAAAGCAGATCACATGCTGGAGAACAATCACTAGTCGCTGCTTGTGAAAAAGAACCTGGTATGAAAGCAAGCCAAAGTAAGACTGTGAGCCACAGCGCGAATTTGTGGCCGCATTTCTGCCAAGCCGCAGAGCATCGTGGAACTACAGTGGCACTCAGCAGTGCACTTGTGCAATCGCTCAGCCCTGTGCGCTCTTTTTGGAATCGATGCGACGAGTCGACGAGGGCTTCGCCGTGCAACCAACCTTCCGATGCCTTTGGCTCTTGGGAGGGCCTCCTCTGAGGGCCTCTAAGGTAAAGAGAAGACAAGAGAAGACAGAAGCTGCTTTCTGAAGCTACTTCCTGCGCCGACATTGTCACACAGCGGCAACGTGCGGCAACGCGAGCACATTGCCCGACTTTGCCTGTCCTGATCTGTCCTGGCTCGGCCCCGGAACTTGGATGCGATGTGCATCACGGCGGATACGCGTGCGCGGCCTCAGCTCTGCAGTGCTCTGCAGGTCACTGAGTACTGAGATTCAGATGTCACGGCATGTTTCACATGCAAGGCTGTTTCTGCATGACGTCAAAGGTCAATAAAGTGATTTTCAGTGAGGTCTTCTTTGGGCGTTGTTGGGTTGTTGCGGTTTGGGATTGTAAGGCATGTCCGAAAGGCTAGAGCGGTTGCCTTCGAGTCGCCTATAGTCGCGTTTTGGGACGGTGCCAAGTGGGCTGTTGACAAACCTTCTACATTATTTGGATGTGCAGAATTAGCGACGAAATTCTGAACAGTGCTGCGCTGCGCTTGAGCAGACCTTGAGAAGGTTTGCGTGCACTATCTATCATCAGAAATCAGCGCCCAATACTTGTAATACAAAGACCAAGCAAGACAGAGGATCCTTGGATGGCACGGTAATCCACAATGTGTCAACACAAGAAACCATAATTGCAGTGCACAGTCCGCAGTGTGCAAGAACCCTCATCCGCATCCTAAGTTCCCGTCCTTTCGGTCTTCGATTGTCAAATTCGGGGACTCACGCTGAGAGTGCTGCGCTTTAAGCTGGATAACCACCACCTTGGGCGCTGGTGCTCAGCCAGGCCTCATTCGAACTTCAACACACTCGGCATGCATATTCGACATGGCGAATTATAGCGTGCAGCCATGTGAAGCCTACTAGGATCTGGGCTGCCCAGTCTGCTGAAACAGAAACAGCAGGTTCTTTTCCAGCTGCCGAGGTGTACTGGAACCTATTGCGGGGGCAGGGCATGCCGAATCCGCAGCTGCATGACTGCATGACTGCATAGCCCACTGTGATGAGTACCTCTTCTTGTCGGGCGTCCAGATGTCTAAGTTCCAGTTGTCGTTCTGGATCGACCTTGCCGTCGCAACGAGCCGGAAAACTGCTCAAACCCAATGACCCGAAGCGCTCCCCGAAATCCCTGTTTGGAGTTCGGCCACTTCTTCATGATGCCAGTATTGTCCTCGGCAGAAACCAGCACAAACACAATAGTAATGGACATGCTTGCTAACGCAAGAAAAGCCTGCTCTGTTCCTGCTGCTCATCAATAGCGCGCCTCTACACAAGCGCCTTACGAGCGGTGATTTACCAGCACGTAGCTTCCATCTCCTCTCCTCTCGATGTGGAAGTTTTTGCGCAGGAGCATGCATGCAATGTACAAAGAAAGGGATTCTTTAAGGCCTTCGCAACTTTGTTTGCCTTCTATACATGGTTCACACGTAGCGCCGGAAAGACAACCCCACCATGGAGGAAGGCAAACATATGCACAAGTACCTGTTGTTGCAACCACGGTTCCACCTCGTATGCATCTGCAACCACGACCTGTCAGGAGCCGATGCATCTGCAAACACATCAGTCTGTGCTATGTAATCAATGCCGGACCCCGTTTTGAGTATCCATCACAAGACACAATGGGCGACAACGGCACACAGTGCAGCGTGCGCCGCAAACCGCCCGCCAGGCAGCCGACGCCCGCAACGCTCCGGCCCCACAAGTCAGTCCAGGACCCCAAGGACATCTGGGGGCCTGCTCCCTCCCCAGCCGCCCTGAAAATATCTCGGGCCTACTGTGCCAGCATCTTGGGGGAGGAGCTGAGGTCTCTGAGCGCTGGGTGGGATGGCACACTTTTCTGCCCCAAATGGATGGGGTTCGTGCTCCGCTTGAGGGTGAGACGTATTGAGAGCCTTTACGCCTAGGGAATGCTGCCACATGGTTCGCGGGCGAAGTTCGAGCCGACGACCCTGCTGGCGAGTGGGCGCTACGCAAGGGCGATGTCAATGACCCCTTCGTGAATGAGCCCGCGTGAGCCTTTCGGATTTCGGATGATTTCGGGGCGTAGCGGCGTAGCAGCAGCCCGGTCCGCAGATAGGCGGCAGCGGGGCCTTCCCCTCACAGCACACGCCGGGCGAGGGTGCCTCGCTCAAGAGGACGTGTGGCTCGCGGCTCGAGGACGCTGCTGCCCGAATGTGTTGCCAACTGGCTACCGTCCCTGATCGGGCTCCGTCCGTCTCGGAGTCTCGGATGATGAGGCGGCCGGCCTACGCCCTACCCCTACCCCCTTCATCGGGCAGGGGTCCCCACCCTACGCCCTGCCTCACCATTCCAACCTCCCTACCCCCTGCCGTCCCCGTGCCCCCGACCCCCTGCGCCGACCAGGTTCCAGCTGCGAAGCGTCGGCCGCCCCAGTGCAAGACAAAAAACACAGTTTTTCTAGAGGCAGATTTAGAGCGCCCAAAACGGCTGGGCAAAAAGTTGTCGGCTTGAGAAAGCAGATGTTGCAACGTTCGACCTTCTTAAAGTGTCATGACGTGCACACGTATGCTACACGACATGATTCGGCATGGTGCAAGAAATAGCTTGCCGCCGTTCGCTTCTGGGACGACATATTGTGAACTTGAGGACCACCTACAGTGTGGCTTAGTGGAAACATTCAGTTTATCGAAGTTGTTGGCCACGCCTCGGTGCCCCTGGCCGCCTCCAGCACAGCAGCTCGGAACCCCTTCAGTGCAGGGGCGGCTTCGGAGAACCTGTCCCCAGGTTTCTACCAAATCTACCAGCAATCGTGAAGCAGCAAAAAAATGACTTATTCCGCCATCCGCAGGAACCTGACGGCCTAATGAAGGCTGGTCCAGATGCAGCTCAAGATTAAACTCCTTTTTCGATCTTGTGTCTGCGCACCCCACGAGTCTCTGCATGCAGCTCAAGTCGACGGCCAGCTCTCTAGGATTGTCTAGGATCATCTAGGATTGCTTCTTGAAGTCGCAAAAAAATTGAAAGAACAAAAAGCGGAAGTTCATTCTTTAGTCTTTCATGGAGTCGCCGGAGCCGCACTTGAAAACCCGACGTCATCGCACTCGGCACCTGTGCTGCACAAGATGCAGAGCCGGCAAGGCAACGCGATATGATGCTATACGACTCGTCTGTAACTTCTGCGCAAGTATTGTGCAACATTCGTGCGGTGCCCAGGCTTCAACGACTTCGGGCTGAGTGCAGCACCCGAGTTGCCTTCCCCGCGGCTTCGCTTGTGCCATTCGAGTCTCATGTGTGCTTGGCCTCCGCGCGGCTTTTGCATCACAGCTTCAAAATGGGCGAAGATGGACGCGGCAGCAGCTTGTCATGAATAGGAATATGCAGATTCAATGAGGCAGGAGCAACACTGTATACAATTGACATGTGTCAACATATATCAACATGAAGAACCTGGCTTTTAATGGTGTTCACCAGTTCTCCGCTGGTGCTTTCTTGGTTACTACGCATTCGGTCTTCGGAGAACCGTACATACGAGCCTCGCCGAGGCGAGCCAAATGAAC
The DNA here is from genome assembly GCA_905221605.1 of Symbiodinium natans. NCBI lineage: Eukaryota > Dinophyceae > Suessiales > Symbiodiniaceae > Symbiodinium > Symbiodinium natans. The sequence goes on from CAJNDS010000006.1 coordinate 58,741, forward strand.
AGACCGTGTTTGACTCCGAGCTGCTGGCCCCTTCCGCTAGCCTTCCGCGGAAATATTCGATGCCTACATCTCACCGCAATTTCTCCAGAACATGTGTAGATGCAACACCCTGTTTTCTCTACGACCCCAGATCCGTAATACTACAAGTGTGTCATTACATGTCATTCCTGTATACTTTTAATGTTCGCAAAACCGTACCTTCTGCAAGCCTTCCATGGGCACCATGCCTTCTGTGAACGAGTCCATGCAACCTTATTTACCTTTCGGCGCCTTGTGCGGAAAGGAACAAGGTCCGCAGCAAATTAACTTGAAAGCAGCGCATTCTAAAAAAATATTGGAACAACATAGCCCTTTGGAATAGAAAGAAAGAGAGAAACGGGCTGCAAACAGCCAGGAGCGAAAGAGAAACATTGCTGAAAGACTCACACAGAACAACTGACAGGAGAGAACGACTTATATGCTTTATAGAAGGAACGGCGGCTTGAGCTTGTTTAGGCGAAGAGATCCAGCGAGAGAGTGAGAGTGTGTGTGAGTTAAAGAGCGCGATGGGGCGAGAGTGAGAACGGTGAGAGCGAGAGCAAGAGGGGGAGAGAGAAAGATTTTTGAAGGAAACAACGAATCAGATAAGAAGAAAGTTTCAAAAGAGAAGGGGACAGGGGAGACACGCAACATGAGCAAATGCTGCAACCTCTCTGTCAGCTGTGGAAGCGTAAGGCTATGTAGGGCTGGCACACGTGCTGCGAGGCCCATACGCTGCCAGGGTCCTTGGTGATTTGCACTTAACCTTTCCGAAAACGCAACTCCAAGAGAAGCCGCCGGACCGAACCGGGAGTCGGGAATCGGGAATCGGGAAGCGGGAACCGAAATGCGAACCGCAAAGTAGACCGGAACCGGGCGAACTGGAACCGGTGATTTGCAGCAATCGAACCGGCTTCAAAGCCTTGAACCCAGCCTCCAACCATTTCACAGGTTTGAAGGTCTTGTCTGAGGTTTGAGAGCCCCCCCCCCCTCCCCAGATTGGCAACAACAAGAGAAACGTGAATTTCTGGGTGCCTCATCATGGTGGCATTGAGCCCTTGAGGCCAAAAGCTGGGCGCGTATGGGCTTGAATCGACTGTCAAACGGATGGAACCGTCCCCCGAATACTCCCCGAATCGTGTCACGTGTTTTAGTATGCTTGAGCATGACTTCTCTCACATCCCCGCCTTTGATGGCGAAATGTCTGCCGAAGCTTCTCTGGCCTCAGCCGCAAACGAACCCCGCGTCCATCTAATTACTATGCAAAGCGCAGTTCAAAGCTCTGGGCTATGAGGGGCCGCGGCGCGTCAGCAATTGCCATGGCCTCGACTTTCCGGAGTGTAGGATGACTCGCGTATGGTACGAGAAGCGGCGACACACGATATGTTATCTGTGCAATCTCTGTCCATTTTAGGCAACCTTCAACAAAGCATGCCCCTGCAGCCTGTTGCAATGGCACGAGATGCCTCTTGTCGTTGCCAGAGCGGCACCTCACTCCACTTCAAGAGCTTCAAGAACTTCAAAGCACCCAGCATGAGCAGGTCAGATATGCAACTGATTTTTAGAAGGTTTCGCTTTAAATTTAGCTTTGTGTAGACTTTAGCAAATCCAGATAAATGTAGTTAAAAACTCTCGGAGATCATGCCCTGGCGCAGCTTCAAGCTTCGCAGGATGGCCTCGCGGACTGCTCGTGTTGTCTCGATGTTGCACATCTTCTCAAGTCTAACCACTACGCGAATCTACACCAATCTACGAATGATCTTTCGGTTGAGACGTTGAGACTCTCAACCTCCGAGCCGGAGCCGGCCCGAGCCTCCTCCAGATGCGTGTAGACGTCCTGATTCCGAATCTCGGTACCGTGGTGAAGATCCAGTCCTCAAGGCTCTGGATTTGGCGGGACCATGCTGGACCATGCGGGACCACTAGCACACTCTGGAGAGAGGTTGCTGGCAAGTTGCCCTCCAAAGAGACCTTGACCCCGCCTGCACAGAATGGAGACTGGATGACACTGGACTCGTCGAACTATGAGGGACCCAAGGACCCGGCATGCGGCAGTTTCGTCCTGCCAGTCCCGAAGGCTGGGTGCAAAGTCTTCGCCAGAAGGCCTGGTGGCTTGTGCAAGGCTCAGACAATCTCTGCATGTGTGTGTGTGACCTGTGTGATTCACAATATGAGGCCGCTGCAGGGATTCTGCACCCACCACGTGATCCTGGAGACAAATCACTGCCCTTGGGAGAAGCCCTGGAGCCTAAGAGCCTGTGGGAAGCTTCCGGAGGCGGGCAAGGGGCGGGTAGAGAAGCTTGCGGGCATTTGCAGAAAAAGAGAACTAGAGAAATGTGACATGCCTAGCTGCCTAGCTCTGGAATCCGACAACAAGAGACAAGTAAGAAATCATCGATGTTGAAGCGGCTCTGCACGCCAAGATTAAGACACTTTGGACTTTCGACCCAACATCTTGTGAACAACCGGCTCGCGCCTGCCAAGATGTGACTACGTCATACGGCGGTGCTCTCTAGCAAGTGCCTTTAGACAGCTGGAATCAGCAGAGGCGGCCTGCAGAGAGGCACGGTGCAACACTACGACTGCCACGGCGTCTTCAATCCAAACACTCCTGAACAAGGAAGAACCGGAAAAAGACACATGCAATCGTAGAGATGCGTGCAGTGCCAAGAGCGCTTCATGTTGCCTGCGGCCCATGAGCTTCGCATGTGCTTGTGCAAGGCGGACAAGGCCTCAAGACGCCAATCCACATTCATGAGTCTATTTGCTTCTAACCCTTGTCGTGACGTCAAGCCACTTCAGCCATGGGTAAGTGCAAGCCAGGTGCTCTCAAGCGTGCGTGCGGTTACACCGCCACCACCGCCCGAGACCAGGGATGTCGACCGCAGTTTCTGGAAATACCTCGCTCTTCAATGTTTCCCTGCCCGCAACAACGGCGACTGTTGTATACTGTTGTAGAAGTATATGAACGTAATCCAAGGGTGTGCCGGGATGTGCCGGGAGCACGTCTCCAGCAAGACAGCAGCCCCGGGCTCATCATCCTGATCTGACGATTCACTGACGAAGCCGCAGATGAAAGAGTCGAAGTCGAAGTATGCACCCTGGCGAGCAAGCCCGTTCCGGGGGATCCTCGTCCAGTGCCTTCTCTCTTGCCCACAGGAGGTAGTCGCGCAGCCTTTCACACATTTCGCAGACTTGTCGGCGTGTTTTTCTATTGGTTTTATGTCAATCGGGCAACTTGCCTAGTGTGGTCCCAGCTTACAGGCGTCTCAACTCCGACGGTGGGCCCCTCAGTGTAGGCGTCAACAGGCTTGCGCATTCACAGAGTGCCTTAAGCCCCTTTCAGATTTCTATTCCGGATAATTCCGGCAGCATGTGCTCAGAACGCTGAGACTGGTGCTGTGCTTTCAAGAATGAACTCGGCCTTGTCGCTCTCGGTGGCCCCGCCCTGCAGAATAAGACCATGACAAACCCCAACTGCCCATATGCAGCAAAGCATGCAAAGTCAAGGGGATGCATGCATAGGCATACCATATAAATCGTATCCGCCGACCCCAGCCGGGGGCGGCGTCAGTGAAGACCCACTGCTTCTTAGTACCGCCCTCACCCCCAGCCCCTCCCCCCCCCCCCCCACCTAAGCCCTTCCCTTACCCTCTAGCACCCCATGCCTTTAGTGCTTCATCTACTGCGTTCCAGTGCATGCCCAACCCCCGCACCCCCACAGCGTTCCCTTCCCTACCCCCCCCATCCCCCCCCCCCCCGCGCCCCGTATGGTCTTGGCAGGTCTTAGCAAGCTGCAGTGGCGCATTGGGCTTAAGTCTGGACTGCGTGAATGTACATACTGCGAATTGTGGCATTCACTGTCCCTGCAGGGCCTGCAAGCTCTTGCAGATTCTGCTGCTGATCCCAACGCTCTCACCAGCTTTCAGTTTCTGAGGCAAAGGCTTTGCCGCCCTCGGCAAACCTTGAACGGTGTCTGGACATCACCATGCATCAGCACATGTCAAGCCTACCATGTCCTACAATCCCAGCCTGAGCAAAAGAAACACCAGAATTGAACGGTTGACCGGATGTGTGCCGAAGATCGCTCACAAGGAGGATTAAAGAAGGCAACTTCGAACATGAGTTTACGAAAGCTTTGCCATCAAGTGTGGCTTAAGACTTAAAGAATTTCATAACAAAGGTTCTTGAAACCCAAAAACATCAAAAAAAAACATTCGCGTTTGCCAAGGAGCACGACGACGAGGTCGAAGCGGCTGAGCAGCGGCGGCGGGAGGCCCGAGTTCACCGCCAAAGAGGACTGAGAGAATTTTCAAGTCAGACTCAAGTTCTAAAGAGCAAAAAGTATAAGTGAGACCTGGAATGGAAAAGAAACGGCTGAAAGAACATGAAAGAACTCCACGGAAGTCCATTGCATCGGCTCGACATCTCTATGCCCACGGCACTGAGGTCGTACGCTGCGCCGACGCTGCGTCCGGCAGGGCCACGGCCTCGCTCAAACTAAGGGGGGGGGGTACCGGGCCAGATATTTTTCAAAAGGGACGATTGGAGTGTCAGGAGCGTGCAATTCTGGGCAGCCACCACGCTGCACCGAGAGTGCAAGCGGCAAACCATACCTTGGTCAACTCGCCGAGTGCTTCGTGGCTTGGGCCTCGGCCTCGCAGTCAACTTAAGTATGGGACCTGCTTTCGCAACGGACACCGTCTGCTGCTCCATTGCCTCCATGTTGAAGCACGCACATGGCTCGCTGTTTGGAATACGCTGTACAAAAAGATACCTAGTGACCCAGTACTTCGGGGGCCTCCGGCCGAATGGAATCTGGAACAAGCATGCCAGGATCTGGTCTCTAGCCCCTCTTCCCAACTTCCCCCTGCTAAACCAACCAGCCCATCACCCGCCTCACCCCCCAACCCACTCCCCTGTGAGAGCTCTCAAATGCGCATTGGAACTGGAATCGGTAGACAAATAAACTACAGCTCATGTACCCCTTACGAGGCCCCATTCACTCAGAATATTGTCAACTCTCTGCAAGGCCTCCATCCAGGACTTGCTATACTAAATCTGTTGTGAGTCTTGGCAAGATCATTGGCTCCCCGCAGGCGCTGGACAGTTTCCCAAGCGCCTCATGAATAGCCGCTTTGTCGTGGTTGCGGATCGTCGAGAATTCCTCAGCATGTGATTGGTGAACGACGATGTCTCGACTCTGAGCCTACATACCCAGCTGGTCCAGCCACTACCTCCACCGAGCAAAGGTTTCCGAACAAAAACAAACAAAGCTCAAGCGCACCGAATTCAACGCTATGCCATCGCTGTGCCAAGTCACATCAATGCAGCAAACGCCGCCGTCAGCGAGGACGAGTGCCCCGGCCTAGCACGATTCAGAATTGCGTCAACTGCTCGTGACTCAAGTGGCTTGAAGACGCACACCCAACCTCAATGCAGCTCGACTAGCTGCAGACTCAACAAGCAAGCGCGGTTGACCTTTCTGTTTCCCACACCTCCCTGAGCTTCCCTTCCAGTCGACATGTCGTTCGGTAGGCCCGGTGCGCTTGCCATTTCAGGTCCCAGGGCTCTGAGCCGATTGGAGATCTTTTGTGGATGAATTTAACTAACTGTTGGTTTGTGGAAAGTATTTGTGTGGTTTATGGGTTCGTGGCTGAGGAGGCGACTGGCACCCAGCCCTCCGCCCACATCCCCCCTCCCCCCACATCCCCCCACCCCCATCCCGCCCCAAGAGCTGCTTCGAGGGTTGCGGGTTGGTCGCCGAGTCGCTAACAGTCTTCTTTCGAATAGTGTTCTTCTTAAGGTCTTAAGATGTCTTAAGGGTCAAGATTAGCCCTTCATGGACTATGCGGTGATTAGTAAAACGAATCGAAGACCTCAAGTTCAAGAAAGCTGGAAAAGCAAAGCTGCAAATTCAACGGAAACATGTCTTTTTCTGGAGAAGGAAAAACGAGAGTTCGAAAACTCTGCAGCTCATGAAGTACACTCGCAGAGATACCCGGTTACCCTGCAGGTGGGAAGTGCTGATTTGGAGCTATCTTGTCGCATCTGCTGGCAGAAGGAGACAGGCAGGTATACATGTGCTGGCATGCAGTGCCTGACAACCAGATGTGCAGTTTTCGGCATGTTCGGGGTTGTTAAGGTGGTCGATATAACTGATCTGGGGTGTTCATCACGAACTATGTCATTGTCGAGCCTCCGGTGTATCATGTAAGAGCAGCACTGGACATTTACGCCCCCAAGTCATATGTGAGCACATGTGAAACAAGTAGTGCTGAGATTCTTACTTCAGGATTGCTCAGATGCTCATTTAACGTTTCCTGTCAGGCAATGGTTGCTTGCCGCCTTCAGCTGCGCCTTGGCTTTGTTCACGCCCTCAATTGTTGCAAGAGGCGGCGCAAGTTAAAAACTGGTCTGTCTTTCTTTTGGTAGAGGGTAAGCGCACACATGCCCCCTTCAGCGAGTTTAACCGCTCCAAACCCAAACAAAACCTCACACCACAAGACTTTCTCGCGATCTGATCTGATTCACAATGCATTTGCAATATCTTCACTACTTGCGAACTGCCTCCAACGCCCAGTCAGGACCGTCACGGACAGCAGCACATGTCAGCCTAACGTTCGGATGGGCTTTTCATCACTTCTCATCACTTCGGGGCTTGGAGCGCTTTCCAGCTGAGTCTTCGGCCCGGCACTTGTGCATCCAAGGCCGCTGGTGCGAATGCTACGTCCCCCAAGTTCCTGCGCAGCCTCAAGTAGTTGATACATGTGCCATCTGAGGAATGGGTTGCGGAATCCCTGTCCGGCAAACTCATTTAAATTTGAATTAATCTCTTCTCATCTCTCATCTCTGATCTGCTGCGCAAACGCCGAGCCGAGCCTGAAGCAATTGCGACTTGCCTGTGCCCGGATCTCCCAAAAGGAGAAGGTGCGGCCTGAGGCAGCGGGCTTCCAATGGCTTCCATACAGCTTGCGTGTGCCCTTCATGTGCTTTTCTGTCCGAGTCCTGAGAGGTTTTGAGAGCCTGGCGTTGTCCGACTGTGTCTTGCTGCACTGCCATCTTGTGCAGAGCACTGCGCCTCGGCATCCTGCAGCTCACACGAAGACAGGAGGTATGGATAGGTATGGCATGCGAAGCAGACTGCGAAGCAGAATGTACTTGTACTGTAATGTACTGTAGCAATCCAGGCTTTTCAGCTGCTCAGTGGCATCCATTCCCCGGCCTTTGTGCCGTCCCTTGGTGGAAGAGGAGGAAGCACGGAAGAGCTTGAAATGGACACGGCACTCATTTTTCATCTTGATTCATTGCTTCATTCTCATTCTTTCTCAGATTTCACGGCAGAGCCGGTTCCGAGATGTTCCGAGGTTCCCACATGTCCTGCGCATCCTTGGAGTACAGGAACCTACGGCGCCCAGTGCTGAAGCTCGCTATAGCTCGCTCCACTCGCTGGCATGATGAGGCACGGTACGCGCACGTGCGCACGTATGCATGCGTAGAGGCCGAATGTACTTCAGCATATTGCGTCTTCTCAGGCTCTTGTCGTAAAACATCTGCAACAGCTGATTGCCCCTGCCTATGTCCGCAACATTTACTTGTCTCCCTGACAAACCGCCCTTGAGCTCTTTAAGTCCATGCCTGAGACTCAGAAGCACATTCCGTGCTCACGGCTCGTACGGTGCCCCAACGTGAAACTATGTGAAGCATATCGGGCATATCGTGAAACTCATTGTGAGATGCACTGTGTAAGATGCACGGAGTGAAAGCACTGTGAATCCCCGTCCTTCCCCAGCGGGACTCGGTCTCAAGAGAGTTCGAGGTTGCCTTGTCGGATCTCAGAGGTAGGGAAGTGCGAAGAACGCGAAAACCCACACACACACACACACACACACACACACACACACACACACACACACAGACACACACACACACACACACACACACACACACACACACACACTCACACTCACACTCACACACCCTCACACACAGTCACATTAGGGAAGCCTCGTCTCTTTGATTGCTCAGAGATGCGGATTCGAGCGCAAGGCATGAGCAGCACACTCGTGGCGCATTCTGCTGTGAGCCAGACTCAGGCCTTTGCCGGTGCCAGGCTTTTGAAGGCTATTGAAAGCAAGGTCATGAACTTTGTCAGACCGTCACATACGTTGTAAACATATAAAGACATATGTCTACACACCGCATGACTCTGCTGCGATTTGCAGCTCCAAAAATATGAACGGCCTGTCGCAGTTTTGACAGCAGGCCACCTATACTACAGTTTTAAACATGATGCTGTATGCAACACGGTCGTCTTTTCGGCAGTGCTGTGACATGAAGCTCAGACTGCAAAATCTAGTGGCATTTGCGGCCCTATCTCCCAGTAATGTTGCATCGGCTCTGTAGAGAAGCAACGCAGCGTCATAAGTTCACAAGTCGTGGTGCAGCCAGCTGTGTGGCCGCAGTGGCCACCCCGTCCACGGTGTCCATGTCAGCATGGCCCTGACGCCTTGCAGGACAACTCTCCATCTACATCTGATGCTACATTTCTTCCGCAGACTCAACGAACCAATGGAACAACTGACAGATGTTCACTCGCAGGACTGCACCACACTGCACCCTCGGCCTTGAGTGTCCGGGGCTGTGAGCAAAGCGTACAGAGATGGAGGCACGTCGGACTCTGGACGTGCACGCAATCATTTCGACGGTGTGGACCTGAAGAGGCCGTTGCTGAAACGGGACATGCAGGAAGCTACGGGTACATTACTGCTACATCTGCTCTACCGTTTTCAGACTCAGCACCTCAGCAATACTCAGCACAAGAGAATATCGGAGAGACAGTCAGACACCGAGTCTCGGGAGTCTCAGGAGAGCCCATGGAATGGCCGTGTGGAGGGCCCATGCGGAAAAGCCCATGGAGAGCCTCAAGACCACTCCAAGAATCCTACAACATCTTATGAGCTGCTTATGTGCATCTCGCGATGGACAGTTGATGCAGCTGGCAGACGATGCTGCTCATGTCTGCTCATGTTGTTCTGGGAATTCTGGCGCGGAGGCCGGCACTGATGGGAAGGAGAAGTGCGCCCTCGATGGAGCGGGATGGCGGCGCGCTTTTCACAGAGCAAAGTTTTCGCTATAAACGATCTTAGCGATTTTGTTGGTACTGTACTGACCCATATGGCTCATCTGGCAAAAGCTGCCAAGAGCCGATCGGGCTGCTACAGCTGCAGCAGCTCGGGTATCGGTGTCGATTGAATTGTTGTCCGTGTCCACATCTGAGCGCCTGAAACTGACGCGTTCGCGGCGACTCAGAGTAGCAGCTCGGCTGTGCCAGCACATGCTGGTGCAGCGCCGGAAAGGGTAAATTCACTTCGCAGCAGCGCCCCTGGACATTTCCAAAACGAAGCACAAAAAACACCAGCGAACGTCACTGTCGATGGAGTACATGTGGTTCTCTGTTTAATGTCGATACCACATGTACTGATTCCTGCTCCTGGCGCGCGGGTGCATTGTGTATTTGTACCTGATTGCATGATGACGCGACATGCCGTATGAACTGTCCCCACGGTGTCAGAAAAGTAAGGCTTGGCACGGCTTCTCCATGCCATGATTGCGTTGCTCACTCAATTCTCAAAGTGCTTGACTTGGAAGTCTGCTAGGGCCAGCACCACCCGATCCTGAAAGTCTGCTGCATTGAAGGACTCCACTCGGTCTTGCCAGGGACGGTATCAGACTGCGGCTTGCAATCCCAGCCCTATCGGCTCCTATCCATTGTACTGCAAACATCTGCAAACCATACTCCCACACACGAGGCCTGCTTGGAGCTCAGTGGACACCTAAGGCTGGAGCAGGCGCAGTGTGATTAAATAGGCCAACAGCCATTGGGACCTTGTCCAACAGGACGATCTGCGACTTCGAGGAGTAGGCATCCACCCCTGATGCCTGGCAGAAATCGAGCCACAGGCATGTGCATGGTGTGTGCTCAGTGACTGCATGCTAAATTCACGCGTCTCCCGTGAACCAAGATGATCATGCATCTGAACGAACACCAACCCTCGAGTGCCTCAGTGACCTCGGGCACATTGCTGTCTCCTCGCTCTGCCGCTTTGCTCAAATACCTGCAGCCAGGCCATGACATCGTAGACGCGAACGGCGCGAACGACGCGAATTCTAAGCTGTTCAAGACTTGGAGCATCACTACATCTGTTCACGTCTATTCCGTAACCCCAAGCATCAAGTATGGCCTCTGGTCCCAAGGAGTGTAAGGCACATCATATAGCACCCTAGTGCATGGTTGTGTATGGGACCGATGGCACATTCTTTGTGTTCCCAGTCGAGTCGTGCCAACTAGGACTCACGCTGGATTGCAGCCCAGCTACAGCTTCCTCAGCCGCGCGTTCTTGATCGGAAACTTGTATGCGTGGTACGCAATAAGAAGCTCGCCTGCGCACCCAAATGGTCAAAACAATGACAATGAAAAACGATCTCATTAAATGATATTCAGATATATTCAGGCTGCTTCAGTCTTCTCTGCAGAGATTGCTCCGCTGAACACGTCGATGACAGTGAATACGCAGCATGAAGCAGCAACAACTACAATGTTCTGCTCAGGCGCATAGCGGCGCAATGAATCCAATCACTATGCGAACATAGAGGCGCAAGGACCTCAGACAAAAAGGACATCCAAGCTCTGAGCGGGTTTTTCGTATGTTTTTCGTAATGCTGCCGATGCTGTGCTGCCGATGTGCTGATTGAAACATGACTGCAGTTTGTACTTGAGCTTTCTGGGCGTCGTGCTCTGGCTGGGAGTGGATGACGTGGCGAAAGCACTCATCAATGCCTCAAAGCAATTTAAAACATACCTTGCGGCACAGCCTTGCTTAAAAACCCGTTCGTTCCATCTACGGTCGTCTTGACAGGCAAGCACTTGACCTTTTCCTGTTCATGCTGGCCTACGCCTTGCCACGTTGGTCCTAGGCACGGCAGCCCCCACACTAACTGGTCACTAGTTGCCAGCCATGTAAGTCACGTATGCGCTAGAAGTCGAGCACTCCGAGCGCAAAAGAAATATATAGGCCCAAAATAGGCAGGGCACACGTTGAATCGTCATCAATGCCTCGAGCAGCTGTTGCAAGTAAAGCCAAAACTTGATCACAAACTTGCTTCATCTTGCTTCTGGTCTCCAGACATTGCATGCTACGAGAGTGAAGTATCTGGAAGATTGGGATTTCGTGGACACGCCCTCATGGTCGCATGCGCCCTTTAGGCTGCAACTTGTTCCTCAGACTTCCCCAGACGCTGTCTCTTCTGAAAACTCGTGGGTGGAACCTGAAGAAAAATGGAGTGTGGAAGAAAGAGAGATGGGTTGGACCGAAGTCTTACGCGGCATCTGCCACCTGCTTCATATACCTGTAAATGCAGAATGTATATGCGACGCTCCCACTGTGGTTTTGCGCGCCGAGGTTGCGGAACAGCTCAGTAACGTACCATTGGAAATTGGAACATTCGCGAGAATACGACCAGAATACGTATGCACTCCCCCTGATGTCGCGAGCCCATTGATGCCACGGAAGAGGACAATCCAGTCGAGTCTGGATCTCATAGCTGGGTTTACTCTATTGATGATTTCGGCAACTGCTCCTCGGAATGATGTTTCTGCTGAGGAAAACTAGAACGATGTCCACCCAGCGCTCTACTGCCAATCGACCGAGAACGAATGCTAAAACTAATGCAATACTTCACCGAGATTTAAGTGGTTTAAGGCTCTTGAGTGTATAGAAGGTTTGTTGGCGCTCCACCTGCTTATCGATGTGACCACATGTGGCTAGAAACTGTTCGCGCGCCTTCCAGGGCACAGCTTCTTTCGCAATTCTGTGTCTTCAAGCCTGACATGTGACTCGAACTTGTCTCTGTCTCGAACTCACATGTGAAACTCACAGCAACACTACCGTGGACATGGACACTAATGGACACTCATGCCGCACACGCACGACACACAGACACAGCAGGCGCCTGCCAAGCCAAGACCCAAAAACGTCAACGAGGAAAAGATCGCGGCCGCAAGAATCTGACAGTCAGGTCCGCTCAAGACAGGGACTGCAAAAGCAGGGCCCGTTAGATACCCCAAGCCACCCAAAATCTCGAAGACTCCACCCTTTAAAGTGCTTTTGGGGGGGGGTTCGCCTCTGTAAGTTCGAGCTGCCCATCAAAGTTAATCACCAAGAGAGAAGATGCTCTCCCGCTTGCCTGGCTCATGGAGAGTGCTCCGAAGATCTGGCCTCTCGCGTGACAGAACAACAACCACTCTGAGCGACACTCCGCGACGCTCCGCGACACGCTGCGTTTCTTTCATACAAATGTGCGAGGGCGGAGCCTTAATCGTATCATGGAGTGGATCAAACTTAGTTTCGCTTTTGTTGTGATAGATGGATATAGATGGCATATGAGGGGACTTTAACCGTTGACTTTGATGTGGCCACATCTGCTCCAGCCTTCGCGCTTGTTTTGGAGAGATTTGCCATCAGCACCATTGCGGGACATACAGTCCTCAGAATGCGAGCGCGTTAGTGGCATTTCGCAACCGACTGCTGCACTGCACGATATTGCACGTGCCTCGTCCACGAGCCAGCACTGTGCGGAGATGCGCCAGAAGGAGAAACTACAAAGGCCCATCCTTGACAGGCATACTACATGGCCTTGCTTACCGTCGCTCTCGTTTCGCTGCTCCATGTGGCCATATGTGGCCGTGCGCAGACTAACAACCCAGGCCTCGTGATGATCGACCTCGAGATGCAAGAAGCAGCATGTCAACATGTTGACAAAAACTCGAGATCACACATCGAAAATGCCGCTCTCTGAATATGCGCTACCCACTCAGAGGCTGACCAGATGAATAACAGGAACACCTGAGGTCTGGTGTGGTGTGGTCTTGGCATCTTGGCATATGCTGCGGGTCATTGTCTGCAGCCAGGCATCGGAGGGCTCAAGAAATCCGATGAGGAGAAAGGTCAGGCAAGCGTTGAGAAGTCGAAAAGACACGACCTTGGCAGACTTGCCAATCGATTGGAACGTGTTGGCCCTGGTTTGGTTTTGAAGGCGCGGACAATCCCCAAAAGTCGCCGGTCGCTCTTCCCGGCCATGTCCCTGACAACTGAAGCGTTCCGGTTAAACATGGCGATGGCATCCTGAGTCTGCTCGTTGGTGCTGGTTCTTGCCTCAATGAATCATCCCTCGTGAAAAGGTGCATATACACCAGGTTCATCACCTGGACCAGGAGTGCTTCTAAAACTTGTAGAGAATTGTCAGCGCGCGGTTTAAACTCTCGACGCCGGCGCATGTGTCTCATGAGTTGACGTCCAGCGACTGCTTCTGTGATTCCTGCGGCCATGCCAGCGCCGACGATCACTTGAACTCGCTGCCAGCTGCTAAGACGAAGGACATACGTGACATAGTAGAGAAGCCTGGGAAACAATCATGAAACAATCAAAAGGTCTGCGTGACAGATAGCTGCATTGTGAAAAACCTGATCATGTCCGAACCCAGGCTTTGTCAGGGAGCATGGAAGAAATGCAGATGCCATAGGCCCCATGCCAAAACCTGAGCAACTCTTCTTCATTGGATACTGTGCTTTGGTGCGTCAACCGTTCGCACTTGTCCCAAATGCAGCTTGGTTACTTCATGGCTAGCCTCAAGTTGCAAAGTGGCGCCCAAGTACTTAAACATACTTCTTGTACTGGCGTACTCTACAATATTATAGGAACATGCTGAAACCTTCTCTCTAACAAAAAGAAGAGGTAGCTTTCGTTTCTCATGGTCACCAGACACTTTAACGACTTCTCATTAACACATGTGTCAATGAATGCTATCATTGACGTGAGCAAGCACTGACGAGACACTTCCTAACGCACTACAACTGTGAAGCTCCTCTGTGTCAGAGACGCCCGTGAAGCCCGTGAAGAGGTGTAAAAATGTAACTTGAACTTGACGAAACTGCACCCGTTCTGAATGCAAAAAACGAGAGAATCAGCACACACGCACCTACACCTGGATTCCTTCAGATGGCCAAGCGGGCCCAGATCACTGCACTCCTCACGGCAAGGCGCAGATGTTGAAGCGCACCTCGACTCCAATTTACCCCTGTAAAACAAAAACCGTTATTTCTTATGATGCGTGGCCTCTCTCTCTCTCCTCTCTCTCTCTCTCTCTATCTCTCTCTCTCCTTCCTTCGAAGCACTCCAAAAGCCCCTGCTTTCAGTCTTCTGCGCAGCAGCAAAGTGTCAGACTTAAGCAGCCTCTCAAAGAGAGCCATTCAAAATTTGCAGACAAGGCAGCTGTTGGCAGGTTGCTGCGCGTCCTTCCGGCAGAGGCGACGCAGGCTGCGAGGCAGCGCCTTTGCATCAGACGCTGGCTTTAAATGTAGGCAAAAACATACAAATACTCTTCTTCTTTCTTTTGGACTCTTTTTCAATCCTTTTGGCACCTCCCAAATGATGGCCGCAGACCCATCATGCTCCGCTGCAGCCTGCAGAAGACAGCACAGGCACTTAAGCAGCGGCCGCAGTGGCCTGGCGATCGTCGATGGCCATTGTGCCGACCACGCCCGTCAAAAAACAAAAGCCAAAACCCAAACAAACGCCAAAGTCCCCAACTCCCCAGTCGAGCCCCAGACTCCCCCATCCTTAAGTTGTTTTGGGCTTCAAGCACAGCATCCCCAGCCAGCGGCATCATCCCTGGTAGCGTTGACTGCAAAGTGTTCCAAGCAAGTGTTCCATGCAGAGATGAGCCCTTCCGTTGGCAAACGCTTGAATTTCAGTACCACTCAGTGAATACTCAGTGAGGTAGTTCCAGCTGTCTAGGAGTGGCCGGGAATGCACCATCAGAGCACATTGATCACAACTGATGACAGCGACACAAAGCGAGCAGCCGATTAACGACTCACTGTTGTTGTCAATTTATGGATTTCACAATACTCACAAGACAGTGCTCATGTTAACCTTGTATGCCGTGGGTGTCAGAACTTCTCAAAGGAACCTTCGGCTTCCCCACTTCTGACCCCTTACCCGACCATCCCCGACCCTGTGTCCAAGACACGTGCGTTTTTTAGTTTTTGCGCAAGAGGTTCAGAGCCTTTGGTCCCTTAGAGATCCTAGAGTTATCTAAGAGATTATCTATTTGCTTGCTGGATCTTTCAGGGCTTTGGGCGATGGCTTTAGGGTTTCCAGGACTGGGCTCGGAGAGGAGTCTAGCAAATCTGCAGCATGCGATCACCTTGCAACAAGACCCGCACTTGTTCTAGATGTGAATTTCGCGTTCTTATGATGCCGCATCTGTCGCGCCTTGCACTCGTCATGCTGCGTGCGTGCCTCCTTGAAGAGCGGCACGGCCTGCAGTCAAGTTGAACCATCAGTTGAACCAATTGGTACGCACTGATAGGTGCACTTGTTGATACCTGTTGCTGCTTAGTGGCCGCAAAAGCGAGCCTTTGAAATATTGAGCTATACCAATACTTGCACCACAGATGCTACCCGCCTGCAAACTCAGAAGGCCCAGCGGAACAATGTACAACACCTGAGCATAGCATGGGAATGCATAAGGTCGGTGCTCACGGAACCATGCAGCTTGGCTACAAATGCCAAGCGCACGATGAAGGATGCATCGCTGCTTAGCCTCACGTCATGGCAGGTCTGTGTCGGTCAGTCTTTCGGAGAATTACATCCTACGTCACGGCTACATCATCCTACAGGTGCTGAAATGTCAATGACCCCAAGACTGCAAGTCAAAGCCTTAGAACCCAGCTGGGTAGACAGCACAAGCTTTAGATTGCTTGAAAACGCTTTGACCCTTAGAAGAAACCCTTTATCTTATTCCCCTAAATCTTCGCGATGTACACCTGATATAGCCCACATAGCCCCTACATCCCTACATTACCCCTAAGGTCCCCTGTAAGGGTTTCTCCTTTAGTCCCTTGATTGGAACATGGCATTGCCAGTGCAGTTGCCACTGCAGTTGCCACCAGGTCACACAAGAAAGACCAGTCCCCCGGCGCCGCCCCCGGCCATGCAAGCATATTTGCAGAGACCTGCGGCCAGGGCGGGCACCGAAACTTTCAGCTGACTGCGATGCGGGCACTGGAAGCATAAGCCTTCAACGCTGATGCGCTCCTCCTTGAACGGGTAGACTTGCTGCCTCTCCGAATGCAAAACTTCGCATACTAGATCCACTAGGCCATGCTAAGCCATGCTATCTACCTTACTACCAAAAGATATCAAAAGATCATGTGAACAAGATCCGCACCTGGCCGCCTCGAAGGCGATGATGCAGCCACCGACGCCCCAACAAGTGATGATCCACATGACCAGGAACCAAGCCTTGAAAAATGCGGACTGTCTTTGATATGCCAGCCATGTCTAGCCGCACCAACGCCGCACCAACACAATTGTGAGAAATTCCGAAGGGGGGCAGAAAATGCTGCAACGCCGTAACCGGATACCAAAACACAAAACACCGGCAAGTCTCGTAGGCCGCATCTCCTTCCTCAAATGCAGTACAGCTGCAAGTGATGCAAGAAATATTGAAACAGACTCAGTACATTGCATTCGCAAAGGCGTCTGTACATGTAAGCCCTGTTGAAGGCAAGCGTCAGGTGGCAAATACATCAAGCTTGCACCCAAAGCTGCAAGAAATGAGTGCGTCAGAAGCCATGGCCTCATCATGACGCGGCCAGGCGAGTCATCGATCCAAGCAAGCCCTAAGCTCTTGCGGCGCGTAGACGCCCGTGGGTTAATCTGCATGCTTCGTGTTACCAGTGCATGCTTTTCATGTTACAGGTTTAGGGTTTGAGGTCCATGCTGCCAGCTTCCTGCGCCGGACTGAACTTGCATTTGCTGACTTTTGCCCTGTTCTGCGTGGCCTCTTTTGTTCGAATCTAAACGACGGCCGGAGCTTCCGCAGGTTTCGCGGATCTCGTGCACCGCCTGAACAGCTTCCATTGTGAACCACCAGCTTTGTATGTTGTAGCTCCAGTTTGTGCAAAAATCACAAGTAGTTTCCCCACGAGTCTTGCCCTACTTTTTGTGTTTACTTTCTAGGAAAAACAGCGAATCCACTGTACATACCAATGTAAAGTTCCTCTGCGCTGTTTCCAGACATGTCTTTCAACCACCAGGGGCGTCTACGTGCCGTGTACCGAGCATGTACTTAGTTCGCAGAATCCCCTAAAGCCAAGAGCCTGACGCCCGCCTGCCCCATCTGTGAACAGGAAAAAACCTCAATGTATGCAGCACCGAAGCAGGGCAATGCCATGGGCAAAGCCAGCGATCGCTGAGAAGCTGGCCTTTGCAGAACCTGACAAGGGTAGCGCATCCAACATGCACCCAGAAACCATTATGCATTGGTCATGACTGCAAGTCACGTGGCAACAAGGAACTACCTTCTGAAGTGTGCTTGGCAAGCAGAAAGGACCCATAACGACCCTCTGGACCTCTTTGTCCTGCAGTCGACCCAAGAGCATGTCCTCCGAACGGATCGCAGCAAGCCATTCGGTGCGGCACTCTTATGCAACAGAAGTCATGGAGATGGTGCTTGAAATTACATGATGCTTTGCAGGTTGTTGGATCACTGCCACGCACCCCGATAATGATCATATACACGGCCCCATGCCTCTTGACCCTCTTCCAGTCGTTCCGACCGGGTTTTCCTCGTCGTATTGATGCCCAAATAACCCCACACACGCACAGATAGATATATATATATATATAATAGATATATATATATACATATTATATATGCGCCGAATTAGCCGAATGCCATCTGTGTGGCCTCGCCCACCCCCCCCCCCACCGGCCCGTTGAGTTGACTTGACCCACACGCTGGAATGCTGCAGTCCTTCTATTCATTCTTGGTACGGCTGGGAAGTCTCGTCGTACCGCTGGGGTTGCACGACGTGTTGATTGAGGAAGCTCTTGCCAGATCTTATCCGGTGCCCACTGTGTAGGCATACCTTTGCCAGACTTTGCAAGTAATTCTGTGGCTTTCGCAGAAAGCCCACATCAGACCACCACGTGCCGCCAAGCCAGAATCCGAAAGGCGCAAAAGTTCTCAAGGCGCGCAAGATGCCGACCGCAACAAACTTGCAGGGCCGTCTCATTGCCATTCACTGCCCCCTAGGCCGGCCAAAGGACGAGATATATCTGACATAGCTGGAAAGCGGTGAACTTGATTTGCCCTACTGCGGTAGGATCTTCGCACTCCCCGTGTGCGTGGCGGTTTAGAGATTTGGGCGCTCGACAGGAAAGAATAGGACCAATCAGATGTGTCCGTGTTTCGCCAATGTTTTAACGATCTAAGATCTGGACTTTCTGGATGTCCTTTGCTTGGCATTGTTGACAAGGCAAGGCAAACAATAAATAAATAAACCGTGAAACAACATGTCAAATGAAAGCTTCTTGTGTCTTCTTAGATTGATTCAGAGTGCAACTTTTAAAACGATTAAGATCGATTTCTTGGCACAGCAACATCCGCTTCAACATCAACCATTTTGTACATGCACCGTGTATCATGATATATCATGGGACGCAAGGAGTGCTAGCAAATATTCGCAAATCACACGGCCGCTGCCCGGCCGGAACTGAGACCGTTCGTCTGGATGCCGTGAATGATTGAGCCGGTCAGTGATAAGCTACTGGTAGCATTGCCAGGATTCCACTTTGGCTGAAGTGGAGTTTGCTGTGCTGAAACGACTGTACGAGTAGCATAGGTCTGAGTGCCACATCATGCCCGTGTCCTGTAGTGGGGCCCAGAAGGAGGCCATGGTAACCTGCTCCGACATCGGCTTCAACTGCTAGTTCAACTGCTCAAGCGTGGAGACACGCATAGACACGCCACTGAGGCTGATTCCAACATGCTGAAAATGGTAGCATTGAGGCCGAACTTTTCCAGATAGATGTCTTTTGCAGGTCCAACAACTGCCATCCTGAGGCTGGCGTCATCCGCACTTCCAGAAGATGTGGAAAAATGTTGGGCAAGTTTGCCAAAGAAAAAACAAGCCATCACTTGCCAACTTCCCACATCTGGAGATGACAAGATATGACAAAGCCAGTACGTAGCCTGCTGTTCGAGGAGCATTCCGAAAGGACTGAAGAGAGCCAGCGCAAATCGCGTTCTGCCGAACCAGGAATGGCCAGAAGGGCCCCTGACGTGTGTTGATGCCATTTAAACGGGCTATTTTTCAGTGCCGGCGGCTTCTGACTTGCTGGGCCTGGGCTGAAACGCCAAGGAGTGGAGCTGAAGCCAACAGGGGCCGCATGATGGCTCCTGGCCGGAAATCAGGGCACCTTGGACTACTGGAGGCACTACCAGCTGCGAGGGCAGAATCCTGCGTCGTCTTTGGCTGGGTCCCTTTTGTGTTGCTGTGGTTTTTCCTTAGGTTTAATGAGAAAGCTTCTGTTTTCCAACCTTCTTTTCGTTACTTTCAAAATGTTGTCTTCCTTTCCTTCCTTCCTTTCCTTCCTTCCTGCCGTCCTTCTTTCCTCCCTTCCTCCCTTCCCGATTTCTTCCGATTCCTTCCTCGATTCCTTCCTCGATTCCTTCCTCGCTTCCTCCCTCGCTTCCTCCCTCGCTTCCTCCCTCGCTTCCTCCCTCCCTTCCTCCCTGCCTCCCTCCCTCCCTCCCTTCCTCGCTTCCTCCCTCGCTTCCTCCCTCGCTTCCTCCCTCGCTTCCTCCCTCGCTTCCGCTTCCCTCGCTCCTCTCCTTCCTCCCTTCCTCCCTTCCGCCCTTCCTCCCTTCCTCCCTTCCTCCCTTCCTCCCTTCCCTCCCTCCCTCCCTCCCTCCTCCTCCCTTCCTCCTCCCTTCCTCCCCTTCCCTCCCTTCCCTCCCTTCCTCCCTCCCTCCCTTCCTCCCTTCCTCCCTTCCTCCCTTCCTCCCTTCCTCCCTTCCTCCCTTCCCCTCCCTTCCTCCCTTCCGCCCTTCCTCCCTTCCTCCCTTCCTCCCTTCCTCCCTTCCTCCCTTCCTCCCTTCCTCCCTTCCTCCCTTCCTCCCTTCCTCCCTTCCTCCTCCCTTCCTCCCTTCCCCTTCCTCCCTTCCTCCCGTCCTCCTCCCTTCCCCCTTCCTCCCTCCCTCCCTCCCTCCCTCCCTCCCTCCCTCCCTCCTTCCCTCCTTCCTTCCTTCCCTCCTTCCCTCCTTCCTTCCCTCCTTCCTCCCCTCCTTCCTCCCCTCCTTCCTTCCCTCCTTCCTTCCCAACTTCCTCCCCTCCTTCCTTCCCTCCTTCCTCTCCCCTCCTTCCTTCCCTCCTTCCTTTCCTCCCCTTCTTCCTTCCCTCCTTCCTTCCCTCCTTCCCTCCCTCTCCCTGCTTCCCTCCCTATCTCTGCTTCCCTCCCTCCTTCCTCGACCCCTTCCCCTCCCAATTCCTTCCTCGATTCCTTCCTTTCTTTGCTTCGGAGGTTTTCCTCTTAGAACGTGGAGAAAGCTGAGGCTTACGTCTAAGACTCCAAGATACACATGCTTACAACATGGACACGTGCTTTCCTACGACAACCAGACGAAGCTAACCCTCGTCACCGGTCCACCCCCCCTACTCAAAAAAAAACCAACCTTTAATGGCAATCAGAATGCCTCGCTGAGCCCAGCAGTTGCGGATTTTGCCATTGCTCGCTCAGAGGCAATGACTACAACATTATCAGAAGGTGCAATGCTCATCCATGCCTCCATCAGCTCCAACGCTGCTTCCAGCACAGGCATTGTCACTCGTGCTGACTCCCCCTCCCATGTCCTACGCCCGTCTTCTATGCACACCCATTCGCTGGAACCATACGGGACAGCAACATGTTTGTTTCAAGATATCGCATCGCGTTGTATCGCAATGCATCGCAGTCCCTCTCAGACTGAGACGTTATCTTCACCGCTGCGTGCCTTGCAAGCAACGGGATCCTTTAAGGGATACTTCGAGCATCTTGCCCTCAATGATTCTCACATTCAGGCACTCTCTCAGCAAGCGGCTGCTCCCCCTATGAGAGTCAGCATCAGCCTGGCCACCAACAGCATCAGAGGCTGGAACAAGTCGAACACAAGTCAACACATCCTAATCAGAACGTACAGAACTTAACAGATCCATCCTTCACTGATATTGCAACACATGCTGCAACCGTGATGGCAGCAAAAGTGTCTGGAAGACGCCAACTTTGGAACAGGCAGTCCCGATAGCCATGGCGCTGCAGCACTCACCAGTGCCGCACGACCACACCACTGATCGGACATGTCTGTCCAATAGCGATGGAAACTTTCCTGCAAGGGATCTGGGTTCAAGGGTACGCGGTCTGGCAACTGAGGCTGCTCTACACACAACCTCACATAAGCGTCAGATGCAGTCAGTCCCGCATCTCTGCAAGCTTGCTGGTCACCCCCTCGGACGAGTCTCGGGAGATGCGCTCCACATTGACAGCCTCAATAAAGAGTTCCACCTCAATTCGCTTACCCTGGAAGGTCGGGTGCCAGCGCTGGTACACAATGCCTTCCACTGTCACAGAGTCCCCAGGCTGGGCGACTCCAACCATGTCTCCAAAGACCGTAACGGCACAGGACTGCGGGACAACTCCCACTTCAAGAGCCTGCATGTCATCTTGTACACGAATCTCTTGAAAATCTGACATGCAGTCTTCACTCGCTGGAAGAGCCGTGAACAGCTTCGAATGACAGCGCGACGTCTTGGGACGCTTTGCTTTGGCATCCCACTTCGTCTGCTTCTGTGCGCTCTGACATTCTCGAGGTACTTCAAAATCATAGCCGCACGTTGGGGAAGCGCGACAGCCGAAGCCGTGACCGCACTGCCTGGCCAAACAAAAATGGAAAGAAAAAAAAGTACATAAATGTTAAGGCGCCGAGGCGCCGCTGCGAAGACAGCATGGCGACAGCATGGATTCATGTGGCTTCAGGCTTCAGGCCAGGCAGCTCGCAGCGGAAGTTGCGCCACTCTTGAACTACCTGCCAAAAGGATGTGAGATGTGAGATACGACGTATTCCTGAGTGTATCAACACTAAGGGGGACCAACCTGAACGCTAAGATGGCCTAGATCGGCTGGTACGCGCGGCGCGCACGGGCAGTGCGCGGTACGGCAGGCCATGGGTTTTTCAGTTTCCTTTTTTCGAAGCCTGCTGGCAATATACGACAATCGCGCACTCTCACCTAGGCATGGCCACGCTCACCGTCTTTATCGTCTTTCGAAACTTCTTGATTTCTGGGGCGCTACATGTAAAACTGTCATTGTTTTGAGGACGTCTGGGATCAAGAAAAGTGCGCAGTTGTCATCACGTTTGCACGTGTTGGCTCTCGAAATGAAAAACTGTCGTCGCTTTTGGACGCCTGGTCTTGCGAAATGCGAAACTGCCACCGCTGTTGGATTTCCTGACTCAGGTCATCCGGCTGTAGCCTGTCTTTAGCCTGCCGGCTGTAAGTCACAGTCGACCGACTCTATTTTGGACGTGCGCTTGGACCATTAAATTGGCGTCTTCACAGGGTCTTCGTTCGTGTCCCCATGGTCTTTCACAGATTGGGGTCTAGGCTGGTGGCAGAACGAGGTGGTCTGGGCCCTCTGAAAGGTACAGATACAGTATGCGCGGTCGTCGGAGCACGTGACGAAGGCTTGCCTCGCTACCCCCCACCACAGGCAAGCTGAGGACAGGGGAGGGCCATGCGGGAATATTGTTATCGCTTTGCCCCGTCGCCCCGCCTTGACAGGCCCAGCCCGTGTCACGGTGCCCAGGATTCGAACCAGCTGGCCCTCGTCTGCCACTCGCAATTGTGACACTGACTGCCTGGCAAACTCTCGTCCAGGCCTCAGAGTTTGCGTGCACCCAGATCACCGGCAAAGCTTGCACATTGGTTTACCTACCGCATGATAGAAACAGCGCACGGAACGAAATTATCTTAATCGATACTCCAAAACCCTTACAGAGCGGATGAGGGACACATGCACCAGTCGTGCACGGAGCAGAGATGGTTGCATCGATTCGTCCGTCAGAACTGTCGCTGCCTGCTTCACCGCATCATTTACAGCACCGATCAGGTTGGACCATCCCAGCTTGAGAAGACGATAAGAAGCTGGAACTTGCTCGAAGAGATCCAGCGATTCTACCACCAGCTCTCTTGCTCTCCGAGAGGCTCGCAGTGGTTCCTTCTCAGTCTTATCAGTGCGCGTCAAAAGGTCCACCAGTTGGCGCGCTCGATCACCCGAAGTGAAGAACTGCACAAGCTCAATCGAAAGCCTATCTTCCGAATCTTGAGCTTCAGATGCTTCAGGTCTCATTGGCACCAGCAAGCCATCTTGACCCATGACTCTTTGGACGCAGTGGTCCAAGGCCTTAGGACCTGTGTCCTATGAGTCGCCGAGGAACCATGGCGCCAGCATGTTGCCCCTCTTGCTGTTGACAACAAATACGTCTGCTAGTGATACGTCCGAAACTACAACTATGTGGCTTTTCTTGAGTCGCCATGGAACAAAGCACAAGGCCGTCGAGCTCACTCAGGTATATTTCGGACTCTTGACTCTGGGCTCTCAGTGGTCCCTGCGCACGCAGCATGTTCACAGAACAGAGACGAAACACCACAAGTACAAGTGCCGATCTTGCACTTGCCAGAGTAAAAGACACTCACCACATGCAACCCGAAGTTAAGGGCATTGATGGTAGAATCCGCAAGAGCCATTCGAAAAGGCGCACTTCATCGAGGTGCCGTTGTTCTTGGCGTAGGTCTGCAGCTGCGACCTGAAGCTAAGGGAAAACAGATGCAAGCAACTCTCATGAATTCCCTGTGCTCTGAAGCGACAGAAGTGCCAAAGCACAACATCGTGGGCAAAGCTCAACGTGTAGCGACGTGTCAGGCACTGTGCAACCTACCTTCCGGTTCTTCAGAGGGGGGGCGGGGGGGGGTTGCTGTTTCGGGTCCCCGCCCCGGCCGCCCCCCCTCAAGCAATTTCTCTCACAGCCCACCCACCCACTGGCACAGCACCCACCACCCACTACCTCCCACCCACCCCCACCACCGCTCCCCCCGCAGCAAACCCCCCCACCGTTTAAGCCGTGCAAGCTTGCGTTAGCCCACCATGCGAGCATTGCGTTTGCAATTTGGGAGGGGGGGGGGGGAGGGAACCCGTTTTTTTAGCCGTGCAAGTTTGCTTCAAATTCAATCATATGAGTCTTTTTTGAAATCCATCATGCGCCCCCTCCAGCTCCCACTCTTACTAAGCCGTGCAATGTTTGCTTCAAAGCATATGAACCTTTCTCCTGCCCATCATGCGAGCATTGATGGTGTTTGCAAACGAGAAGAGTGTTGTGTTTGCAAAAAGAGGTTTTGGTTGAGGTTGAAGGGTTGAGGGTTGGGGTTGAAAGCTTGGGATCCATCGGGCCTGCGTCTAGTGGCCGACTGTTTGGAAAACCCAGGCCCGTGCAAATTTTGCTAGCCCCTGTTTTCCAGCCCGAACGCGCAAAAGCCATGCTTGTTGGCGGGGTGCTAACCCCAAAATGCACCAGCACCGCTCTCCCCGCTCGCCTAATTTCTATTTTCTCTCTCCCCAATCGCGGGATGGGGGTTTGGGTCGAGGGTTTGCAGGGGGAGGAACAGGAATTAGGTTAACCTCGGCGTTTCAACCAGCAAATCTTAACGCCCTAATTGCGAACCGCATCAACCGCACAGCCCAAGACTTCTAAACACCTGAACCCTACCATCCACTCCCCCCTAAACAGAGGGCCCGAACATCCTGCCCGAGTCCACATTCCCCTTCACGTTCCCTTCATTTTGCTTGAATCGCGGCTGCAAACAACGCTTTATTTCTGGAGGTCGTGGTTTGAGGCCCAAGGCCTGTCACTGTCCGGCCACTGGCTAGCCCACCGAACCCACGACCCCCATAAAGTCCTCTTCGAGGGTCAAGCATTTTAAAGGCCTAGGCTTAGAGGCCTCTGTCCAGCAGATCTAGGCCACAGCTGGATTTGAACAAAGAAACTCTCACGACACCAGTTCTTATTTCATCGCAGCTCTGGCTGACTAGGCCAGTTTTTGGCTTGTGCAATTCTGCACGGATCCTCAAAAGCTGCAAGCAGGCTTCTTGGAAGCCTCCAGAATATCAACATGCCTATATGTGCTGGCTTTGCCGAAAATCCTCTGCTGGCTCTTAAATAATCTGACTCTGCATCTCGCACTCTGCGGCGAGTAGGAACGTGCACGGTCGTACTGCCTGGTAGTGTTTGTTAGATGGAGGTGCTTTGCCCCTAATTACTGTATAAATTGAAAGCATTCGCAAGCACTGCCAGGCGCTAACAGAAGGCTTGGAGAAACCAAGCTGACGGATGAAAATCAGCTCGGCAAATAGGGAGCTGTCACTGTTAAGCACGGCTTGCACGTTGAGCTTGGTAAAAACAGCAGCACCTCCCTAAACTCAGAAGCCTTTTTTGAGGGGAAGCTTCAGGCGGCCATGTGTGGATGTCAAAGGGCCCGTGGCTCAGGAAGCATGTCTACGCCCAAACAAGTGAACATATTCTGTGATTCTTATGCGAGGAACCACGGCCGGCTTGAAGGTGCTTAGAGACCAGACGACTTTGCCGTCAGCCTCACCTGCCTAGAACATGGACAGCGCCTTACCTACGGCGTTACCATGATCAAGCCAAGGATGTTCAAGCGCTTCCTCGGCGGAGGGTCGATCTTCAGGGTCGAGACTCATGAGCTGCTTGCCTCAGCACTTGCTTCGACTTATTTCGACGTGCTCCGAGCAGACTGCGGCAACACACTGCTGGAACATCCCGAGGAGCAAAAATCAGCGGCCAAGCCGTTCTCACTGAAGTCCTTCTCCCAGTTAAGGTCTGCCTGAAACAGTTGACACCCGAGCAACCCAGCAAACATGGTAAACCACGGACTAGAGCGATTGTTGATCAAATGCCCGACCAACGGATCGAATAACCGTCAACAATCAATGCGTTTCAAAACGCCTGCCGCAGTTTGTCTGCAATCTCATGCATTTTGGGAGATCCCACCTGCGAAGTGCAGTTTGCTCAGACTCAATATTTTGCTATGGGCAATGCACCGCATCATGTCACCAAAGTCTCTGACATAGTTCTCGCCGGGCTTGTCATCAAATACCTTGTGCCTCATCTCCCAGAAACTTGCCATGCTGTTCCAACATAGATGCAAGAGTGACAGCGGCTGCAGCTTGGCGGTTGACACTAGTTCGCACATGTTCGCACATGTTCGCACCAAGCCGCTGGAATGGGAACTTTCTGCTTACCAATATATACCTCTGGCACTGATCTGGCATTGAGGAATTGAGGGACTCTGAGGACTGGGAAGGCCGGTGGAATCGACGAGAGCACAAACGATACAAAAGGGGGCGCTAAACCCGGAACTTCACAAACCGCTTCGGCCCCTTTCGATCTCAGAAGATAAAGTGAGCTCTGCCTGAAATCGAAAGCTTGACGTGCAGGCAAGGCACGCAATAACTCCAACTGCGAACATGTCAGAGGATTTCGAGTAGTCACCCTCCTCAGTGCTAGAACAGGTAGCATACAACTGTTGGAAGCCGTTATGGTAGGAAAACCAGATCTGCTTGGAGGCGTAGGCTTCGGGTGCGATGTACTGGTCCGTGCCCACCTGAAAAGAAAGGACGAAGAAAGGGCGCCTGGCCAGCATAGGCAAACTGAGCCCGGTGCGATGGTCACCTTGCGTCCCCCCCTTGGTCGGCGCTGCGCATGATTCTGAAAAATTCTGTGACGGACAGCGTCTGGCAGCTGCTACCCAGTAGGTGGCCAAGCAACGGTTTCTCAATAGCTGCATCCGGCGTCTGGATCGTATCGAAGTCAATTATTTTGATCTTGGCGCATCTGCTTGAGAACAACTCACGTGCTTTGCTGCCATCAGCTCGAAGATCAAAAGTCATATTTAGCTCCCAGCAAGAATATCACCTCTTCTCACACGCGACAGCATCACGTTCTCCAGTTTGATGTCCCTGCGACAATCAATGCATGCCTACAGCTGCTCAGCCAGAGTGCATGACATGTGAGGCCACCTGTGTATACAGATCTTGTGCAGATCACGAAGTCCAGAAAGAAGCTGACGAAGGACTTCCTGCACGCTTCTCATCACATGTGTATGCACATGCGTTGTCTGCTTGATGCATCTCCTTGTTCTCACCGTTTGGCTGACGCACTCTTGCCCTCGAAAAAAACTGCCCCACCTTGACGTCATCCTCGGAGAGCATCTCTTTTCCTGTCAGCACCTTACAGCACTCCGACCAGGCAAGCAAATGTACACTAAGCTCAAAAGTCAGTTCAGAGGAATTTTAAACAGAAGGTTTAACAACCTGTCACTTACGACGAGTTCGGTCTTTGCTTCGAGAAGTATCGGGCCTCGTAGAGGTCCTGGCCCGTCACCCGTTCCATGCTTACCTTGGACGCCCCTGTTCTTTACAGCATGCTAAGCGAACAGAATGCACAGGTTGGCCTGTGAATACTCACATGCCCAAGTGGCATAATAAGCGAGCTTGTCCTCATAAACTTGCAAGATGTTGCAAAGGAATCTACTCCTTTTCAGCTGCAACATAACTTCAGCATTCCGTCTCCAGAGTTTCCTTAGTCAGCAGCCAAATGTGAGCAGGTTGAAGTTGGCACAAGATTGCAAAGTGGATGAAAACAAAACTGTGCCACGTACAAAGTTGCATCATGCACCTCTCTGTCAAATGGCAGACCTCTCTACCTCCCGAGAGTCTCTTCACCACTGAGAGCAAAGAACGTCTTTTGAATAACCTCAGGTTCTCGCAAATTTGCACATTAAACTTGCTCACGCAGTGCAAGCGTGCTCATGCCCCGCATGACAAGAGGCTTTCACAACCAGCGGGTCATTGTTGTCAACCTCATGCTGCAATGACCCCCTGCTTGCACTTTCACACGTCACAGCAAGCTCTTCTTGGCTTTGAACCCTTCTTGCGTATAATACCTGCCAAGCACTGCAGCAAAAAGTCGCCATCACGGAGTTCTAGCTGCACCCATTTGCACACTGCGCTTCAGCGCCTTGACGTGCTCGTTGGACGGAGGCTGGACTTGTTGCTTGAGAACCTGGGCATAAAATCGACGCACACGCATGCAATTCTCTCTGCGCTCTTAACGTAGCAGGCCGACGTGGAAAACATCCGATAAAATTGTTTCGGACTTAGCTGTTGCCATGTTGCTATACCTTCAAGGGTGCTGCACAGCTGCCTAGACAGCACGACGACAGCAGTGATCCAAAATAGTAAAACGTGCAGGTGATGCATAGCGGTAGTATGCAATAGAAGTCGCAAACATCAAAGTAACAAGCGTGACCGGTGTTGACACACACCCAACACAAAACTCAACGGGCTTGGTCCTTTTGATGGGCTCGAAAAAAGCAGAAAAAGCATATTGGCGCTATCTGCACGGCGCATCACTCTCAAAGAGCGCAGCAGTGTATGTTGATGTACAGAAGTCTCGGGGGTGCACCGCAAGTTCAAGTCGCTCTGCAGACAGTTATCCGATTGGCTGAGTTGCGAACATTGAAATATCCCACGGTCCAGTCGTGAAAAACCGAAAACACACGCGATTAGCAGAAGGATCTGCACGTGTCTAATACAATCGAGCGCAACCCAAAAAAACAAGCGAGCTCACATGACAGAACGATGGGAACGTTCAGAGGCGAATCTCACCCACAGCAAAACGCTGACGTTACGCTATCAACGTGTTTGCTGCGGTCTCCACATGAAAACCCGTCTGCATACATTACCTATGCGACGATTATCTTGACGGAGGCCCTGGTGTGGGATCTGCATCTGGCTTCTGATGGAGGAAGCAGGGCAAACCTTGGGGATCTAATGACTTACTCCTCCATTATGCTAGCTAACGATGCACCGATTCTTCATACGAAACACGCATTGTTGAGTTTCAGGAAGCTGCCTGGCCATTGCAACGATGTCAGCACGACTGAAAACTGTAAGTCGTACCAACTTATCACAGAGACGATAAGAGAGGACCTTGCCCGCGAGCCACCGAGCTCCTACCACTCCAGAACCCCTGCAGGATTCGAGGAGGAGCGAGGCAACCTGCGAGATATTCGCCGAGGAGATGGTGGAAAGGGCCGCCGAGATGTGCCAGATGAGTGGGAGACACCCCCCTAGGGACCATAGAGCCCTGAGGTCCCAGAAGCAGACAAACGACCGCCGAGGGCAACAGTGAACAGTGGAGCTGTCCCAGGCAATGGCTCCCGCCATCTGGACTCACCGAGACGAGGGTTGGAAGGCTGACCTTCCAGGCGCTCGTCCTGTTGGGTGCAAATGTGGCGCTGCCAAGCTAGCCCCTGTCTGACTCTGCCGTACCAATCGCGCATCCCAAACGATCCCGATGAAAGAAAATGGGCACGCCTATGTTGCAGATGAAAACGATGATGAAACTCGCAGCTGTTGAGCTTGATCGCTCTTTCACGGCTTCGCCCGGGCATAGGTTACTTGTAGTGGACGCACTGAAGGCTACAAGGCATCCATAAGATGCTGAGGCACAAAGATCTCATCAATGTTTGCAACTTTTTGTATACCGGTGCTCTCGTGAAGGAAAGATCCGGCCATGTTGACCTCCAAGCTGGGATTTTCATGTGAGCTCAGTTGTGCAAGACTTGAAATTCTGCTTGGCTCTCTGACATCTCTAACAAGAAAGCAGGGTGCCAGCAAGGCACGCAGATCTTTGTCAACTCTTTTGCGCTTCCCCTCAATCCAGATGACATCGTAGGCGCCATTAAGTCCGGATGCGAGAGCTCCGCCTCCTCGATCTTGTCAAGCAGGGGCATCCTCACACGCTCGTGGCATTGCCTGTGAGTGTATGTTTCTGGATGCTATGGTTTGCGATTTGGCGTGACTTATATGCCTGTTGCGCTCCAAGTCCTGTTTGGTAGCATCTCTTCCGGCACCTGGGACGTGGGAAAGGACTTGGCTGAGCCAAGCTGGAGACTTTGCGACGAACATCAGTGAACTGAGGTGCACTTCCTGTGCGAGTTGGAAGTCTTGAACTATCTTGAATCTGAACCGTCCTGCTGGCAGGTGGCTTGCGGGTCCATAGCACCCGGAGACGCCGGTGTTCTGAGACAGAGCATGTGCTCCAAATGACTCCACCATGGCATCAACAGCGTACAGTAGGAATTCAGCAAAAGTCTATGCGTCAAAGTTGCCCAGAGTCGCCAGATTTTCGGCTAGATCTGGAGGTGAAGTTCGCCCTGCGCGGAATGGGCTAACCTTGCCTGCTGGACCCCACAACTCTCAAACCTGGAAACCGCGGCATGCCTTTGCCCAACTGCACTCGGTAATGTCACTATTGGGAGAAAGCTGTGGTACTCAGCAATGAAAATACAAAAAGCACAAAGCAACCGGTAATATTGAACCTCTAACTTTTTGGTTGATCCACATCAGACGCAAGCGCCCCAGGATCACGCCCAGCCTCAGAAAAGCCTTAGCTACAAGATGCTGCGTGGTTACTCAGGCGCATCATTCATCTGTGGTCATCCGTGTTGTCATCCGTATTCAACCGTGTTCATGTGCGCTGTCCGCCCAGCAGCCCGCGGTCGGAGCAGCAGGGCGCGGGAGGAGCGACGATGCGGGGATGTGTGGCTAGGCGATTCGGGCCTCTGCTCCCGGATGCCCTCTGTCTCCTTTATCATGCCCAGCGACATTCGCCTGCCAATGCCACAAAACTGCGACCCTTCCATACAGTCTGCATATGTCTGCATAGTCTGCGCATCGGCAGATGCCAACAAACTTGCGCATTGCATTGCAACCGGCCTGCTCAGCCATTTGAGCGCCATGGCCTCACATTCCTAGATCCCTCTAATATCTGGGCCAAAATTGCCGCAGCTCTGCAGTCGCAGGCCTCGCTCAAGCCACCACGTACTACATTCCGTTCTTATATGCTGAGTTGCCGCTTGTCCGCTCTTCACTGCGCCGTTCAGGAAACTCTGGGACGCCCGGCGACGTGGGAAACTTGCGATGTTGAATCAAAAAGCCCCGCACGGCGGTGTGCGCTGGATCACCCTGGGCTCGTCAGAGACTTGGACTGGTTTACAGGCAATCCCTGGCCCTCGTCTTGGATCAGCTTGACAGAGAGCAACTGGCCTCCAGCAACACTTCGCAGGCTGGCTTTGATGGCGGCGTTTTCAGCTCAAGTCTGCTGAGGGGCTTCTCCTCTGCGGTCAACTCCTTGTCAATTTTTGCATGTGCAGAGCAACCTTACACCCAAGACCCACTTGGCATGCCTGGCGTTACCCAAGAGTCCTCACCTCAACCCCTACAACCAAAATCCCACCACCAAGTTCCACCAACTCCACCCTTACAAGTATAGGACTAATTACTCGACGGGAATAACCCTAGAGTTGAGTTACAACCCGAAAACGGGCAAAAGCTCTCTCATGGAATGTGTTTAGGAGACGATGCAAACATAGGATACTGTCCACGGGCTAGAAAGACTCAAGCATGATGGCGCATGTGGGGAGTTTGTTCGAAATCCAGTTTCTCTTGCTGAGGTCCTGAAGTCATTCATGCATTTCATAAGCCATCTTTTGCAGTGCTTATTCATCTGATTTTTCATTAAAAGAAAATATTCAAGAAATTAGTAGTAAAAAACATGCTATGAAATACTTAAGTATGTTAAGCCGAAGACATTTACACATTTAAACGAAGAGAAAATAAAGTTAATCATTCGGGATATGTAGCACAGGATTTTGAACAGGTGATACCGAAAGAATGGGAAGTGATAAAAACAACAGATAATAAAGGACATAAGCGACTTGATTATTGTAAAACAGCAGCTATTACACATGGAGCAGTGCAAGAACTAATTAAGGAACATGAAGAACTAACTGATTTAGTTAAAGCAATGAAAAAGGAAATGGCGACGATGACAGGAGGAATAACAAAATTGAAAAACAAAATCCAGGATTGCTAATATTATTATACAATAATATTATGAATCAACTGGTTCTAACGACTTTAAATCTTCTTGGTGTTTGTTGGTTCTTTCGTGTCTTCGTTTGTTTGAAAATGTGTATGTACCACCACGTAAACTGCTACATATACGATTTCGTGTATGTCTTCGTTCTTCAATATCATCATTGTAGTTTTTCTTACATTTTGCTAACATGTCCTTCTGTTTGCTTCCTGCTTCTCTTTCTTGTTGGAATTGACTCTCTCTTTGTTTCATGATGCCAATTATGTTTGTATTCTTTGTATTCCTCAGCAGTCGTAGTAGGTCGTTTTTGATTCAATGATGCTTGAAATTTCTCAATAAAACATCTCTCATCACGTTTTGCTTCTAAAGGGTTTTCACATTGTTTTGTTTCCATTAAAATCATGTCCCAGTTGTTCCTACTACCATTGTTTCTTATGAACTGATACAATGGCATATAGAAGTTTTGATTTCTACCATTTCAACATGTTGATTTATGATACTACTTTCTTTTTGTAAAGTCTGCTGTGTGACCAATATATAAATCTTTGATGTTTAAGTCCTTACTGATGATTTTGTATAAATGAGTGTTGCTATAATCTATTGGATGTTTTGGCATTATCTTACAATATCTAATATGATGACATCTCTTTAAATGTCTTCATCATCTATTTGAAAAACCTTGTCAAACCGGATAAAACACATGTGATTAACATCTTTAGCGTTACGTTCATGCAGAAGAAAGAGTAAGGAGCATCATTTACTGCTTGTTGATGCATGCCATATAACGTTTTTTAATTTACAAGCGCGGAATTCTCGTCAATAAATGCATTAACTTCGTTCATGTTCTTGAGTCTAAGTATAAACAACGCACTGCTATTGAGTCGTATAATCGGTGCTAGGACATTATTTTTTTTGCGTTGATAAAACACATGAAATTGCTGAATGTCGTCCTCTGGTGAACAAGCCATGCAAGATATTGGAGTATCTCACAAATTTTGGGTCCGCACAACAAGTGCACCAATAGAACAGCAATGAAAGCTCACAACAAAGCGCCCCTCAAACATAGGTTCCAAGTGAACCCTAAGGACGCACCCATCACTAAAATCATCAGCAACAATCAAAATACAATGATAAACGCAACAATGACTTAAAAGGATAGTGCCTTTTATATAACATGGAAGGTTCAAAAATCAAACGCTCAAGGTGCCACAGTAAAAAGACAGTTGAAGAATTCGGACACAGCAAGAATAACAAACTATTTGCAAATTGTATTCAATGCAGAGAGAAGAGGAAAGAGTATAATCGTAAATACAAAAAGCCAGACGACAAGCCGTCAGAAATTGTTACTGTGTTTAACCATACACGACAATTATTGCTTAATGATGGACTTCTTGAGAATTATTTTCTGATATTCAGCAAGCAGGATAATAAGGTGATAATTGAAATTCTAATGAACGATGAGGTAAAGGATATCAGCAGTAAGCAACCAGTTCAAACCAGCGAAAACAAGTCGCTCTCTAAACTATATCGGATAATGCCTTCATAAGTATAATATAAACATACTGTATAGGAGGCATTGCACTATGAGTATATTATGGTTACAACCTTTAACGCTACACCTATCGACATCTATGAGAGAACCTTTGCCCACTTTGGGATGATAATGCCACCTTAGGGAATATGGATGGAGAAATTGGATATTCCGATGCTGGTCTTGGTAGTGGGGAAGTAGTGCGGATATATTGGGTGGGGCGTAGGAGGGAGTATAGGAATAATCCTCGTATATGGATGAGGTAGTCGGTTATTCCTATACTGGTATCGGTAATGGGGTAGTAGTGGTGATATAGTTGGTGAAGTGTAGGGGGGAGTATAGGAATCATCCTCTTATATGGATGAGGTAATCGGTTATTCCTAAGTCCCTTTCGGCGAGTGTTGCCGGGTATGTTCTACGAGCGTGAGTGACTAGCCACGGCTTCCGATTCGTTTCTCTGGTTTCAACGACTGTAACTTTGCTGGGATGCCGTTCTGCACTCACAAGGTGCTTCAAATACGTGCAAATAACAGTCAACACTCAGTCAACACTACAGTCAACACTACATGCAACACTACATGCAACACTACCAAAACCCTGGGAAAACCAGCATATTCCACAATTCACTCGTTTTAAAGGAAAAATATAAGCTTTTTTAGCTTCTTAATGTCCAGAACAGCAAAATGCTGGATTTTCCAGCATTTTGGCAAGCGTTGACTGTAGTGTTGACTGTAGTGTTGATTGAGTGTTGATTGAGTGTTGACTGAGTGTTGACTGTCATGTTGCATGCATTTGTTGCTTTTATAGGAAGCACGGTTTTTTCTGGCTTCTCAATGTCCAGAACGGCAAAATGCTAGATTTTCCTTGGCAGTATTGACCCGATTGTAGCGTTGAATGTAAATGGAACGCAGTGACGTGTCCCGAGTCCAAGCACCGTAGAAAAGGATGGGCACGCACTATCAGTTTATGCAAAAACACTTCTGCCCTTCGGTGGACGGACGAAATCGTGCACCACCTGTAAACGATTGAGGCGTCAAGACCCGCACCCCCTGCTTAACATTGGCGGCTACTTGAGCGGTGCAAGGTTTCGACCATTGGAGCAAATCCGGCTGCTGGCTTTTCACAGCCCATGTTAAAAAGGGGGCACGGGGAACACGAAAAAGACGTGTCTGAAAAGTGGTGCAAGATTTTGTCCATCCACAGTATACTGGTATTGGTAATGGGGATGTAGCAGTGATATAGTTGGTGAGGTTTAGGGGGGAGTACAGGAATAATCGTCTAATGGGTTGAGTGGTGGTATTATTACCCATTTGGGCAAGGGTTCTGCTAACTAATGTCTGTCAATAAGCGCCGATGTCACCCCGAGAAATGAAAATTTCCTCTTTGAAGGATAAACTGAGAAAACATCGGAGGGGTGTTGCTGGGGGTCTTGGAGGAAAATTGGCTCCAATGCCTTGCAGAATCTTGCGGGGTCTTTTAAGTCGCTTTGGGGATTGGCACCCGGCAGGCAAACAGGATCAAAAAGGTGCATGAAGGCGCATGCAGCACAAACATGCACATGCTTTTGCTGCCCAACCATGTCCACCTTTGGCCCACTGTAGGTCATTGTAGAGGGTATTGTTGGTATTGTCATGTGTTGCCGCATGTTGCAGAAGCTCATCTGACCATGCAGCTTCAGCTTCCGCCACTCACCAACCCCAACCAAGCAAACCCTGAAGCCCCAGACCAACACTGAAACCTAAAACATCCTGAAATCCTCAGCAGCCTTGGGCATCGACGGCCAGGCCATAACAAGCCCGTCTACCCCACAAATTGTAACATGATGCAACGCAACAGAGCGCCTCCTCCTCCTCCTCTCCCATGTTCCTCCTCCTCCGCCGCCTGCAGCGCAGCATGTGCAGTCCACGTTGACGATGCATGCCCCTCAATAAATCAAAAATCCTTCACAGCTGCAGAAGTTTAGCTGGGTCCTGGCAAAATCATTGTTGCGCAGCACAGCCTGCACAAGAATCTTCTCTGGCCGGAGCTCATTTCGGCACAGAGAAATGCCGGCTGGAGGTTCATGGCTGAACAGATGCCGCTGAGGTGCCCTGTCTATCAAGTTGCGCCAGTGCGCGTCGCTGCACACGAAGCCCAGCCTCAAGACTCATGCTCAGCAAAAGCTCGACCTTGTCGAAACCAGGACATTGTTTCGTGATGCACTTCCCACCTGAGAATGGCTTCGTTCTTCTCCAGCAAATGGCCAAATGCTTCTTCCACCGGCCTATGTGAAGGGCAACCATGCTTGAGCTGAGGCCTGACAAAAATCGCCCCACCTGCCGAAAGAATTGCCAACCTGCTTCTGCTGCGCGACGCGCAACGTTTCGATTTTACTGCCGCGAAGGGGCAAATTCCATTCCAAGCCACTTCAACAAGGGACCACAAGAAACATCAAGGACCAACGGCTGCACAGATTCCTGCTTGGGTTTTCCGAGAGATTGGTGGCCTGAGCTTTCATTCCATTCCCAATGTTTTGGTCACATTGTCGGCAGCTCCAACGCAAGTGAGGTCTTCACCAATTCTTTGACCGCGGCGGAATCCAAACAATTGTTCCTAAGCTGGGCAGTAGCTGTAGCTCGCTGAATTGGCCAAACCAGGACTCCTCTTCACAGCTTGGGCCATCGCTCGAGGTTGAGGTGCAGCAGGGTCTTATTCCTGAGCTTGTGTGGTTTTGGCATTGGGTGTCTAACTCTTCAACGAAATGATACCCTACAGCTACCCTATCTTCGACAGGAAATACGGATACTGCGCCGCAGGCTTCTGTCGTAGGACTCTCTGCGGAATTCTTTGGGGTGGGCACTTCCAGCATTCTGTGAGGGTGGGCACTCGAAGGATACTCGGCGGGACTCTGCAGGCTTCTCTGCGAGTGGGAACGGCCCGGAGACCAGATGGGACAGCAGATGTGGAGGCCAGGAGCAACAGCAGAAACGGCACGCCAGAGAACAGGCCAGCAGACCCTATGGACTCTGAGGAGAAACAAGACAAACAAATAAACACGTAAACGCATCCACAGTAACGACAGCACGACAGCACGAGAGCTCGGCACTTTAACAAACAGCCGCAACATGCCGCAACCCTGAAGCTTAACATCTTAATAACACAAAAGGCAGAAAGCCTCCGGCTTGCTGCAAGGCTTCGTCTTCAAAGACTCTGCAAGCACCATCCCTTCAGCCTGGCACTTGAAGTTTCGCAGCGCTAGTAAGTCGACTTATTCCACTTGCCACGGCTCCTTTTGCAGGTTCGAGTTCACCAGCGACAACTTCTGAATGTGCGTGTTCCGTGCCATCGCCTTCCATGACCAGGATTTCTCCCTGCGCCCATGCAGGCGAATCAATGAACTTCCAAACGCCACACCTTCGCCAGCTTTGGAGCTATTCGCTCCTGACAGTCTTGCAGGCACTCCTCATACAATGGGTTTGGCGAGCCATGAGGTACACTGCTACCTTGCTTTGGCATGCCATAAGACGCTTCCAGACACATGCCAAATTGTTGCAAAGAAAGCAACGTCCACGAATCATCCGATCCGAACTTCAATGAATTCAATGAACTTCAATGAACTTCAATGAACTCCAATTAACCTCCAAGGAACCTCCAAGGAACCTCCCTCAAAAACAAAACAAACATCATCCGTCCAAGCTTAAGGCCTTAGCCGTATGGCCCCTTGCGGGATGGGCACCTCAAGGTCCCCGCGCGGCATGTGGAGGTTGCTGAAGTCAAAGTCTGTGAGGCTGGGATCCTGCATACAGCGCATCTGTCTGTTTGCGCTGTCTTCTGTTACACATTTCACAGCTCTGTACAGTCCCGGCAAAGCCCTCTGTGTCGCTCGCAGCAGCAGAAACGGAAAAACTATTTCACTTCGAACATCCCCACCCTCTTTGAGCAGAGATACTCTGGGGTTGTGCAGTCCAGGAGTCTCTGGGGTTGGGCACTCCAGGGGGAGTCTCTGGGGTTGAGCACCTGGGGTTGAGCACTCCAGGGACGCTCTGGGATTGGGCACTCCAGGGATGAGCGAGGAGTAGACCGGGCGAGGGGAAGAGTTCCAAGTTGAGCTTGAAATCTAACAACCCCACACCGAGGCTGGGGAACAAAGCACTTGACCCCTCACGCAACGTGCGGGTCATCCAAGTGCGCTCGGTGCACCATCCAGATCATCCTCAGGAATCTCTGTCAAGACATCTCAAGACTCTGATCGGAGTTGGGAAACTCTTCTGGACCTGAAAAGCATCGCTATCAGCTCCAAGGCCCGAACCAGTCGCCAAAGGATTTGGCCTCATTAAGGTCAGAGACAGGCTTCCTTTTGACTTTAAAACGTTCCAACACAAACCATGATGCACACTGCCGGTTACCCTACAATGGTTCCGCGCTTTCTGCTGCTCACCTTCTGCCGATTTATGCCACCTCTGGTCTGTCCAACATAAACTTGCCTTGGCCGGCTCTTCGACCATCTCAGAGATGTCTTCAATCGCCTCTTTCCACGAAAGCACTCAGAGGCGCTCTGGCCATGGGGGTCTAGGAACCCAACTCAGACCCCCTCGCCCTTTTCGATTTTGGGCCTGTATGTCTAGATCGAAAACACTGGACGGCTGTTTTGTCCATAGCACACGGAATCCGTCTGCAGGCCTCCTCACACCTCACCCTAATACCCTACTATTCCGGACCGAGGATATTCCATTGTGCAAAACCTCACGACTGTATCGAAGAGGTGCCTCAATCTTCGCGGCAAGTTTCTGGTCAATGCCCGCTGCATCGACAGTCTGAACTTCTTGCACCTGATCCGCTCGAGGGTTGAGTGGGAATCGCACAGACTAGGTGACTAGGTTGGCAGCAAAGTCGCAATGCGAACATTCAAAGCCACATAGGGTTGGGGAAAATTCACGGCCATGGGCGCTCAGAGATTTCGCACGGACCCGCTGCTTCCTCACATAACCCCTACCTTATCCGAAGGACTGCCCCGGGGATCCCTTTTGGAGAGCCCTCTGTCTGCACAGGATGAAGCAACCCGGAACAAGGCAACATGCATCAACATGAGGCGTTGAAGCTAAAGCCCGAACACTCCCCAAACAAAGGACCCTACACTTTCGATTGCGAGGCCGAACTCATTCGACAGAAACTTTCAAGGCGCGCCGCTTACTTGCCGAGCCCTGTGCAGCGCCTTAGCATCGAAACTGAATGATCGGTCTCTATATGTCAAGCTCTTGATGCTCCACTCAACCCGGCGACCCGAAAGTCAAGAAGTCCTGAAACATCATGGAACGAAAAGCCCAGTCAAATAGTCAAGGAGGATGAAAGAGCCCGGTCAGTACTTGTGACTGTGCTTGCAGTGGCCCAGGCGTAAGTCGCGAAACATTGATGAGAGCCTGCAAAGCAATTACAATCTGCAGATGTGAGCAGCATGTGCCTGGAAGGTGAGATCCACAGTTGCACTTCCAGAGGCATTGGAAGCGCTCAACGTGTACCTCCAGCATGTCAAGCCGCCTCAAGAAGCCGTCTCCGAAAAGCTGATCCGCACTGATCGTCGACACACCCCAAGCCCACAGACATGGCTTGAAAATGCTTGAAACCCTTACTGTAGGGAGCACGTAGTCTCGGACGACCTTAGAAAACAATCGTGTCAAAGGCAAGTCAACAATCGGTCTCAATAGAGTCAAAGGCGTGGTTTGAACAAGGCCTCGGCTCTGCCTCAGGCTGGCCGCTGATCACGCCCGTGGAAGCATCCAGTGCCAGGCCCTAAAACGAAAGGGTGATACGCGGTGATATGATGTGATATGCAATAAAAAAAACCACCAGTGTGAGATTGGCTGAATGTTCAAGCCACACGTGCCGTGTCCGTCCATTACTTCTGGCTACGTCTTTACATTTGTGGACCTGCACTGGGACTCTGGGCATGACAGTGTTCAACAACGAGCCAGAACAACGTCGGAGCCTGAGGCAAAGCCGGCTCCACTGTGAACGTGCAGCCTTCAGACCTTTGCGATCTGATCTTGGTCCATCAGAAAGTGGATTTGTAAAGGAAGTGTCTAAGAGCGTGGCCCTTCAAGGTCAGGCTCGATCGACATAAACTCACCCACCGCATACGATGGACTGCCACTGAGACATGTACTTTGAAATCGATCTAGATATAGATAGAGATAAAAACAGGGACACACAGAGACAGACAGAGTCTACTTGCACCACGCATTGAAATCTTCTGTGCAAAGTCTTGACAAATGCAGCTCTTGGCGGTGGCCTGGCCATTGGGTAACTCAAGTTCTTCGGAGCAGGAAGAACCTACCAGTTCTCATGTCAAGAGGCATCTTCTGAGCGACTGGAGGCCCTGGCCACAGCGAACTGCAGCTGCGCCGATGTGTGCCCGTCCTACCAACTGCCAATGTTGTCGACAGAGCGCAAGCGTGCATGGAATGCAGAGGTCCTCCCCGGAAGCGGTGACGATGTATGTCTGTTCGCTGCACTGGGCATTGAACACGCCACCGATTGCCCCTGTCACTCAGGTTGGTCCCATGCAGGACCACAGGCTGCTCACTGTGTGTAATTGGCATTCAGGAAGCTCTCGCATGTTGTGGGGAAGTGCATGGACTTACTATTCAGGCAGCAGACGTGCGCTTTTGCCCAAGTAGATTGGCAGATCCGCAGCCTCGATACGTCTTTAGAATTCGCCTCGGCTTCCTGCCGAGAAGCATTTGGAACAAGCAGACCCGGATCAGGCCAACTCTTCCCCCCATGCCAAATTTTGTGACGGACCCCCCCCCCCCAGAGTTTTTGCCCTTTTTCCCCCGAGAACTCCCTGCCTGGGCCCTTGCTGGGCCCCCCCTGCAACTTTTTCTGGCATGGGACTTGCTTGGACCTGTGGGCCAGAAACCTCTTTCCTCCTTTCCCGTCCTGGGGCCAGCCCGACTGCCGAGACGGCGCGCGCAAGCGTTTATCCGCCGAGGCCTCGGGCCGGAGGTGTCTGGGTTGTCAGAACAGGCACCCCCCTCCAAATCCTCCCACCCAAAGCCACTTTTTCGGACCCCTTTTTTTGCCTCAAATGGGTACCCCCCCGTGAAACCGGGGTCCGCAAGCGGACGGCTCGCCAGGACCAGAGGCAGTTGAAGCCCCTCCCAGCAGGCCCCCCCAACCCCTACCCACCCACCCCCCCCCTCTCACCCCCCTTCCCCCCCGCCCTAACTTCCCCCTTACCCGCCCCCACCCTACCCCTCCCGCTGCTTTTCCTGTGCACGAGCGGGGATGCATTACAAGAGCCGAAGAGTCTAAGCTTGAACCTAAACCTTAAACCTGAACCCTACCCCCCCTGAGGGGCCTGGCTCAACCCTACGATCACTCCAAGCCGAACCCTAAACCCAAAAAACCCTAAACCCCAAAGCGTGAACCTTGAGCCCTAAGCCCTCAATCCTAAACTAACCCTCAACCCTAAACCCCAAACCATAAACCATAAACCCGGAACCCTAAACCCTAAACCCAACCCTTATTGCTTGGGGTCCAGCGACTTGGGCGCTGCGGAATCACCATGCTCACGCGGATGCGCTGGGCCGGGCCGAGGCGGGTCGCGTAGCGTTAAAATTAAGAAAAGTCTTGCCCGACTTGCCCATCCTTGGCTCACTTGACCCTTCCATAGGCGAAGGATACACACACACCCACGCACGCACGCACGCACGCACACCCACGCACACCCACGCACACCCACGCACACCCACGCACACCCACACACGCACACACACCTAATCCGCCGAGGCCGGAGGCCTGAGGCGTTTAGATCCAAGTCTAGGAAGTGTACCCACCCCCTACCCCCTCCCAAGGCGGCACGGTCCGCCAGCCCACCTGGCCGAGTTTTTTTCCTAGGAATGGGGACCCCCCGTAGTCGACCTGTATCCAGTCGCGGCCGACGTGCCCGGATCCTAGGTATAGGGGGCGGATGCGAGAATAGCGTTTTTCGGGCCCACGCCCACCCCTGAGCCCTAGGCCCTAAGCCCCAAGCCCTAAGCCCTAAACCTCAAAAGCAAGCCCTAAGCCCTAAGCCCTAAGCCCTAAGCCCCAAGCCCTAAGCCCTAAGCCCTAAGCCCTAAGCCCTAAGCCCTAAGCCCCAAGCCCTAAGCCCTAAGCCCTAAGCCCTAAGCCCTAAGCCCTGAGCCCCCTGTAGCCAAGCCCTAAGCTTTGAGCTCTCTCAACCCCAAACCCCCCCCTCCCCTCCCGGCCCCCATTTGCACTTGAGCATGTGCATTTGGATGTGCACTTTGTTTTGCATCCAGCGTGCCCTGTTTGCTTGGTAGAGTAATTTTATCGCTAACGCGAGGCCCCCTCGGCAAGGGTACCGAGGCGGCAGGAAGGGGTAGTGGGGGTGAGGGGGGGAAGGCGGCATGCCCGTCGCGCAACAACCGTAGCGGGTTTGGGGGGGCGTGGGGTAAAGCCTCAGGCGGCATGTGTCGGACAGTGTACAGGTTCGGTTTGAGGTGTAAAGTTGAAAGCTTTGGGGGGGCTTCGAGATTTGGCTTCGCGCGGTGTCAGAGGTGGGAGCAATTGTGTTCAAACACATGGCTGAGAATGCGCCTGTAGTCTCGTCCAAGCCGATACCTTCTGGAAGCGCCGGGTCCTTGCCGGCAATGACACAGAGACACCCCCCCAAATCAGAGAGTTTTGCATTGATGGCGCTTCTACCTGGGTGCCCGGCCACAGAGAACGCCCGCACAGCACCCTGAACCTTCCCCCACTCAACAAAGCAGTGGCTTGTTTCTAAACAGTCGACCTGGGCAGCAGCGAGCTCCCTTTTCCAGCGAGATGCGAGCTTGACTCTTGAAATGAAGCCCTGGTTTGAGTGCCAAGTGCATCAAAAACCGGGCTTATGCTACTTGGAGAGGTCAAAGGCCTCATCGGCTTGTGGCAACGATGCGTGGACGACAATGTTTCCACTGTAGCTTCTGTGCTCAGGAGGTCGACATCACGAGCTTGTAATCCAAGCCTCTCCCGTTTGAAACAAGAAACAGTTTGCTGAGGCCCTGCTGAAGACAGTCCATGCCAGCACACTTACGCCACTTGAGGTGAGCAGCTGTGGTTGAGCAACTCCGAGAAGCGACCGATGGTCTGCAAGGACATGAGGACATGTCGTGTAAGTTCTACCAGTTTGAACGACTTGTCAGACCTGGCGGCCGATGTTCTTCTTGACCGTTCCGGGAACCATCTTGCCAATAAACCTGAAAATGCGTCAAATCGCCAGCAAGGACACTCGAGAATGTGATACTGGCAGTCCAAAACATACCGCCACACATCGTTATCTGGACTTGTAAGGAAAGCTGGTACCATCAACAGTTACTGACAGCCCTGACGGAGCAATTTCTCAACACGCCTGCCCAGGGTCATGCTTGGTCTGGCCTGAGCTCCAGGGCAACTCTTTGGGGCACTTGGAGCTGCTGCCTTTTGAGCTTCTGATCAATGCCAGAGGGCGTTGCCATTCCAGTGCTCCGTAGCACGACATTTCTCTCTGCGCCGATCAGTGTGCACAGTGGGCCGCGTGCTTGTGCTCTTGAATACGGGGCCTAGATGCGGGGCCCCTGAATCGCATAAAATGAAGTCTAAGAGCCCGTGGGGCTGGAACCTTCATTACACTGCAACTCCACAACTCTGAGACTTCCAGCAAACAACACAACTTGCCGAGGCGAGTGCCAAGTCCGAGGGTGGCGTCGGCATTCTCAGCACGCAGAAATGCGCAGTGTTCTGCAGCCATACAAAACACACGTACCTGCAAACGGTGCTGCGTGATTGTAATCGCTTCTCCAATTCCGGGTCCAACCCCGAACGTGAGCCGGGGAGAGATCTGCCTCGGCCATCCTGCAGCCGCCCACCCAGCTTCTTCCACCCCCCCGAATCATGCGAGCCCACCTGCTTGCCCACAAAATCCCCGAAGCCATCTCTTGGGCCGAACACCCAACCCCGCCGTGATTAACAGCAAAGGCCGGGCAGGCGGCATCTGGTTTGTCCGATTTTGACAGCATCAAGATCGCCGTTTGAAAAGCAAAACAAGAGCTCTCCAGCATTGCCATCGGC
This sequence comes from Symbiodinium natans, assembly GCA_905221605.1. Taxonomy (NCBI): domain Eukaryota; class Dinophyceae; order Suessiales; family Symbiodiniaceae; genus Symbiodinium; species Symbiodinium natans. Next base: position 102,326 of record CAJNDS010000006.1, read on the forward strand.
TGGGATGCCTTCGAAGACGCCAGGACGTGTACTTGCAGACTTGCAGTGACGGTTATAGAAAGCCTTTGTGCATGGTGCATCATCGGTGCTGGTGGATCCATTTCAACGATTTTTTGCAGCATTTTGACCAGGTATTTGCCCAGCATGGATGTACACTTCGCACGTTGTACACGAGTCCTTCTCATAACTTTCCGGCGTGAAGTGCGCGCCGAGCTCGCGGCTTAACATCGAAGTCCACCTCAGCCTCGAGCTTCCCTCGGGGCAGTCGACAACTTTTGCCGCTGGTACTGCGGCGCGCACTTGCTTTTGTCATAGGCACTGGCCGCCCGGCCTGCTCGAGTGAGGAACTCGTACACGCCCAAGAAGAAGGCAAAGAATGGTTCATCTACCTCAGACATCACAAGCCAACAAAGAGCTTCTATCACTTTAACCAGCAGCCGGATGGAGGCACCAATGATGACGACGACGATGTATCGACATCGACCGAGGCTCCAACTGCCTCAGCCCAATTGGCCTCAGCTCCGATGCTCCAAGAAGTCTCTGCAGCGAATGCTGCCTGCTTGTTGACCCTGTTGCCAGACGGCTATCATCAATGATATGACGAGAAGCCGCTGGCAGAAAATCGAGTTGATGCATGAGCTGGTAGTTTAGAGCTACCTCAGCCAGAGCACACTCCTAGCAGTGGGCGACAGCTTTTCGCAGAGCCACTCAAAGGCGCTTGCCCAGAACTCTTCTGCTGTCAGGGTGAGAGGCTCGTTGTCGATGACCTTACAGATGGTCTCAAAAAACTTTTCATCCGCCCAACTGTCTGCCCAACTCTCCGTCCAACTCTCCCCCAAAGCCTCTGCGCTAGTGCTGGAAGCGCTGAATTGAGTGTGGCATTGCCGAAACTAAGGTGGCTCTTCCTTGCTGGGCCTGAGCCCAAGGCTCGGTGAAAAGAAATTGATTGCAGCGTCTTGGGCCTGGCACATGATGTCAATATGGGCACGTCCGACGATCGTGTACGGTCATGTCCATCCACCGCATCCACAGCATGCGGTACATGCTGTCCAAGAAGCAAGGTTTCGGCATCGGCCAAGAGCCTGGGGCCCACCGAGTGAAGACAGATGCAAGCCAACAAAAAGAAGGCCTCGGGAAAAGCAGGCGGTCAGAGCCAAAGTGTCCAAGGCACTCATCCATCAAGGGGCCATGATAAAGAAGACGCAGAATGCTTGGAAAGGCCTGCGGACATCTACCAACCAAACTTCGTCATCGCACGGTCAGCATCGCACCTCAATGTGTTTCATCTCCACTTCGTTCACAAGCTCCCTGAGTTTGGGGATCTTCTCCTCAAAAAGGACATGGCACAAACGTCACGAACCACGGACTTAGCGAAGGCAAGGCAAACACAGAAGCTGCGAGCATAAGACAAACGGTAAACACACTGACAAACATTTACGACTCTCACGCTCTCTCGCTCTTTGTGTTGCGATGCTTTGTGAGACCGCTCTTACCGGCTTACCAGGCCTGGCCTTTTCCATCGGAAAGTAGTTTGTTCCCACACCTCCACTCACAAGGGCAGACGACTGAATACTGGCGAGAACAAATACTGGGAAGAGACGACGGAATTCGGAGAAGAGATTCTCCCAGCCCAGTGCGATGCTTAGGTTCTCTGCGAACGCGCCTAGTATGCTGTGCAGGAACATCACTCGCGGCCTCAAGGTATGCAATGTGGAAGTTCGGAGGTCTGCTTCTTGAGGCCATCCCAAGCAGCCCAATCCCGACAGTTCTCTCATCTCCCAACAGACAATGCCCAGGCCCCAGAGCTGAACAACTATGGTCAACTGTACACTTATAAGCTTTTATAACATTTCTAAACTCTTGAAAATACATATATGCGTTTTCGCACAAGCGCATCCCAAGCAAGGATTGCTGTGTTAGAGGACTCTGCGACTTGTTGTTCCTCACCATCACACAGCGCCGAGCTCGAGGCGAATGCCCCTTGAAGTGTGACAAGCTGTACTCGAAGCAGAACCTGCACAGGCTCTTGTAGGCGTGCACAAGTGCCCTGTTCCTGCGCTGTGAAGTGTGGCTCGACAGAGTGATGTTTGAGACACAGAGCCTGAGGTGATCCATGAAGCTGCCGTCCTCAGGCAAGTCTTTCACAGTCTTCCCCATTGTCTCCCATCAGCATCAGCCATGGCCCACAGCCCATAAGGCCCACACGGCATGCTCCATGCAGAAATTACACTCTGTCTGCATGAACCTCAGGTGCTTGAGACCCCATCTAGGCCCTCTTTGGTGCAGTCACTGAGGAACGTGATGCTCTTGCAACGTTGTCAATGGTGCAGCATGCTTCAAGCGCTTGATGGTCCTTTTCAGGCCCAAGCCTAGTGCTCTCACGGTGATGAGGAAGAAATAAGTCAAGCAAACGATGGGAAATCCGCTGCTCTTTCAGTTGGTGCACCGAGAATCGTGGTCTTCCGCACATTTAAGACTTGGGGATCTCGGGAAGCATATTCGTTGCATAACTTCCTCGTTGCTTTTGTACACCTCGATTGCAGGAACCGGCTTGCAGCCGGAAGAGACGAGCAACTGTTTCAAGCGGCCGTGAGCCGGGTCACACACTCGGCAGAATTTCGAAGGAGCGTGCAAGTGCCCCCCCCCACCCTCTCTCATGGTGCAGACTATAATGACCACAGATGCTGGATGAAGCAACGGCATACAAACCAGCAGAATTGCAGAATTGAAACCAAGATGCTCAATGATGGGCGCATCAAACCGGGGTGCTGCAGGCACCTAAAGCGCAAGAATCTAACATACATGTGCAAAAGATGTAAAAAGCCGGGAGTTGTCCACATCTTTCCCCGCCTTCATGAAAGCCTCGCAAATGTGGGCAGTAGATCGATCTGACCAGTAGAGCTCAAGAGAAAGTCGATCCTGCCATATGCCAGCATATGCCAGCATGCAACCGTGTTATTGCAACGTTCATCACCATGGGCAGGAATTACGGGAAGCCTGGGCTAGCATCCGGGTCAGCGTTTTGTCCACACTCTTGAAGATGGTCTTGTCCTTGAAGCATGACAACAATGAAACGCGAGCCATTCAAACGCCTATGTTCTGCCACTGCCACGAAAGTCTTAGTGCGCGACCAAGTCAAAGTTATCCGCGCGCTGCACCTTAAAGAGCAACAGGAGGCTGCTAGATCAGACAAATCGCACTGCACACCGCGTGAGACCGTGCCAAGCTTCTTGCAATGACGCTACCTGCGCATTCAATAGGCAGCAACAAAATGGTTGACTTCGAGTGCCTGATGTCAGTCATCCATCGACATACTCGGCCAAGGGAAGAGCTTTGACATAGATGTTTGCCGGTATGCAAAGTACGAGCATTGTTTGAGGCCGAGAAATGAGACTGCATTCTTCAGCAGACACCTTGTGCCTGGTGCCTGCTCTTTCACACCTGACGGCTGTCTACGTATTCAGCTGCCGACCATGCGACGATCTGTGATGCATGACGCATGTGGGGTCCTTTTCTGCCTTTCAACCAACTTCTCGAACTGTCTTTGGGACAGCTCAGATGCGACTAATTTACAAACGAACCTACAATAAGCATTCAAAAGATCCGACAGGCGACACAAATGCTGAAAAGAAAAACTAGCTTACGTACGACATGTCGAGTTCCTCGAATCGAGATGAAGATCCCATCGTCGAGCGACCCTACCCTTGCCGGATCAGTGGCGCGTAAACGATTGCAAGCTGTTTCAGAGCCTCTACCTCGAAGACTTACAAGTATCCCTTCTACTTGCAGGCCCTTTTTCTGGAAAGGCATTTCCACCACAAGTCAGATTGCATAGGTTTGCCTTTGCATGTCCAAACACAGCCAGCCAAACAGACACCCAGGCCTGCGTGATCTATCGGCTTGCCTTCGGCGATCATTGCTTTGCGCCGAAGATCGAGCACTCCTTGAGAAATGTGCGATGCAGCTGAGCCTCCGGTACATGTTCCACTGAGTGTCGGACCATATTGCAGTTCAGCTGCATCACCTCTCTGTTGTTGAACTTCTATGCCAAGTCGGCAGAAAAGTAAACATGACAAAGAAAAAGCCAGGAAGGCATTGCATTGATTGACCCATTCAGCTACACGACAATCAATGCGTGGCCCTATTGCGACCTTGAGATGAAGAACTCGACTCCCAAACGACACAACCGTGTTCTTCAAGAACCTGCCTTGTTCGCGTTGCTCGTCGGTTGGAGCCATGACTATGCCAAAGCTAATCCCTATGCTGAACTCTTGTCGAACTGACATCTGGCACGTGCTCAGCATATTGATTGCAACACTCCTGAACAATGCATCTTCGACCTTACTGTGGCTGCAGACATGTCCAAGCTCAAGTGACTCAAGCGGAGGCAAATGCTGTGGTGGCAGGGTGTCAGAAGGCAAGAAACCGCATGCTGCAACATGCTCATGTTTCCTGAACACACGTTCACTCGGAGCAAGGCCTGTGCTTCCAGCTTTACCTCCTCGCCCAAGCAGTAGGTGCCAGCTGCATCTGGGTACCTTTGCAAGGCATGGCTACTCAGAGCTCTGCACTGCCATGTTTCCAGGGGTAAACACATATACAGATATATACAGATATATACAGATATTTATTTCGGATGTAAGTTTCGGGTCTTGAGGTTTCAGGTCCAGGGCAGACGGTAGAAAGGTGTAGGATGTAGAATCGTAGAAAGCCCAGGCTGGTTTGTTCAGACCTCGGATTGAGTTGAGAATAGCATTCTAGGCCAGGCCTTGGGGTTCGGAAGCCACAATGTCACGCCGGTATGGTTTGAACCTATTTGCAGGCTTTGCGCCGCAAAGGCTCCGGACTACCAGGTTGTAACAATATCTGCCTTGGGAAAAAATATCTACCATCTCACCTTCGGAAGCCATGCACGACAATGCGCGTAATGTCATCTACATTCAAGACACGACAACTTGATTTGTTATTGCTCAGCTTTAAACACCATGTGGCCTCAAGGCATGAGGCTTCTCTGGGCGGATGGTCAGGGTGAGGTTCGCGTCCACGCTGGCCGAACCAGCCGTGGCAGTCACCTCGCATCAGAATGTCTTCTGTGTCGTCTGCATACCGACTTTATTTCAAGTCATCGCATCCCGACCTGATAGTGCGTGGTGGGAAGTGGGCTGAGTGGGGTGCCCAGGATACGGCCGGTCGCCTGTCCCGGAATTGGAAAGCTTGGAGCAGCTGTATCGTCACTGAGTAAATTATATAGGGCTCCTCGTCCAGTCGGAGGCCATCAGGAAGGTCCGGGCCTTAATTCTAGAGTGTCCAGCTTGCGGAGCGTTCCTCTGCAAACGGCAAGGCCCGTGCTGATGCTGAACGTGGCATCTTCGGACACCTCTCTCAGCCCAAGCGCAGCAGATCTGTTTCACGTCCGACAGAGGGATTAGCACTTTCTGGCCTGAGGCGCCAAGTCCACCGCATCTCCGACGAAAATCACCGCTCCGCCCTCGTTGGAACGTCAATTGAGTAATCTTTTGTCTGTCCAAAAACGATGGAAACCTGCATGTAGTACCGTGGTCTCGCCACGTACATTATCACCTGTGACGAGTTGTCGTGCCTCTCATACAAAACTCATGTTTAAGTTCACCTTTGAAAATTCAGGGGTATCGTTTTTGGGTGGGGCTTTGCACCTTGCCGGGACCTGGCATCACTTTCATTTCATAGCCATGAACAGACTCTGTGCAACTCATGAGGCAAACCTTTGCAGGCTGACAGTCTATTGGGGTTATTGCTTTTGGGGACCTTTCGTTTTCCAGAGTTCCGGATTGATTCTCGACCCTTACAATGATGATAGGCCTGCTTCCTCTGATAACAATCTCGCATCGCTTCGAAATCTGTGCCCACTTTCGATTGAGGATTGAGGACACTCTGCCCCGAGAGCAATCAATGGCGATGTTGATTTTGGGCTTAGTAGGGTTGAGGGCTGGGGGTGATTTAGGTTTGAGGAGCTATGGCAGGAGGATGGCAGGGGAATGCTCCGGGGGTGGGGGTGGGGGGGGTGGGCGGCAGAACATGAAGGACTTCAGGTTTAGGGATAGGGTTCGTGTCAGACCGACACACAAGCACAAGGCGATGCCCCTCAGCCCCACCTCCTCCAAACCGTAGTTGGGCGGCTTTGGTCCAACCTTAGCCATGGGCTGAATTACGGCTGAGGAATAGACGGAATGGACTTCCTGTCTTTCATTGCGGAATTGCGGAGTCTCCGAAAGTCTCCGAGGAAGGCACACCTGTCACCTCCAGCTGCAGAGTGGCAGCTGCCTCCCCGCCGGAATTCGTAGCGGATATTGTGTAAGTTGCCGCGTCCATGGCCTGCGCAGTAGCAACTCCGTCAGCTTTGCGAGAGAAAGCCCAGTCACCCTAACTACTGTCGAGACTCTGCTCCAGGAATACGTGAAACAGTTTCTGCGATGCTCTGCCACGAATGGCTCTGCAAAGCGTCGCACTTGGCCAGCGAAGTGCAGGCCCATGACTGAGGAAACGGACACGCAATCACAAAAGGGACAGGTTCGGCAAGGTGTTGTCATGTCCCAACATTGTCCCAGATTTACTTTGGCTACTAGCTGAGAATCTGTCAACTGAAGCCTCTATGGTCCTCGATGGGGTATCGTAACGGTATTTTAGAAAGTCTGCCCCAGAAGCGCTGGGGCAGGGCCCAGTAGACATGGCGGGGTACGGTGTGGTGTCCGATTGTATCCAACGCAGCAGAAAACATTCTGTGCGATTCTTTGCGGGGTTTCCAGGTTGCCCTGGGGGGCGCTGTCGAGGCTTTCTGCAGGGGAAGGGGCCCTCCACTGCATCTGTTCTCTTTGGTGCTCCGGTCTGTCGCTGCTGAGTTTGACCGTTCGTGAACTCAAGGATCGTTCTCGCCTTGGTGGCCAAGTTTGTGTCCCTTTGCTCACCACAATCCGTCGCCCACCCATGGCCAAAGGGAGGGCACCCGGGCTGGACATAGGGCTAAGGACATGAATGGGCACGAGAAAGACTACCCCACCACTACCAAACACAAGGAAGCAGCCCCGTCTTTGTGCGAACAACCTTTGGATCTTTGCAGATTGAGCTTGTTGATGTCCAAGGCGACATGCTTCTTAGGATTTCTGAAGCTTTACATGCTGGCACCATGCGTTCTGCAATTGCAGCGGCTGAGATCAAGGGTCCTGCTTGCAGGGTCGTTGTTTTGTTGCTTTCTGGATAGGAACTCGGCAGCCCAGGCCCATGGGGATCACCAACAGACTAGACGATCCCCCACTAGGCGAGATGGCCTGAAAGACTTTCCACAAGATTCGACACGGTCGCAGAATCAAACAGAAACAATCAGTCCCGACCGAAGCGGATCTGACCAAGTGTTCACACGAGCAAAACCCTGTATCGTCACTAACAATCTGCAGAGGCTTCGAGACAAACAATGAAGCCCGCAGCAGCTTCTAGCTAGTTTTGCAGTAGATCTACTGGCTCTTGACATTGTATTGTAGGCTTTGCTCCCAACGACACTCGCCCACGCTTCAAGCAGCCTGCGTGGGAGCTCCAGTGATGGTGCCCGTCTCCATGCCCAGGACCTCTCAAACGGCAGCAACATGGCACGCCTCGTCACAGGACTGCCCCAGTGTTAAAGGCCAGGACCAGCCCATCTGGTAGATTCGGAGACACCGACCTTGTTTGTTGCAGGATCTAGGACATGTCTCAAGATTCGATTGCCAATAGCCGCAGACCATTCAGTCGCATCACCGCCTTCAATACTTGGTGCCCAAGAGACAGCCTCAGAAGACGTCTTAACTCGGCGAGACTCATGAAAAGATCCAAACCTCAAAGCCAGGCCCAATGAACAACTGATAAACAAGCTCGAAAACGAGTTTACTCAAGTGCCATGGTTACCACGCTGTCGTGGAGGTATGAGTTTGAAAGAAGCACGCATGTAGGCATGTATTCAACATCTTCAACATCTCGAGATCAAGACTGTATTGTGAGTGCCATGACGAACCAAGGATTGCCAAGGTCAGCTATGCTTTGGCCGTACAAGTCAGCATCGCGTAAGGATCGTCTACAGAGGGGTGTTCTTGAGCTCTGGTCTTATCTGAGGAGGGAGCTTGACCAACATCAAGCACGGCTACCGCGGATGGATACCTGGAGAATACGCGAAACCTTGCCTGCCTGTTGTGCGGTGCTCACATCGTGCAGTCGGATGAATCGGATGAATTGGGCGATCCGTGCGCTGCCCACCCGCAGTTCATGCGGGCGCACGAGAGCGCCACGGGCGGAGTGTCCTTCACTGCGAAGCACAACTCCGTCCGAACCTGTGAGAAAAACGCCAAGCATGCTGGCAATTCTCCTAACTAGCAGTACAATGAGAAGTTGCCAAAGGTTGCTAAATTGTTGCTACGTTGCTGCGCGCACGGCGTTGGCTTCACTTTCATGTGCGTTCCAGCCTCGCCCGCATCGTTCTTGGCGATGATGGTGTAAGTGGCCTAAAATAGGGGGCTCTGACCCCTGTGAAGTGAAGGCAAAGGAAGTGCCACACAAATGCCACACTCTTTTGCTTCTGAACCCACCTCGTCCACCAGCTTTCCGGGCTGCAAGGCTCCCGAGATGATCCTCATCTTTGCTGAGAGCATGACACAATCACACAGGCTTCTTACTTGAGACTCGGGCCCAGAAGATGAATCCAGCTCAAGAGCCTGGCAAGGCCACGATCTTAGCTGAAAGTGGCTCAGTCGCAAAATCTCGAACACATGGCAGGCCTCTGGCAACGCAGGGAACACTTCGAAGGAGCTCGCCTGGCCAACTACGGCGTTTTTCGAACGACTGCTTTTGCGCTTTTGCATGGACTTCAGAAACTAAGTAGATGAATCTTGATGCACCAATCTGCTTGCAGCATGTTTGTCTTGCTCATGTTGGCCTAGGCCAGCACATTCATCAGGTATGTACAGAGGACCTGATTTTAAAAATTCTCGACGCAAGCGAGCATCGACAATCGTATCTATCGCTGGAGCCATTGTGGGGCAATCCCGCACATCAGCAATGGCAGTGGGCTGGCCGTCAAAGGCTTGTGACACCGAGAACCTTGTTTCTCATCGGCTAGTCTCCTCCAGCAGTGTAGAAGGATGAAATTGTAGAAGGATGAAATGGCTCATCGCCAGGGGCAATGAAGCGTAGAAAGGTGCCCAGCATCTGGTCTGACAGCAGCGACGCTGGACATAAGAATTAAGAATACCCCGAGTCCTGAACCTTGATCGAAAGACCACCTTGCATGACGATTGACTTTTGTATTGCATCAAGGTTCATCCTCCAGGACAGGCCATCTCAGATGTGCTCTCAAGGGCTCAAGGGAAACTGGCCTGAATCCAGAAAACTGATTCGTTCAGCTCTCGAAATTTCCGAGTACAGCAGCACTAAGTTCTGTAGCGGCTGTCGCGGCTGTAGCACATGGTCTGCATTTCAAGACATGGCCATCCTAGATTCCTACATAATCCGGATGTGCTGCTACAGTTTCTCGTCTATTCTCATTTAGTAGGGAAGTGCCGAAGGAATCGTCAAGAGCCTGAAGGGTGGCGTGCGTGCCCGTCAAAAACAAAGCCGGGACGAAGATTGTAAAAAGTACCTAAGTGGGACAGGCCGCGGATATGTGCCATGAGGGATCATGCTGGACCTTCGACACCACACTGAGCCTCAGGCGGTGATGAGGGTATTCTTCCCTCCGGTTAGCACACCCTTGTTATGCAGAGTGATCATGAAGAGAGCCATGCTCGACCTCGGGCAGGTTCAAACCACAAGTCCTCCAACGTCTATAGGACTTGAACAACAGCAGCTCATACATAATGACATTAATGGCTCAATGATGATGCACATCTTCACTGTCTTCGCAACTCTTTCCATCTGACCACCTGCCGCTTGCACAGCTTCACAGTGGGTTCACAGTGGGGAGCGATCACGTCGTAAGTGGGCACTTTTGTATGGCTCTAGACCAAAGACGGTGAAGTGCCAGAGTCCAAGATGTCCCAGGATCTTCCGTGACAGCATCTGTCACACCTGTACACAGCTCGCTGACCAAAGCTTCTGCTGCCACCTTTGTACCAGGCAGCAAAAGCTTGAAGCTGTGAGAGACCTGATGTGTCATCCAGAGGCCGAGGACCATAGGAGCAGTGTCGGGGACAACTATCAAGGAAGAACCCTCGCTGATCAGAAGAAAAGTGTGAAAAATCCTGTTGCAGTGCTGCGGTGAGGTTCTTAGCATAGTCCACGATACAGCCCTTGGAGGCACGACAGGCAGCGTCCATCTCGCAGCTCTGCTGGTCAAGGTCGAACCGACTCTGAAATGCAAAAATCGGAGTCCGTAGGAAGGGGGCTACGACACTTCCAACCAAGCACTTCTCTAAGCGGTCACTGTGCATCGTGGCACATCCGACGTTCAGCAGGCTTGTTGCCTCTTGCCTGATCACGACGTAGCGCTTTAGCGGCGTGAAAATTTCCAGGTCCATGTAGAAGCCGGAATCGGCCAGCCCAACGACTTTGGCGGTGGTGTGGACGAGCGCCCTCAACGCATCGAGGTGTGCAAAGACATGGATAGCTCCCGCACTACAGCCACTAATGACAACGTCTGTTGCAGTAGAGAGGCCGAACTTTGCCAGGTCTTCAAAAACAGCCTCTGTAATGTACTTCCCTCTGAAGTACAGATAGGACTCATTCATTTTTACCGGATGTGTTGCCTCACCCGAGAAGTATCCGCCATCGCAGTATCTGATAAGGACATGGTTCCAGTTGTACATCAGCGGGTTCTCAGCAGATGATCGAGACAGCTTCAGGTCGCCGAGGGATTCTAAGTCCATCGTCAAGGAGTCCTTGACCGTGCTTCCATACCGTGACCGTGACCGCTCAAGGCAGTCAGCGTCTGAATTGCAAAAGCCGCCACCCTCGTGAAAGAGCAGAAACTTTGAAGAGCCGGAGCCGTAACCCTCAGAGAGATAGTAGAGCCCTGGGCTTCCATCCACGCAGCGGGCCAGTGGGTAGCCAGTAGGCGGCCCCACGAAATGTGCTTGCGCGACGCTTGCAGTGCCTGCGGTGCTGTCGCTTTCGCTTAGCTGCTGGTTGGCCAGCTTCGCCAGCAGGCCTCCCAGACCTCCCAGGCCTCCCAGACCGACTCCTGTGCCTCCAGTGGCTCCTGTCACTGCATCGCGATGAACAAAGCGAAGAAAGAAGAAAACGGCAAGAAGCGAAGTGAGTGAAACCTGCCACAGCCTGACCGGCATGCTTTGAGATCGCACTCTGAGCACTCCGTAGAAAGGGTACAAGGACACACGTGCTTGAAAAAAAAAGGATAAGGATCTCCTCTCCAACCCCTCAGCTGGAGAAGAATGCCGCGAAAACCATTAGAAGCATCCAAGCTGTGAAGCAACTTCTGGTCCACACGCCTTCTGCCCCTTCGATTATCTGAGCTTCAGACATGAAGAGTCCTGTGAGACGAACGTCTGCGATTGTCCATGCCTCGACGCGAAGAGTGTGTCAATGCAAGTTTCGAGGAATCGGCCATCCACACACCTGATCGGGCAGGTCGACGACTACGTGCTCCCAGTACCTCGGGAAGAAACCGTGGAGAGGGGTTCTTAGCGCATCTTTCACTCTTCACAACATGAGAGATACACTGGTTTTCTTCAAGGTTTGCACGCAAGTTGCAGCTATTGGACTGTGGACTAGTGGATATGCCTCTCAGCTTTCCTCTTCCTTTCCTGCTCCTTTGTGGTACACCTAAACAGAGCTTTTGGAGAGTGTTGCTGGAGTTCGGGACCTCCCTTCATCCTGAAAAGTTTTTGCGGGCTTACGATGTAGCCCGAAACTTCTGCAAAGCTCTGGGGCCGTAGCTGCGGATCCAGCCACTGGTTCAGCATGTCGACAGTATCCAGCCAGTGAAAATACCTGGTAGGGAGGAGGTGTACAGTCGGGCATTTGCCATACTCGAAGAAGTCAACTCAAGAGTATTTGGGGCGCGCACATGAGCCCAACAAGGCCTGGAACGTAGTAAGGCCTGAATCTGTCCTGTCCAGAGCGCTTGACAACCACAAAAACTGACCCTAAGGGTCATGCTGACGCCCCGAGGTGTGAAGCGCTCCTCAACATAGTGCCGGTACCTGCGGTGATGAGATGACTGCCAAGCAACGCTGATTCTCCTCCTTGACTGCGCAGATCAGGGCACATTCGCTCTATCCAGTGCTTGTAGAAGTAGATGCTGCTGGCCAAAAACACAATTCCTGCGGCCACTTTGGAAGCGCGTTTCTGAGTAGGCCAGCCATGCAAACACTGAAAGTATGTGTTAATGGTCGTCCTGCAGGATAGACCCAGTGGCCAAAGATGGCAGGGTTTGTAGCCGCCAGCAAGTGCGCTATATAATAGATCGTCCAACCTGCCACGTGCAGGTGTGACTACTGCGGCATTGGCCTGCACACTCCTGTTTTTTGTCGAAGTATGGCGCACAGACCAGCCTGTTGTCGCATAGAAAGTCACTCGGAAGTGTGGGGCCAGGCTGCGGATGCCATCAAACCTGGCGAAAGATTGGACATGCAGGCGTTGACTTTTGGTCAGCGCCACCAAGAACCCCCGATAACCCCTTTATCACCCTTCTGGACCTACTTTGGACTCCCTATGCACAACCTAGCCATTAAAACTCCGCGACGGATGACAACAAATCAGTCGAACAACGAGCCAAACAACAGCACCCCTCAACAATGCATTGCCCAACTGCACTGCTTTCATGGCCGGCAGGCATCCAGAAAAAGCAGGCGAGGGGGATCTCCTAACGGTCCGGTTTCCCCAGATTCAATGGCCGCAATCACTCAAGATTCACGGGCGTCAGAATTTTCGTGCGGAAGCTCGAATGAGTTTTTGCGTGTCGTTTCCGCTTCCCGCCGCCCAGCCGGTTGGCTTCGTGCCTTAGCGCAGATGTGAGGATCCCCCCTAAGCTACAACTCCACGAGAATATACGAGAATCTTGGGAGGCGTCGAGGCACTTTGGAAAGCAGCACATGCCTCTCCCGCTTGTGCCGTTTTGGTGTCGGAAACACGAAAGAAGGGGCTCGGCAGCCCACCACCCAAACCTTGCCCGCAGGATAGCCTGTTTCCTGGCTGCCTTGGCGTGCCGTCCCGAGCATTTTTGCGCCTGAAGGACATCGCGCAGCACATTGCAAAAAGCGAAACAATGTGGGCATTGAAACATATTGAAACGACGGGCTGTCTGGGGAGACCTCTCGTGACTTAAGAGCATGTTGAAGCTTCATAACTCCAAGCGTTTAGTCTTGAAATCGCAGTGCATCATCTTGCTGTGCTCGGCACATGCAAAGTTTATTGATGAGAGCATCTCTTTCTGGGACCATGATGTTGCTTGCAGCATTTCCAGGCATTTGACAGTTAAAGCAACCTTACTCAGCCTTACGCAGCATTCGGCCTTGAAGCGTAGATCACGGAGTAAATCACCGCTGCGGCATAGCACTCGATGTCAGAGGGTGGCTGACCTTCACAGAACCTGTTCATTCTGTCCAGAACGCATGTCTCTCGAGCTGACACCCTGAAGTGCAACAACATCGTCCCTGTGACTTTCTATGACTCTGTGACCTCACCAGCTGGAAGAGAAAGAGGAATCCAGAGGAAGCACAAGCCAGGCCGTGAACGTTCGGCCTTAGACAAGATCTTTTAACTTTTCGACACTCTCTGAGTTTCCTTCAGTCTTCTGGGTCAGCCAGTCAAAAATGTCAACAACTTAGAGAGCTCTCAGTCCGAGATCCGAGGTGCCAGTCCAACTGCTCCAGTTTCAGGCCGCCCGTTGCATCCTCCAAAGGCTTCTCAGACCTCTGGGAAGCACGCAATGGGAAGCATGCAGGACAAAGAGGTGCGCCATGTCAGCCCAATTGTCAGCCCCGAGCCATGTGCACCCGAGCTTCCGGCCAATGTGGCGTGTCGACATCTCGGCCAGCAATGCCTAGACATTTCACAAGTGATGCATGCAACGCGTCACTTAGTGACTTAATGTAACTTCTCAATGAGCTCACTGGGGCCCTTGCATTTTGCAAACATGTCTGATTATTTGATATGGTGTTTCGGGCACTAGGCGCGCGACTGATGTCCTGCAGTTCCTGGGAAAGTAAGAAGACTTTACTCGGAGGAACTCGCTCTAACGGCTGACCACTTTTGGTTCTTTCGTTGAGGAGCCGACTTCGGGAACACCCAGTCCTGTGGACGGGGGAACCTCCGGTGTCCACGTGGATCAAAGCATTCAACAACACGTCATTCATAACATTCATTACATTTCATTACCACTCAATCCCGACATGGTGCCCACACTTCACTACGCCCGCGGCGCCTCCACTTGGCCAGGGGCCGCAGCGGCAGCGACCCTGTCGCCGGCGCACATCAAGCAATCCATTCCGCGGATACACACACACACACGGGTGTGTGCGCACGCGGACGGCTCAACAGAACAAGGCAGCACACTTTGTCCCCCGACTCATCCATTTCTTTAAGAAAGAACACCAGAAAAAACATGAGGAAACCTTCGTGCACCCAAAGTACGCCCGAAGCTGCAAATTGCTCGAGACCAGTCGCTGCATGTCGCTGCCTTCTGGTGGGAAGACCAGGGCCTCTCCTGCTTTGCACCTGAGAACACCGCGTCGGTCGAAGAAGTGGTTTGCACAAAACCGTATTTAATGGCCGGCCGACATTGCGTTAAGCCTACGGCCATCAGCGCAGCAGCTGTAGCCGAAACAGCAGCTGCCGCTGACCTGCCTGAGACGACGTGAAAACATTAGCCGACATCAGTCCTGCTCGGCCTGCCGAGCAATGATGCAAGGGAACATAACACATCATCACCGGCCCAAACAAACATCAAAATCTTGGCCCGTCTTGACATGTATAGTGAGCCGCTTGCATATCCGTAGCAAGCAAAAAAAAAACACTCCAATCTCCAGCCTGAGCCTGGCGCACTGGCCACCGTCCTGATTGGTGCCGTTGCGAGCCATGTAAACATGCAAGCTGACATCCTCAGCACTGCACATGCTTAACACTCCATGATGTCCTCGCAGCCTTCCTTCCTACAGGCTTGACGGAGCCCGCTGCAGGCGTGGTCATGGCGTGGCCTGTTCAGAGACTGAAGATCCAGATGCTGTGGCAATTCCTCAGGAAGAGGCACATGAGGCTTTCTCTGCACATAGCATTGCGCAGCTTGACAGCGCGTTGATAGGCTATGGTAGTGCTGGTGACTCGTAGTATGGCAAAAGGTGAGCTCAAAAAAACACACTAAAAAATACTGTACAAGGGCAGAGTGGACTGCTGCATTGCTGCATGGAGCATCCCCCTGTGAAACCGAACAAAGGTGCAATTTCGCAGGATCACACCGACCACGCTCAAGCCGTGTCGTAGTGCGCATAGTTGGCCACGAGATCAGGAGACTTGTCTGTCAACTAGAGAGCGGTTGGGATCCAGCAGTTCTCTGCCAAAGCGGTTGCAACGCTCTTCCAGGTCCAATCTCAAGCTGAAGGGCTGAATGCCCCGGTAGCAATCATTCAGGCAGGATAGACCAAGGCCTGCGACAAGGCATTGCGAACAGCTGCACGTCCGGACCACTGGCGTCGTATCAGCACTGAAAGTCGACGACCTGCTTCCGACTCCGGCAGCTACCTGGTACTCGTAGCGTGACTGGGTGCCGAATGTGCGTCAAGTCGCCGAGCCCAAATCTGGCTCAGATCCCGGGCCCTGCAAGAACTGCCTCTCATTTCATCGAACGGGTACGTCACGGCTTTCAAGTGGAGTCACGCGTAGTTGTTGAAGCTAGCCCCAATCACCGAGGTCATTCCAAATCCTGATCCATCCTAGGTGCTTCATGCGGCACGAAGGGGCCGACGCGCAAACGATAAAAGACTATGCACTGAGGGCTTTGCCATCGCGCGGTAGGCAGCGAGGACGCCTCAAGAAAGACTGCTTGGCAGTGTTAGACTGCATTCTCGTCACCCAGCCTGTGGCATTGAGACCAGCCGCCACCAAGCCTTCGACTGCAAAGTGCGTGAAGGTAGAAGTGGAACCCAGCCTGGTGAGAGCAGCGCATCATGACTCAAAGCGCTTTGATGTGTCCAAGGGACAGCTTAGCCACCGACGCCACTGCAAAGGGCTGGCCGTTGAAATTCTCGAAGGTATCAATCTGGAAGTGCGCTTAAGAATTCTCAATCTGCACTGATCTGCACTGATCTGCGCCGCGCTTTCAGAAGATGCGGGACTTGTGGTGCCTCCTGGGCCTTGGCGACCCCACCATCTTCCTCATCACGGTAAACGCACATGGCCTGCAAGGGCAATGGCAGGACGCACATCCGTGCAAAAACGGCGTAGCTATGGTGAGCTCTAGCTTCGCGCTAGCCTTGTCTGCAGAAAGAGGCACCTGGCCCATCAACTGATGTTCTGCTTGACAAGGCCGTATGAGTTCATGCATTGTTCGCTGGCGGTGGCATGGGACTCAGGCTGCAGCCAGACTCACGTCATCCACAACAGTTCTGAGGTAAACTTCCTTGAAGGATCGAAAGTCAGACTCGACAAGACATTGTCGAAGCGCAAGTGCATGCAATGTCTTGTCTTGTCTCTACTGAACTTGGAACCCTAGCAAAAAAAAATTGCTGTTTCTTCCGAAAATTCAAATTTATTTCCAAGATTTTCCAAGTACCCCTAAGTTGTTCTGAGCCTGAGACAGCAACGCGCGTGGCCTTCACCCCGCTCAGCGACACGAGAACCACCTTTGACGCCGCGATTCGCAGTGTCTGATGCCATCAGCGTGCTGACGCAGACTGTCTCGTAGACTCATGCGAGAACGCATGATTCCTGGCCTGCCCTGCGCCATTGACTGGACCGAATGCGACCAAAGCCTGGTGTGGGGCTGAAACTTAATTTGTTGAACCGTTTGAACAAACATCCCCAAGCTGCAGAAGCTGACCTTCGAAGAGCTCAATCCGCATGCGGACATCCGTCGGAAAGTGGCTCTGTAGGAGCTACTGTTGGTTTCATTGTCCTCATCTGAGCAGGACATGACAACCCAGCAAAGATCCCAGCAGCAACGCAAGTAAGGTCTGGACCTCTGTGGCGTTGGAGATGTTGCCCTCAGTCCTCAATTCATCTCTGTCTCTCTCTCTGTTTTCTCTCTCTGTGTTCTCTCTGTGTTCTCTCTCTGTTCTCTCTCTGTTCTCTCTCTGTTCTCTCTCTTTTCTCTCTCTTTTCTCTCTCTCTTTTCTCTCTCTTTTCTCTCTCTTTTTTTCTCTCTTTTTTCTCTCTCGTTTCTCTCTCTTTTCTCTCTCTTTTCTCTTTTTCTCTCTCGCACTTTACGAAGGCTTCTGTGAAAACAATGCGTGTAAAAGCAGAGAACAACTGACGGAAACGCCAAGAGCACGGCAAACTGCCGGCACCGATGTGCTCAATGTCTCCAATGATGGCCTCATCCTGCGAGTTGACCTGCCACGCTTGCCGATTGACATGCTCATTCAAGGCCGATATTTGGGCAATGAAAGTGAACGTACTCAAGAAGTGCACCAACATTGCCCAACACTACTCCTAACCTTCACACTTTGCACGAAGAGAAACCGGCATCATCTCATATCCAAGTTCAACAGTACAAAGACAAGAGCGTGTTGCTATGAACTAGCTTAAGAAACAAAAAACACGACAACCCAACAAAACAGAAGCAAAGCGAAAGTGTTGTTTCTGCATATTTCTACACAGCATCCCCGAATGTTGAAACAGCAGAAAAGACAATCCGGGACGAATCGGTGGCAAGCAGCAGGCAAAGCCGACATGAGAAACACACGAAAATTCTCAAAAAAGGTGGGCAGATCCAGCAAAGGCCCTGCCCTGCACAATTATCGGCTAGCTCAGGGCCTCGCATGAAGCGTGTTGAGATCTTTTCGGTTAAGGAAAGTAGCTGAAAGAAAACTGCAAGTCTTTAAAGCCCAGGTTCGCCAGACGCGGGGACCATCGCCATTTTGTCTTCATTCTACGAGAAATTAAAACAATCGTTCGTCATGTGTACCTGTCAAAAGGCATACTGACGCTGCTGATGTTGCAGCATGTTGCCGCATGTTGCTGCATGTTGCTGCATGTTGCTGCTCATCCTCACCTGCTATGACACCTGCGGATGCTGTTTGCGCTCCCATTGAGGCACATCGACTACAGGAAGCCAAGGCCGCAAACTGTCAAAAGCTGTTCGTGTGTGCGAGCCAGGGCCTCCGTTGGGCAGGTAACCAATTGCCACCAATCAGGCACTTGCAACATGTACTGCCAGCATCTATAGACTGTCAATAAAGCAGTGGCGTTTGTTGCGTTTTGGGTGCATGGGATTGTCTTCTGTGCATTTGGGGTCCAAGAGTTCTTCTGGGTCTTGTTTTTGCTGGTCGGAATTTCTTGGAACATTCGTTAGACAAAAACATATGAACTTGTCTCGTTTCATTAGCTCCCGCATGGACAAATTGTTCATACGGGCTGCTTATGACATGACCACTTGAACTTTCGCAGCCTCTGAAACTTTTAGAACGCTTGGGTTTTGGACGTTGTAGAGCCTTTCCAATTTTGAACCATAAGGCTCTGTTTTCATGTAACTTGAAACCTAGAGTGTCTTGTCTCGTTGCATTGGATGCCCGCAGGGACGAATGTGTCCTTATGAGCTGGGTATGACCTGACCTATAGAAAATTCGCAGCCTTTTCGAACTCAGAAGCTTCAGGGCTGATAGAACTTTTAGGATTTTGAGCTTCAAGTTGAGCTGGCCTGCATGGCATATCTAACGGCGTACCGAACTGGAAGCAGCGAAGGAGTGTGCTACAGTGTGCGGATGGTATGAAAGCTGTGTGAACATGTGGATCCAACATAACGAAGTCGGAGAATCCCCTCCCGCTTCCCTGCCTGGATGGCCCTTGCCTGAGCAACTTTGGGCATGCTTGGGGCAATCCTCTTGAGCAGACACTGAGTTCGGAAAGGCAAAGCAACAAAGACTTCAGCAGGACTTCAGCAGCGCTTCAGCAGGACTCCAGCAAGACTCGGCCTGCACGGTCGCCGTTGCTTCATCGTCGTAGAAAACAATGGCCGCCGAGTCGGAGAGAGCGGCGACGGCCACGTGGCTGGTCCTTTGACTAAGAAGACGTAGCAAGACGTAAGACGCCACAGCGGTGTGTGAAAAGCAAGAAGTTGAGCGCCATACGTTCCTGAATTCACCACCTCACGCACAACAATCTGTGTCTATGCGTGAAACGCACGACGAAGTCATGACACTCCTCGATGTTTTGCTGATTTGAAGCAGGCTCTCAAAGCAACATCGCATTGCTGCAACGGTGCATGCCAGCAAAAGACATTGCTACACCATGCAATCGGCGGAAGGGTGCTTGACCATCAGGGCAAGCCTGAACCATATGCACTATGCCTTTTCTTTGCCTTCATTGGTTTCGAGCATGCTTGGAAGAATCATTCGAAATGCTGTCGATTTACCTCTCTTGGTGGTTCCTTGCAGTGTCTTTTGGTGGTGTATTTTGACCGTACCTTTGGTGTGGTGCATTGGTGTGTCATTGTTAGGTGTGGTGGCTTTGATGTGGTGTGTGGTCTTTGGCGTTTTGCCAAACAGATGCGGCTTGGAGAACACCCTGGGTCCGCTTTGCGAATTCTACTGCTTCTTCCTTGAACTTGCACTGTAGACGCTTCGCAATGATTCAGGATACTTCTCTTGGATCTCCGCGTTGCTGATTGTAAATCCGAGAAATGCAGCATTGTTGCGCCGCCAGGGTTGCAACATTCCGGGGTCACATGGCTGGGACATGCGACTTCCAGCGGCGGAACCCACAAGACCCACAAAGTAGTTTACCTCTTGAAAGTAAAGTAGGGGATCTCGCCGCTTCCAGTGGCAAGAATTCCAACAAACATTGAGATATATAGATATCAGAGATAGACAAAAAATAGAAAATGGACAAAGAACAAAAAAGAAGATTCTTCTTAGAAGAGAGAGGGAGACACAAAGAAAGACAGACAGAGAGAGAGAGAGAGAATTAATACAAAAACTTAACGAATAATGGGAGAGAGAGTGTGTGTGTGTGTGAGAGACAGAAACCGCTCTTCACATCAGAGAGACAATTAGAGAGAAACAGAAGCCCGACATATCGTTTCAAACAGAAAGAGAGAGAGAGAGAGAGAAAGAGAGAGAAAGAGAGAGAAAAAGAGAGAGAAAGAGAGAGAAAGAGAGAGAAAGAGAGAGAAAGAGAGAGAAAGAGAGAGAAAGAGAGAGAAACGAAGGAGAAGACAGAGAGACGACGTGAGCGAGAACAAAACCTAGACATACCTCCTCTTTCACAATGAGAGAGAGAGAGAGAAAAACAGAACCCGGAGATCCACAATAGTCACGTCATGTCACGTCAGAAAGACCATGAGGGAGAGAAACAGAACCCAAATATTCCACTTTCACATCAGATCAGATTTAAAAAACGAAATCGACACCGAACACGGGCATATCGATGTCCCGTCAAAGAGGCAATGAATGACAAAGAGACAGAGCAGAAAGCAGAAAAACAAAAACAACAAAGAAGAACAGAACCCAGATATACCGCTTCACGTCGAGCGTCGAGTCAGAACCTTTTCATGTTCATGGGCACGCGCTCAGTTTAACTCTTCGCCGCTACTTATGCACATGGAAACATTTTAGCGGGAGAGAGAGAGAGAGAACTACACATATATATATATATATACATGGAGACACTGAGGGAGAAACAGAGATAGAACCCAGACATACCGTGTTTGAAGAGAGAGAGTGAGAGAGAGATTCATGAAAGAGAAATCGCTTCCACGTGATATCACTTCCATGCGACGTCAGAGAAACAATGAGAGAGACATACGCTTTCACAGCAAGCGTCGAGCCGGAACCTGTCCATGTGCATGCAAATTTGCCGACATGCTTATGAAATCTAACCACTCGTCTGCGCACGCCGACGCTCTGTATGAAAATGGTCTGGACCAAATGGTCTGGACCATTCCGAAAATTCGGACTTTTCATGAACATGTCCGGACAAAGTGTAAGAGAACTCGAGAATTTACACGGCTTCGCATTTACGAAAGAATTTCATGGAATCGGTCGAAGGAAGGACCTCTGCTCTGATTTCCTCTTAGCCGCTTCGCAAATACTTATTTAAGGGCGGCGTTTTAATGAAAATTCTTGGAATTCATGCAATGATCCGGAGAAAAAAACCCGAAAAACTCAATTAAACAGTCCAAGTCGACGCGCGCAGACCAAATCACAGGGGCCGGCTGCACCGTTTCAAGGAGGCTCTATGCTGTGCGTGCACCGCTGCGTCACTGTTTGATTCATTCTACATTAATCATGGAACATCGGAGAGCTTGGGTGACACTGAAAAATGTGAAAAGGGTGCCATTTGTTTCCTGCTGCTCGCTTCAACGGTTTCTAAGGCGCGCTTCTGCTAGGATGACTAGAGGCCCGGGACCAAAGAGTGCCCGCGCGTTTCACGTCCAGTCCTCCAGTTGGTCATGTTCTGTGGATGGCTCTTAATGTCAAGGTCGGACACACAGGATGTCTGAAATTCGGACGGTAGTAGAAGACCAAATCTTGAAAAGAAAGCGCCGCCAAAGCCAGCACAGGGCATGCAATCAAAGGATGTTGTAAACAGCTCGACGCGATGCCCTCACAGATCCTCACAGTCAATGCCAAGCGCCTGCTTGAGTCCAAGTTTGATGCTCCACTGGTCAGGGAGGTAATGCGAGACGGTCATGACAACGACCTGAAAGGCTAACAGCCCACAGGAAGACTCACCAGACTCAATTGCAAATCGTATCAAATCGTTAAGGCACTGACAGAGCCCTGCTTTGAAGGGCCATCGACGAAGACAGCCAACAAGCGAGTTGCAGACAGTCTTGCCACCTCTCCCATTCGAATCGGTTCGTGACTTAGGTGCTACATCTGCTGTCGTCAACTCAAGCTTCGGAGCAGGAGGGGCCCTCTCCTCTCAAAAGAAAGCCGAAGCTTGCCGTGAGGGACTTTGAGTTTAGCACGTTTACTGAGCTTGCCCGTTCTTTGAATTTTAGGCGGTCAAGCGAGACCCTCTTCAAAAACAAGGTATGTATTCAGGTCCTCTCGTCTAGCGGAGGGAAAAAGTCGTTATAGAGCATGCAGCAATGGAGCAACAGAACACGGCGACCACAAGAGACAAATGACGAGGGCCACAGCGACAAACGCGCAGCCGATGCCACCACCAGCGACAGTGTGGTTCTGACATGTTTGGAACCCCACCGTACACCGTGAACTGGGGGTTCGGTTGCACCTCCCACCAACGTGGTCTGCATCATGTTACGTAAGCCTTTTCCAACCAGGTCGAAACCCCGTGCCCCAAATCCTCAACCGGCTGCCCATCAGGCAAAGCTGGCATTATGAGCACGGCGTTTTCTCCACCATTCATGGTTACATCATGAGACGTGGTGCCCTCTTGAAACTTAACGCAATTCAGAGTGGGCATCCTCAGGGCCGGTGCACTTCCGGAGGAACTTATGTTACGGGACAGATTACGACACGGCAGAAAGAGGTTCCGCTGCCTTC
Source organism: Symbiodinium natans (assembly GCA_905221605.1). Lineage (NCBI taxonomy): Eukaryota > Dinophyceae > Suessiales > Symbiodiniaceae > Symbiodinium > Symbiodinium natans. The sequence goes on from CAJNDS010000006.1 coordinate 124,945, forward strand.
AGGGACTGCACTGATTCGCGGCTGGCGTACGCACAGGCCTCTGGTCGGCAGGGTCTGGTCATACCCAAACAGCAAGCAGAAATCACAAGAGCATGCAAGCGAAGTCAGATTCGGACAGCCAGTGGATCCACTGTCACACACGGCCGGAAGCTCTCCTGGCCCACTGCTGACACTCCTCGCCATCCTCTTACACAAGCAGCCAAGCAGCCTCCCAATCCGCAAGGCTTCGGGGAGGCATCTGCGAGAAGTATTGGGAAGCTCGGCGTGCTTGCCACGTCGGCCTGACAGTAGGAGGAGAATGAAGGAAGGGGGAGATGAACAGAGTAAACGAGCGTTTGCAAACTAAACATGTGCCCTCTAGACTCTAGCACCCATTACACAGCTTATGTTGCTGGGATCCTGGCGCGGTCTGTGGCCCAGTCGGATGTGCCTGCAATGAACAGCGGCTAGACTTCCGGAAGAAAATCGATAACGGACATTCCATGCCTTGAGCATCATAAGATTGCCCGGATGCTTTTCGGGGCTTGATAGATCACGGAATCCTGGTGGTGCATATTATGTGTTTGAGCACGAGCTCAAGGATGCTTCAAAGGCAAGGCTTCGAGGCTTCGCAGGCTATGCTCACTATGCTCTCCTGCAAGCAGCACATAGTCCGTGTGACTTGATGTGAAGTCACCTCAAACACACAGGCACAGGCACTCAGAGGCGGCACCTGGCAGCACTGTCAAAGCGGCAGGCCGGCAGCTGAGGCTCTGGCAGGAACCAGCGCAGTCTTGCAGTCCTTGTGTAAGGGGCTCGCGCGTCGTGAGGGCCACAGCTGAGATATCATCAGAAGGTCGCTCGTGGAAGATGTAGCTGCCAAAAGGAAGTGCTCGATCGGAGCCATCCACCTGAAGCACTACCCCAGCTGCGTGGCCCGCCATTAGGCAGCAATCATAGTCATGCCATTCTGCCAGGGAGCCCGTTTGACGGTTGCTCGTGCTTGGCGTTTCCGATGGATCAGAGTAGAGAGCCAGCAGCTTGTGACTTGTCTCTTCGCTGTCCAGACGCACCAGGCCAACACTTCCCACACGATGCTCAAAGAACGGTGTCGGCTGCCAGTACGTGGGATAATCCACTTCATAAGGAAACTCCACGCCAGACGAATTGGCTGGATTGGGCCCCCAGCATATCCTGAATCCAAATGGTGGCGCCTGCGAAGTTGCAAATCCGAGGATGTAGAGTCCCCGTGTGCTGCTGACGCCGTCTATCGGCTCCACCCCAGCCGGATTAGTTAGCTCGCTGAGATCAACTGCCTCTGCTGAAGCATCTCCACAACGACTTGGGTTCGTAATCAGCAGAATGGCACTGGAAGGCACAATACCCGAGCCAATAATGGTGACTGTGCAACTCCTGCCCAGAACACAGTCCACAATCGCCGTCAATCGAATCCAGAAAAAATCTGGATCGATCTCCACTCTATACAATGCTGAATCTGAGACGCTGTAACTGGTGGTGGAGGCTTCACCGCGTGGGTCGTGCCCCCAGCATATGCGATGCGACGCCCCCGACTTCCCTTCAGCAGTGCCAAAGGAGTAGAAATTGTAGCTGTGCAAGAAATCTTGGCTCACTGCAACGGGATTCGAAATTGACCAGGCACTGTCCAATGCTGGAAGGCCTGCGTCCCCGCATCTTCCAGCGGCTGTCTCAATCAGCAGCACCATGTTTGAAGAGCTGAGCCCGATTCCACTGATGTTGATGGTACATGGAAAGTGCAAGTAACACTCAAAGTCCATAGCAAGAGGGCCCAGCATCATGAAGAATCCAGCCTCGACAGGGTACTGCTGTTCCTCCATTGTCTCATTGGCCGGGTCATGACCCCAACAAAGCTTGTAAACGCCCGGGCCAGGCTCTTGCAATGTCACAGCTGTTGCACCCCGGGTCGGCCTGCCCAAGTCCCAAGTGTGAACCGGGCGATAGGTTGCCTTGTGGCCATCACTCCGTGTGCAGCCGTCTTTGGGGTTCACCAGGCCCTCAAAGGCCGCAAGCTGTGGGTACTCAAGCCTGGTTGCACAAGGGTGCGGCATGCGAACAACTTTTAGGCCATTGTAGCTCCGCAGCGAGGTCCCATTGAGCAGCACTGAACATGCTTCCCCCAAAGTGCAGAGCACTTCTCCGACAAGATCACATGCATACAGATTGTAGCCACATACAGGGGCAGATGCGTTCGTAATTTGCACGACGGATGGAAACTGCAAGCTGCTGAACATGAGGCCCGCGGCATACTGCAGCATCTCTTCATAGACCGGCGCATGCGAAGTGAAGCCTGTGGTGCGGGGTTGCCACGAATGCCCGAGGGCAAGGTAAAGAGCGACCAGCCTGGCTGGCTCTGGGCCCATTCCGAGTATTACGCCGGCCAGGGATGTGAAATCGCCGTCAGCATCACATGCAAGGCTGCTTTGGCCCGGGAGGTCCACGAGATCAGAGAGGCAATAGCAGGCCTTGTAGAAACCGTGTGTTTCGATGGTCAGAATTTCAGGAGCGCACCCGCATGTCTTCCCTCCTTTGATGATCTTGACTTGTAGCCCGGGAGCAATGGTGCAGTTGGTTCCCATGGGACAGACAAAATAGTTCAAAGGACCTGCAAGTGAGATGACCAAGGTCGGGCTCACAGCAATCTCCAGGATGCGAGCAATCTGCGCTTTAAGAGAATGCGCATCTGGTGACTTCTGCAAGTCTCCGGATGAGAATGAGAAGCTGGCATCTGCAGTTGCTTCAGCATACCGCTGCACCCAGGGATTGGCCTCCAGCTCGGTAGCGTTTGCACATGTAAGCCAGAGCTTGCCAGAGCCCGGTAGATCAGGTAACAACCACCCTCCAATTCCAAAAGCAGTCGCCGCACAATCGATGGCTGTCCCGGTGTCTGACCCTTCGACGAAGCTCACATTGATTCGGAGCGTCACGCTACATCTGTCCCCACTCGCATCACCTCCAAGTCGACCAAGGGTGCGTAGCATGCTTTCACCCCCCTCCGTGACCACAGCACTGACATAGCCGTCTTCTGGGTCCGATCGCAGCTGGCCAACCTCAGTTCGCCGCATTTCTACCAGCACATTGCTCTCGACACATTCACACCACGGCTTTAGGCTGCATCTGTTCCATGCTTTGTCTGGATGCTCCGCATTCCTATCTTTCGTTATTTTCTTTACGTTTGCTTTCTTGCTGTCAGCATTCGACTAGCCACAAGGCATATCAAGGCAATCAAAAGGATATACATATATATATATATATATACATATACATATACATATACATATACATATACATATACATATACATATACATATACATATACATATATGTATACATAATACATATATATGTATATATGTGTATATGCATATACATATATATATACATATGTATGGTAGCCCCCACCACCCCCCCCTCCCCCCATTCATCCACGATTGTTCCTTCTTTTTTCGTCCTGCTCAGCCGCTCATGTCCAGGGGGGGCAGGGTCTAGGGTTGAGCTCTGGATTGAAGGCCGATTGAAATCAACTTTGACATTGTTCGGTCCTCAACCTGGAGTTTCCAGACAAACCTTCCTGTGGGATCTTCAACCTTCAATCTTCGATTTCCAAGGAGTTTCGAAATTTCAGTTTTGACAAACTTCTAGCACATTACAATCAGTCCTTATAATAAAATACAAGCATTATATTGCATGGCTTTCTTATGAGCTTCTGTTTAGTAATGCCTGGCTTGTTTGGAGTATGTGGAACTTAATTGTGTACCTATCTGTCGATTCAAGAGTCTCCAGAAGTGGTATATCCTAGAGTCAATAATGTTCTATCTTAGTCCTTGTACTTCCATATCTTCTACAATCTCAGCATTTGGAGGTGGTACAGGATGTCCTTTTTTCCACTACCATCCACTTCTTTTATGACTTTACAACTTTCAAGCACAGGAAACCCTATATTTGGATTTTCATCTCTGGTATATCTTCATGTTTTGCATCTTAACTTTTGGACAACATTTCTAGATCTGAGATCTTATTATCTGACATCAAAGTCTATCCCAGTGTTTCCTTGGGCTTTCTTGAGTACAGCTTTCATGCATCCATTCACATTACCAATCTTATCTGGTATGGTTCTTTTAATATTGGGTGAGCTTCATTCTAAACACACTTTGCTTCGATCCTATGGGTGTTTTATCTATGCAAATGTTATTCTTGTTCGGGGTCATTTGTTATTGACCACGTTTCTTACGAGAAATAGCACCCCAAATAACCAAAAAATCTGATGAAAAAACCGTTGAAGTACATTATGAATTACCTGTTGAGCCATGATTTTGTTCAGATAGCTGACCCCTAATAATGTAATAATGAATATACTTGTCCACCATGACCTAGAATAGCGGCATTCGGAAACTGATTTGTGCACAACAACACCAGATTAATTAAGGGGGCTATCCACAAGGCGTATTTTCAGAGGTTTTGAGGCCGAAAGCGGTGGATCAGGCAAGCAAAAATGCAGACCTTCTTGTTGGTGATGGGATGGTCGTGTGGATGGGAAAGAGGTGGCGGGTGATGGTCCTACCATTGGTCGAGGCACATGGCCACTGACGTTTTCGATGAGCATTGTCCATTCCACCGCAAGCCTGGAGACCTGCACAAGCACGCTGGGACAAGTACTGCGACCCACGAAAACAAAAGGTCCAGGCACCCTGAACCACAAAAGCGGAGCCGTAATGACCTCTGGCAGGATGTAGAGCCTTGGTGCCATCATGTGCTGGCGCACGCTGTATCCACTGTATCACGCTGTCCTTCATTCAAAATTGCAGTTCTCTGCAAATTACCCCAGGTGCGTGCCTTGTCTGGCGGTGAAGGACCTCAAACGCGACCACATTCGCAGAGATGTGCATTCACCATCTGCGTCTCTGATGGGCCCTAGTTTTTTGCCATCTTTGCGTCAAACTTGGACAGCAATTTTCATAAAGAAGCTCTCCTGCTCTGCGCCGTAAACAGCACCGAGAGAAGCCTGGGGGCATTTGTCTGTTGCGTACTTGCAGACCGAGGAACCACCCATTCATTCCCCATGCAGTTGAAGGTGACGTTTGGCGCAACGTCCCAATACTGCCTGAGTATTGTTTGGAGATTCTATGAGATTCTTCTGCTCAGCTTTGGATGGCTCTGCATTAAGGTTGGGATTCCGAAGAGGTCTAAGTGGGCATGCGCATGTTGTACCTGGACCGTGCTCGCCATCATGATGCTTGTGCCACGCATGAACGTATTTAGCTCGCAGATCCGCAGTGATGCATTTTGCAGGTGAGCTCAGGTCTTCTAGCACACCACAGGGTCAACAGCATAACCAAAATGCACAGATGCTGAATCGACATGAGTGACTATCAACCTGCTCGAAAGGCCAAGGACCCATTCCAACTGCATGGAAAATGGCTGACCAAAAAACTCTTTAGCTGTGTCCATCATATGCCAACACGTTGGGGGTGGGGGGGGGGAGGGTGGTCTCGAAATGTGAACACACTCCTCTTTGCACGCGACATCGTCGTCGCACTCTCCTCGTGGCATGCTCTTCTCACCCATCATCAACACCTTTTGCAGCGCTCTCGCCGCTTCATGGTGTCGGGGTCTGGGCTGTCGGAGCCTGAGGCCTCTTCTGGTCCGTGCGTCAGTGCCTGTTCGATCTTTGGCAGCCCCTTACAGGTGAGGTCGCATCGAGCTCTCGTTTTGAACTTTGCTTGCTGTCGCCTGCCAGCAAATCACAGTGTACAAAATGTGCACAACATCGTCCTTGCGCACCAACATGCGCATGCCAGCGTCTCTCTGTTTCTTGATTTCTGCGTTTCTGGATGCCGCTGCTATCATAGCAGCTGGACGCCTTTTTGGGAAACTGCTGTAAAACGCCTTGATTTCTGCCTTTTCGCGTCTCGGCCTGGAAGCTATCATTTGCTGTCTCATCATAGGCGTGTCAATGAGCGTTTCTTCATGTTTCTTCTCCGACGAGCTCACAGATTCGCATAGCAAGCACTTCCGCAGTGTACCCTGGCCGTGACGAAAATGACTCTCGTGGCTTCTCTGTCAGGTCAGGTTACGGCACGCGACGGGCCATCAGCGTCCCTATTAAAGACTCTCATACTTTGGCAAAGCAGGCCGCATTTGAGTCAAGGCGTCTCATCGCCCATTCTCGGTCTTCAGCACGCTAAGCACTGCTAGGCAATCCCTAACCCCTTCCGTGCCATCAGATGGATCTGGCATTCACGCGGACGTCTCTTCCAACAAATTGCAGGCACACGTCATCATCGGATCATCTATTTGAATCAAGGGACCCATTCCAAGCCAGGCAGGACGAGGTCAACAAGTGCGGATCTGATGTACCACCAACCTAGGCGAGCGCAGTCCATCATTCGATTGAGAACTATAGGGTAACGATTCAGCTCAGTGATTTCGCATCATGGGGTTCCGTCAACTGGCTAGCCGTACTCGGATCAGCGCCCCGTCCGATTCAGTGGGCCTTCCTGGATCAGCAACCGTACGATTCGGATATCGGTTTTTGGGGATCGCGACAGCGGCGTGCAACGCGGTTTACCAGCCCTTTTCCTGGAAGCCTTAAACCCCACAAGCCAAGGCCGGCGGGGTTTAGGGCAGGTCTTCCAGTCATTGAAGAATAGTGGGATTCAAAAGAGAACCCAATGTGATAAGTTGCGGGCCGAAATCTGGGTGGGGCAAATCCCTGAGAACCCAAAAGTTCGTGAGTTCTCTTGTCAATGCCAGTTCCCAGTTTCTTCAATGACTGGGAAGCTTAAACCCTCAAGCCAAAACGGAGGCAGCAACCTGTGACTGACTCAGAAAACAGCTCGGAGCTGCGACCCTAAACCGTAAACCCTAAGCCATGTGAAGCCTGAACCCAGTGTGTCGGGTTAGCTGCAAACATTGCAAACCTTGACCCTCTTGGTGCTGTTCGGGATCCGAGTGCCAATCGGCTGAGCTGACTCAAAAGCAGGCTTGATGTGAGTCGCTGATCCGATTGGGCGAGCTGATTCTGACCCATTACCTGCACCTTCCGATTGACAAGAGTGTAGGAACCCTGAGAACTTTTCCAGAATGAGGTCTCGACACAACGGATGCCACCGTAGCCACCCTCTTGGATGCTAGGACTGACCCACCTTGCTCGCTCAACAACGGCCCATCTCAAAACCAGGACACGATCAACTGACGGCTGGGCACCAACTTGCACTAGTGTCATCAAAATAAATGATGCCACCTGGCACTGGCAGAACTGAAACCCAGAACAGTGTGACAAGCACGCAATTCGCAGAAGTTCATCGGCGTGTCGGCGCTTACCGTGTGGGTAAGCCTGATGAGTCTCTGTACACAGAGCGGCCATAGCGTGTCTCGCCATTCCTGCATTCGGTGGACACACGTATTGGCCAGGTAAGGTGGCGCGCGTTAGAAAAATCTGCAAAGATGCAACAGGGACCAAGGAGGTCACTTAACCCCGCATTTGGCCACAGCCGGGCCTTTGCGCATAGGTGCCATCACCCATAGCCTGGTAGTCCGGTGCCCCATTCAGGATGCACCGCCGCACCCTGTCCACAAAAGGACAGGAGTGACAGGAGTGACTCGGAGTGACACCTGCATCCTCTGCGCGCCTGTCATTGGTGCCCTCTAAAACCCATCGCGAAGGGGCATTGGCCGAGTTGTTGTATGGCATGGAGAAGGAGAACCTGAGACCCGAATTTGAGCACATGTGCGTGGCTTGCAAGTCCTGGATGACATGTTGACTTGATGCGTCCCTGGGCCTGAAAATTCCCTGAGCCACTTCAAGGCGCGGGCTCGTCAATGTACACCGGTGCTGGAAAGTCAACGAGGATTGCTCCATTGCGAAGCTGCGGATCCTCAGCTCAAAAACCCTGCATTGCGTTGCACTGCATTTGATTCTGTTGTCAACCTCGGCTGCGGCAAGCACGTTGCCAAGCCCGAGGCGGACAAGTCGTGGAGAAAATACGTTGTGGCCGATGACAGGTCAATCTTCGTTCAGGTTGCACATAACCCGGCAGCCAGTAAACCCGAATCATTTTGAATGAACGTCTGCCTCGACCTCCTGATAGCGAAATCGGATCTCATTGACAGCACACCATGTGCTGTTGCAGGAGGGCGTAAAGCGCATGTGTCCTCGACGCATGGTCTATCACGGTCTCATCGCTGAGTCCGTTCAACAAGGAACTGATCTCGGTTCCAAACGATACGGCATGTCGTTGGGGGCATCCAATTCCAGAGCCTTGCGTGGCGCTTAGAGCCTTTACTTACACACCTGCCGGGAGCAAAAAACGACACAGCTTGGGCGCTGCACGTAAAGGCTCGAGTCTTCACCGCCGATTGGTTGCGTGGCGAAAAGAACCCGCCTCCCAGGAAAGATCTCAATAAGTATCAACCTCTGTCATGTTTTATCTCAGTTTTTGCAGCTTCTCGGGCTCTGCCCTCGATCTCTATGCTGCGTCGGGCCCCAGCGGTTGGAGGGGGCTCCAGTCGTCTGAGTTCAGGCCCAAGGATTCTTTACTCCCTTTGGACTTTCGGGTTTGGCTAACATCCATGCCCCCAAATCGGCAACTTACAGCTCTTTCTAAGCTGTTGCATCTTGCCTGCCGATCTGCATTCTTTGTAGGACCCGGGAAAGGACCCGTCAGATGAGCCTCAGGCTGCTACTTTACTGCGTGCGTTGCTGCTGCCAAACGTGTCGTTTCCTCAGCCGTCTATGGGCTTGGGCTGCGTAGACCGCTCTCTGACTGCTCTCTCTGCCTGCTCTCTACTGTTGCATTGCGAAGATTAACCACCTTGGCCCCACTGAACGTATGCTCTCCGAGTGGAAGGGTACGACTACCATTGCATTGAACACTCGTCGGGCTCAATCGCCCCTGCAAGCGCCTGTGCAAAACTCGTATGAGACCGTGCTCTTCTGGCATCCCCCTCATCTCTCTCTTCTCATTGCCCCATTCCATTCTCCTTCTACACCCGGCCTGTCTTGATCAAAGGTAAGCACCGGCGCTGCGCCAGGCTCAACTGTGGCATCGTCCACAGTGTGGCCGGGGTAGCTCGCGGAGTCCACAAGCTGCCAGGCTCAAGACTGTTCATGTTCAGCCATGTTCAGCCACTAGATGCCACAATGTCATGAGATGTTAAAAGGCACATCATCTGGCAGGGCAACGCTGACAATGCTGGGCGTGTGACAAACCCAACGAAAGCCAGCGGAAGTGACTCTAGGAAGCTTCAGGATGTGCTACGGCACACCTTAAGCTGAATCCTTGCTGTTGCTAGCGTGAAAAATATCTGTGGAAATGAGTGGGTGATTGTCAAACCTGTAGGTTTGAGGCAAAGCTGGTTGGATGCTGGCAACCTTCAAAATCTTGGTGCTGTTGAAGCCGTTGGCGCTGCAGCTGCCAACTGTTCTTAGCGTCCCGCTGTTGTTTGTTCGGAATTTGTGCTTGCTGGCGCTGTTCGGCGCTGTGGTCAGTCGCCATCCCTACAAGCCCTACAGTACTCTCCAACGGCCCTGAACCCTAAGAAGCCCTGCCTCTAAACGCCCTAAACCCTGACTTGAGAACAGGGCGGACGGAAGCCGGGGCCCTGTAGATGGCAAGTGGCCATTTTTTTTTGGCAGTGGCTGCTCAGAAATGCGAGTATGTATGTCAGCGTAAGCTGCAAATCCTGGGAGGGGGGGAAGAGGAGGGGGGGGGAGGGGGGGGCGGGGGGGGGGGGGGGGGGGGGGGCGTGACCTTAAATCCTTGATATCAGGGATTCAGCCCCCGGAGGCCTATTTGCCCCCAAGAAGGTTGCAAAAAAAACAAACCGCAAGCTTCAATTGCCACGCTATGCTAAATTGAGGCTGCTGCCAGCTGCACCGGGTTCCTGGCAATGCACCAAACTGCCCTACAAGCCATCCAAACTGAGGCACTACAGTGCTCTTGGCATGCATATGATGCACCTGCTTCCTGCAGATGCTGAATACCTCGGATAGGCCGGGGTGAAACAACAAGCCAGTCGCGCCCGATGGGTAACAATGCCCAGCTATCATGATGCCGTTCAAGCGACACGCTGCCGGAGTAGGAGGTTCCAAGCACACTTGGCTGCCCCTCCATGTAGTCCTGCAGCGAGTTTACATCCTCAAACCGCAGACGTGCGGGAGGGGGGGGGGGCCATGACGAGGCCGACAATGGGCTCGTCGAGGTCGCGATGCAGCGGGAAGGCAGCACCTGGAAGAGGCCACTCAAGCCGCTCTCAAATTCATTGTCACGTTTTGATACGTTTTGCTTGCTTGAACTCTTCACTTTGTCTCCGGGCGTCCAGTGATGGCAGAGCTCGCATGGAGGCGCCAACGCCAGCTACCATCCTGCGGCTCACGGCAGTTCCCAGCAGTTTTCAGTCACACGGCAAGGACAATCCCGTGCGCCCCTCCCTTTGATCATCGCTTTAGAATATGTGCTGCGGGCCAACTTCACATGTGTGAACAAGCGCGCGTATGGCTTTTGGTGTGCTTAGACCCGGGTCTCTGAGTCGGCAACGAGGATTTTCGGGTTTGGATTCTGAAATGGTAGGATTCCTGGCTTTGTGTTTTCTGCTCACACCTCCTCGAGGCTTACCTCCGCGAGGTAGTACGGCATGTGGGATTTCGGTTTGGTGCCCTTCGAACTCAAAAGGCATCTAAACATGCCAAGGCAAGGTACGAGGGCTGAGCTGGGAACCAAGCTAGGAACGGAGTCTAGGCTGAAATTTTGGTCAAGACCTAAAGGAAGAGTCGCGCCAAGCCAACTAGAGTTCCAATCATTTCTTGTTGGGATGATTAGGGCCGTGTGTAAGCATGCTTATTCGGTTCGCTGGCAGAACTGTCTCAGTGCAGAAAACCACCCTTCAGGGATGGGATGGGATGGGGCTGGAATGGGGCTGGGCCTTGAGATGGCTTTCAAGCAAACCAAGCGCGGGCTTGCGAAGCATTCTGTTTTAGAGGTTTGCTCCTCGAAGAGGCCGGCATGCTCGGGAGGTCCACCAAGCAGAGTTTGGACCTGACACTCCGCCACCGCTTGGAAAAAGATGCCATCTTGCACACACCACACCTTTCTTTTCGAGCCAAGGCACGAGTACCACCTGATACCAGAGACCACGATCTCGGTCAAGTGTTCCTATGCCAGCGAGATGCATTGCAGAACATGGAGCTACAGCATCCTGCAGTCCTTGACCAACCGCATTCACAGCATCGAAAGCTTCGTAGAAGCTAAAGGCTTCCTGGAGGCAGTACATTAGCATTAGGTGACCACATTTGTGGAGGCGCATATGCTGCAACAGAAGGCGACGGAGGTTCCCTTCCCCTAACTCACAAACCATGGAGAACTATCCTTAACATCAAAAAGCAATCTTCGCAAAACAGACCGACAAAGCGCAAGCCCTAAACGAGTTCATGGTTGGGATGATCTCAAAAATTTACATGCTTATTCCTTATTTTATTCCTTATTGGGTTTAAGTACCCTTAAAAAAGTAAAATGTTACTCAACTATGACCAAGTATTGACCCTGCCACCCCTTTGGTAGCGACGAGCTTGTGCTACATAACTTACAGTTTGGGCCCTTTCTTAAGTCACTTTGCTCTGCTTCGTGCTTCCATTCCCTGTTTGTTGCCGCAACCGTCGCCATTGGCCCTATCGCAGCCAGCACACTGCCCGAAGCTGAGCGCTCGGCCAAATTGCCGCCGCAGAAACCCGGTCTTGGCGGAAGATCGCGGAAGGGATGTCCAGGCCAAGCAGAGGCACAAGCTGAGTGCACTTGGCCAAGGACAAGATGCTGAAGTACGCTACGAGGCCCCCAAAGTCATCACTGCCCCAGGCATCGCAGGGCCTGGAGCCGTGGGAGTCACCAGCACAGGGGCCCGCAGGGGCCACAAGGCCCGAAACAGCACAGATATGCACACCCCTGAGCGTTTTAAGGAGGACACGCGTCGCAAAGCGTCTCCTCGAGCTGCTGCCACGCGCTCAAGGCGAACTCCGATGGCTGGCAAGCAGGATTCTACAGGCATACTGGTATCAGTACTGAGATGTACGGAGAAGTGAGGCACCTCAACACAGTAGCAGTTGCCCGCGCCAACCAGGAAGGCTTCCCAGTCGACGCAAGCATCAGCACCTTAAAGCTTGTAGTGTGTCCGTCACAGACATGGATTGCTGCGATGGAAGAGTGTGTAAAAGTATCTGGGCTTCTGAGCACGCAGAAGGCGACGATTCCGTCAGCGTGGAAACCGTGTAGTTGGAACCCAGCGCCTCTGGTGTTATTGCAACGTGATGCAATTGTCCATCCTCACGACACCCTGGCAACACAGCTCGGGTGCTGGCACCAGCAGGGATGTCAGCAGAAAAGCAACCACCGAAAGTGAAGCCCTCAATTGTGACCTCTGCCGGCAAACAGCTCAAATTCTCCGTTCTCTCCAGTCTCCCCGGCACAGCCTGTCAAGCACATAGAGCTATGCTGTTGGTGATGGTGGAAATCTCAGCAGGGCACATTGGAGACTGTACCAGCCAGGTCAGCCTCGGCAGCTGCTCACAGCCGGACGTGACCGTTATTCTTCTGATCTCTACTGAGGCTACGAGTAGAGCATGGCTTAACTGCCGGTAAATGCCGGCAACGTGGCCTCAGAGCGTGACGTGCACTAAGTCACGTCCATACTCTGTGGATGCAAACGCCACTCGGAGCAACCTGAGCGTCTTGGAACTGTCTGAGAGTATCTTGGAGGGCCTCTTGACTTTATTGTGTCTGTTACGCACATGTACGGGATGTGCTGATCTGAGATGATCTGAGCTTCTTGCTCAAGGCCAACCAGCAGTCTCGCGCACATGAAAACAGCCCCTCTGCAAAACGGAGAAAGTGGCGTGACTTAAAGTCTCCTGGAATGGTCTTTGCATCGGCCAGTGATGGCATCCCAGGCCTGCTTGTTACTGCTTGACAGTCTCTGGGCAGTCTTGCTCGCGCCCTGCGCCACTGGATGAAGCGGCAGACATTACGCGCGGTTGTCACACACGTCACCAATCTCTTGTTGGGGCATCGTTGCTTGGCTTCAGAGCCTCCAGGTCCGTTGAGGAGCTGGAGACAATGTCATGGCATGAGGCACTGGCACAGAAAGCGGTTTCCATGTACCCAGAATGCACAGCCTGCCAATATCTCCATCCCCAGTAAGGTTCGAGATGGTTCGAGCTACTGATGAAAAAGGGACTTGAGCCACAAGTGCGCAGCACTTAGAAGTCATCGTCGCAAGCCAGGGCAGGGCAGGGCAGGGCAGGGCAGGGAGTTCTTGTGAAGCACCCTTCCCAGTGATTGGATTCATGTGACTTCTCTTGCCTACATAGGTCAAGGACGCAGCCATAGGCGCCGCCATGCCGCCTGATTTGAGATTTGAAGTGACATCTCATGACTCATGATGTCACAACGTAAACTTGACTCTGAAGCTTCTCATATTTCTCATACAAGTGGTACCCTGCTCAATCCTGCTCCGCCTCGGCCAGCTCTTGCAGAGCCGCGCGCTCGGCACAAAGCTACCCATTGAGCCGAGATGCATCCGGAAGATCAGCAATAGGTGGTCCAAACCCCTGCCAACCTCTGCACTCAACGACTACTCCAAGGGAAGTGTTCGCCGACGTGTCAGGTCGACCTCGCCACCTTCAACTTCGGGCCTGCAGCAGATTTTTTGGCTGCTGATTGTGAAACCAAGTGAAAACAGTGTACTTCACTCCAATATACTCAACTCTGCAGGCAACTTGTATCCTTCTTTTCGAAAATGAATTTGGGATTTTTGGCGGCATCTTGCATTCCTTTCGAGCATGAGTTGAGCATCTTGTATGTGTGTTTCCAGTATGAGTTTCGGGCATCTTCTCGCTTTCGGGTATGAGTTTGGGATCCACTAGGGAGAAGAAGACGATGCCCAGAAGGGCATCATAGGACCACATCGGCACCACTCATCGTAGCCCTCAAGTACATCCGGCGAAGTAGGGGAAAGGCCCAACGAAGGCGACAACGAGACCGAACCAGGCGAAGTAGGAGCAGCGCCCCCGCCCCCATTGCCCGGCTCGGTCTCTTTGTCGTCTTTGCTGGGCCATTCCCCTGCTTCACCGAGCTCGGTCTCTTTGTCGTCCTCGTTCGCGGTTTCATCCTCGGCTGTCTCCTGGTCATCTTCCTTCTCGGCTTGCTCCTCGGCTTCTTCATCGCCTGGCTTGCTGGCTGTCCCTTGGGCCGCGTCATAATGCGTCATAGCTCACCCAATGAGCCTCTGTGTCGTTCGTGCTAAACATTGCTAAACGGATGCACGTCTTGCTCGGCCAAGTCCTTCAAGCGAGGAAGGGCTGTACGCTTATCTGCATCCCTCTGCTGCCGCTGCTTCTCGGCCACGAGTGCAGCTTGCAACATCTCTTCATTCTCTTCGTGAGTCTCCGGCCTGGGGGCCCCATACGTAGACTTTCCACGCCGAATGGTCTGGGCACCGACTCATCTTCTGGCGGCCATTGCCGCAGTGAAGAGCTCTGAGCTACGAGAAATCTGCATAAGGCATTTACAAAGCTTTGCCACTGTGGCATCTGGAAGGTTGGACTGCCGGGACAAACCTCCGCCACGGACCTCCATGGACCTCCATCTGGAACCGCTATGGACCCTATATGACCCTGTTCGGCCGTGTGGGATGTCATAAGACCCATCTGCGCCGATGTTCTTGTTGGCAGCTGATGCCCGTTTCCGCCTACAAACAGAATTTCCCGTTCTATGGGTGCCGACTGACAGCTAACAATCGCCAGAGTAGTTGGCTAAGCAAGTTGGCCATGGTCCATCCCAAATCACAGGAATTGTGTGGAGTGGTCCTTCTTTATGTGAGGAGTATATACCTTGCTTGCGGGGAGCCACGGTTTGCTTGGGCTGCCCTGGTTGCCTTCTTCTCGGGTAGTAATCACATTGCAAAATACATTGCAATACGTTGCAATAATACAGTCCACATCCTTTCTTGGCATCTTCGAGTATTGAAAAAATCAAGACAGCACACAAGAAGGATAGGCCGCGGGCTTGATATTAACACGTCTTCCTGGAGACATCCTCCGGCGCACCCCTTTGTAGCAGATCTTCTCCGGTGCCTCATTCGAATTACTCGAAGATGCTTTCGTAAACATGGCCTCTGGCACAGTGTGCTCTCACGTCTGCTCTACCTGCGTCTGTGAGATGCTTGCCTTCACCGTGGGCGGCTCCCATGGCTTGAAGGTTCCGAGGTCCTTGAGAACCGCCTTTTGCCATTCGGAGAGCCGAGTTCAGGTTTCGTGGAAGCACTGAACTTCAATTAGCATCTCACTAGCAGGTCACTCAACAGCATCCTGCAGTATCCAGCATCCATTTAATTTGAATTCCATTTCCGCACCTCAACAGTCTCGATGACACCTCGGAGGTTTTGCCACCTGAGGCTTCGCCGAAGCGTTCTCGCGCCATTCCGCCCTGAGCTGAGCAGCTGGGCCCAGCGCCGGGGGTCTTTGGCATGCATGTCAGAGAACCTGCGCGAACTGCAATGTGTGGCGCAGAGCATTGCAGAGCATTGCAGAGCATTGCCCAGCATTGCAGAGCATTGCAGAGCATTGCAGAGCATTGCAGAGCATTGCAGATATGCGAGGACGTGCGAGGATATGCGAGGTGCAGCCCTGGCAGTGCAATACCTTTTCGTCTGCGGCTGACTTCGAGACTGCACGTCGACGAAGACTCGATGACTCCCCCAAGAAGACCTTGGATTGCCCGGTCCAGACCTGAACTATCTGAACGCGCAAGCCAGCGGATGAAGCACTTCTGAGCTCGATGCCGACTGCGCCGCATCCTGCGTATGAGCTTCGAGCTTTACATAGACCAAACAAAACTGCAATCACTTCGCTTACGGAGAGGCTCGGATATCGCCTTGGATTGTGGCACACTTGCTTTTGCATCGCTCCGGACGTCTGCTTAGAAACGGGAAAAAAAACTCTACGGTCTCAGCTCGGCAAGAGCCAGGACAGGATCTCAGGAGACAGGTGTACCAAAACGTAGATGAAGCGTAGGCTCAGAAGCTCAGAAGCCCTCCGCCAGCTGGACCTTCTCGAACTGCTTCTTCTTGAGGACGAAGGACAGCTGGGCAATGAAGCAGGAGAAAGCAAAGGCGCAATAGGCATAGACCCGGTTCATGTCTTGCAGGATGCATTCCTTCTCCTCCTGGCCAAATCCACCTACGTTCGGGTTGGTGGTGATCGGCTCGTCCTTCTCCACCTCATCACCCACCTGCACCACAATGTCTGAACCTGGGAGGCACTCCTGAGTTTTGGCCTCGCCGGATGGGGTCGTGATTGTCACCTTCAAGCCATCAACAGCGCTCACCGTGCCGGTCGCAACGGCAAAGAACTGGTTGTTGTTGCTCTGGTTGCCCTCAGGATAGACCTGACCACGCCCACGGTTGCCACCGAAGTAAAAGATGCCCTTGCCGAAGAGGATCTTGTCATCCGTGTTGGGATCCGGCGCAAGGACAGGCAGCACCATCTTCTCGTAGGTTTCGCCTGGAACGGGCCCTGCAACCACAATGTTCGGGTACTCCTTGCTGTAGGCGGACCAAGCAAGGCCCTTCATCTCCTTCTTCAGCGGCTTTGGCAGACGATCCTTGGGAGCCAGCTTCCAACCTTCGGGCATCACAGCGATGGCTCCGATGTTCATGGGGCCCTTGGAGCCATCCGCGATTGGCTGGCGGCGCTTGGCGTACTTGGCAGGGATCTCCACCTCGGTCTTGAAGATTGTGTCGGGCAACACAGCCTGCGGAATCCTCACCTCAATTGGCTTCGAGGCCAGGTGGCAGTTGGCACACACAATCTTTCCTGTGTACTCGCGTGGGTTGGCATAGTTCTGCTGCGCGAAGATGGGGTACGCCACCGCGGATTCCATGGAAGACGTGAAGACCATTGCCGCGGCAGCTCCAGCCAGGGCTTGCTTGGCAAAGTTCTGCACATCCTGGATGTGCTGGTCAGTCTCTTCCAACGTTGGGGCCTCCACTCCATCGAGCTGGGCACGGCAGGCCACTAGCTGGTCACGGAAGTAAGTTTCACCACCAACAGAACTGCTGAGGCCCGTGGCCACTGATGCAGTCTTTGCCCGCACACCACGTGCTTTGCGGCGCAAGGCGGAAGCGGTGACAAGGCCCGTGGCTGCCAAAGCTGCGCCAGTGCCCGAGAACCACGTGCCAGCGTCACTCTTGGGGGCCTTCTTGGGTTCCACGGGGACTTGAGCCTGTGGAGTGATGGATGGGCTGATCACCGTGAAGGCGGTGGACGACAGCATGGCGTCACTGGCTTCTTTCGGCGGCTTGGCTTGGCCTTAACTGCCTTGACACTTTCAGCTGCGGACGAATGATGGCATATGATGGCATGGAGGTATGCTGACCGGGCTCAGGCGTGTCAAACTTGCGACAATGGGAGCAATGCTGTGCGACGCCGTGCAAATTCTCTGGCTCACTGCACAAGCTCCTCGTCCGCTCGGCCTGGCGACCATTCACGGGCCTCGGTGAGCGCATTCCACCTGTATGAACATCACACACATATGAAGCCCGTGGTTCGACGCGATCACCAAGACGCAAGCCATCAGCTCCTCATGATCAGAGAAGAGTTGACAGTTCCGAAAGGCCATAGACCTGCAAGCAAAATCTAGTCAAACCTGCTCACAGACGAGCGCTCAACTTGAAAGTAGCAGACACGGGCACTAAATATTTGCAGGCTCTCGGATGGAGAAGTCCCGAGAACTCTAGGTAAGATTTGCAAGATTTAAAAGTGTCATTGGTCCAGCAGAGCACAAAATCCACAGATGTTTCAGGAGCCAACAACGCGCGCCCAGAGTCAACCCGCAAGGAGCGAGAGTGTTCCAAGCTCTATACAGCAGAAAGTTGTTCTCGGACCATCTGCTACTTGCAGAGTCGCGGAACTGTGGCTATACACTTTCCTGCGAGTCCAAGGAGACTCCAAAACCTGGCATGTTGCCCATTGCCCTACGGCTGCCTCACATGCCTCATTGACAGCTGGAGGCGTCCCGAGCTTGCGTCCAGCACTCGCACGCGGATTGAATCGCCTACCTGGGAGTACACTCTTCACCTCTCGCATCTCTGGATGTCTCTGGCACCCTGACTTACACCTTGCACCTTGCATCTCAAAATACCTCACCCATGCTCCGAGGGTCTGCAATGTCAGCCTTCACATGTTCATCCAACTCGGAGATGTGGACGAAGCCCTTCACGGCCTCGGACTCAAGATGCGTTAGAAGGGCTTCGTTTGACGATGCTCTGCCAAGATGCTGCGCCACCACCTAAGTCAAACAGCCACAGAGAGGCTAAGCAAATGACACAAGGACAGGAAAGCGAGAGAGAGCGGGACCTCAGAGAAAGAGAGAGAAAGAGAGAAGAAGAGAGAGAAAGAGAGAAGAAGTGAGAGAGCCATGGTTGCGTCTCTTCCGGACCAGCCTGGAGGTTGCAGGACGGCAAAGAGGCCAACGGGAGTGGCTTGCTGCACCACCTCGTTTCACGAGTAGCGCCAAGGAGAGTATCTATCAGCAAGTACCTACCATCTACCCAACCAGTTTCGGACCGGGATCAGATGATCAATAACGATGACCACTATGCAAGCGCGCCGCTCCCTGGAACCACATGTGCGGGGACGATGTTGCAAAGGCAACCAACGAGGAGCTCGTGTCCGGAGGCCTTTGCCGCAACAACACTGCCAGACCGGTAGGCATTATATGACAGTTTATGAGGCATTGTGGCAGTATCTGTTTATCTGTCTGACAGCACTGCAATCTCTAACACCGAAAGAGCATGGCGCCTTTTTGCTCTAAAGAAAGTCTTGGCTCTCGGCCGCTCGAGAGGTAACAGTTCGGAGAAGCTCGTTCACTGAAAGCGCTCAAGTCCAATGGCGCTAAGCACGATCTTTCACACTGGTCTTACTTTCTTTTTGGACTTGATCAGTGAGTTGAAGCTTCGGGTCCCTAAGGAACTTGTTCAAAATCTCAGTCAGCTTCCAATCTAGCTTCGTGAGACCATCGGCTGCCATAAGGCTTGTTGGCACCCACCGAAAGTCTTCAGGCTTCACACACTGCTGTATGCTCCTGATATTTATCAGAGAGCGTTTGTCGCTCCAGGATTTTCAGCTATCACAGTATCATACAAACTCTTGGCATCTGTTACTTGAACATTCGGGAAAACAGGTGGTGCCTTGAGTGCTTGATGTCCTGTGAAAAGCTCACTCAAGCAGAGGTTCGCGAAGCCTGCTCTGTCAGAGCCCTCGTCTGCAGCACTTGCCTCGGCTGCCAGCGTTGACCTACAAACTCTTGCCGACCTTGCAGACTTCCAGTCCACTAGCGTCCCTTTCGTGATCACGGCGGTCACGCGGACCTGGCTCAGGAAGACAAGGACGCCGTACTGCGATTTGAGCTCGGCGTTAGCAAAGCTGGAGTCGGTGTAGGTCACGAAGCAGCTGTCCTTATTCAGGGCGATGTCCTGGTAAACTAAACCATCTCGAGGAGTGGCTTTTAAGAACTCCACCGCTTCGTAGAGTCGCTGGAGGTCCTTGTAGTCGGTAGCCTTTCCCCGGTTACTCAACGAAACCAAGGGTCCGATTTCTGGCCTTGTCTGGCCGGCAATCCACTGCAGGCTGCCGCTGACGCTGCGAAAGTCTGCCCATTCACTGGGCGTCAAGTTTGCAGCTTGCTGGCCTCGCCCTCGAGCGATCTTGCCTCCTTCCATGCCCTCGATGAACTCGGACTGAGTCACCAAGTACTTGAAGCGGCTGCCTTCTTGGTGAAGCCGTATCTCTTTTCCACGGTACACGGCGTGCTCCTCGGTCGTCACCTTGGTGATGCTGCCCCAAACGAACATGTTCTCCAACAGGTGCAGTGGGAAGCTCTCGCTGTACGTCGCGAGGAAGTCGTCGACGTGGATGATCACCACTGCTTGGAGCTTGTTGCCGTCGCCGACGTAGTAGTACAAGCATCTGTCGAACGAATGCCGCTTGAAGCCGCGCTCGAGCATGGTCTTGTGCACTCGCAGGTACCAAACTCTTGGCGCGTTGGGCAATCCATAGCAGTTGCCTGTCACAAGGTAGAGCTCGGCTGGGAAGCTGCCGGTGGCCTCGATCAAAGGGTCCCTTGGGGGCCGCATGTACAATGGGCCGTTGCGCTCTGAAGCATCTTGATCTCCTTGAAGAAATGCCGATTTGGCATCTGACGCCCACAAGTGCCAGCGTTCGCCAGTGTAGTTGTACTCCTTGTTGATGCCGGCCGCGGCTATTGTCATAAGCAGCGATTCCGAGAGCCTTGTCGGAGTCGGTGAATCCCGGGTTATCTGGAACAAATCCGGGTCAGCACAGCCTATGATGACCACACGGCACTTGGGTCTCAAGGGACCTATGCCTTTCGACTTGTCCCGGTAGGCTGCCCGCGACTTGAGTATGCGGCGGGACAGCTTCGCGTCGCCCAGGATGCACTTGGCCTCCCGGTGGGATATTGGTTGAATCCCGCCCCACGACATCCAGTTGTCGTTCTCGACACGAGTGGCCTCGAGGTAGGCGTCCAGCTGAGGCTTCGGGAGAATTGTCAGCTGTCTCCAGGGAATTTCTCGGTCAAGTTGTTTAAGCTCTTTTCGGCTGTGGGTCCTGGAGTTTGATGTGCTCATCGAGTTGTCGTCCGAGGACTCGTCGCTCCTTTCGGGCTCCTCGGTCACGCCGGCCTCGTTCATCTCCTTCTTGCGGACGCCGCTGTTCAGGTAGCACTTGTAAACGTAGTTCCGCTTGAAGGGAATGTTGTTGTAGCCGCCGTCGTCTTGGTAGTCCCGGAGCGTCACCTCGCCGTTGTCGTGGTAGTTGAAGTTCAGCGGCCTGCTCGTCACAAGAACTGCCGCCGGCCGCTTCTGAGGTAGAGTGGGTAGCTCTTCCTCGGGCGTTTCCATGGCCTGCGCTTGAGCTGGCCGAGTGGAAGCTGACGCTTGCTCAGCAAGGTTTGGCTGAGTCTCCTGTGCATCTGTGTCGTTAGCATCGTGGTGCTCGTTGTGCGTGACGTGTCCACCTGGTTCAAGTGGAGGTTGTCGCAGCGGAAGCGACGTGTAGTCTGGAGTCCCAGGCGCTGCGTTCAAAGGTGTAGCGGGCAGTCCTGGGCTCAAGGCTGGAGAGGCGTACTGGGCGCTGTCGTACTGTGCACTGTCGTACTGCAGCGCCTCTGGACGACGGTCACTGGTGACCCTTCTCGTCAGCGGTGTCCTGGAACGCCCCCTCCTGGTACTCCTCGGTGTAGGCGGCACAGGCGAAGCTGGGACACTGAACTGGATAGACCTGTTGTCTTGCGCCACAATTTGCTGAAAGACGGGCCCCACGTGAGTCTGCTGTTTTGTTTGGCACACCGTAGAAGAACACAGCCACACGGATCGGCTTGGCAAAGCGCTGTTTGGGATAGGTCACCTGGGAAAGGTCCTCGGATTCTATCGCAACTTCCCCAGTGGTGAGCATCAGCGCTGCGCCTCGATGCGTGAAGGGTATATCCTGTGGCCATCGCCGGGACTGTGGTGTCCAGGCAGCTTGCACGCGTTCCAGTTGCCACGGCACGAGTTGACTAAGAACTTCTCGAAGAGGGTCGCCGGGATTGAGGTTGAAGGGCTTCTTATGGGTGTTGGAGAAGCGCTGCTCAATCTCGTTCAGTACTTGCTTCCAGGTCTCCGGGTCGTTCAGAGGCCGCGCGTACATCACATCGAAGGTCTTATGCTGAAACCGAGAAGGGAAACGTCGCCTAGCCTCTTCCTGGACACCTTTAAGCACCGAAGATATCAAACCAAAGCACGGGTAACCCTTCTTGTGCACGGACTTCGTAGGCTGGTCCTGGCAGTACATCAGCTGTTCCTCGGTGAGCTTGTTCCCCAACCGGTCCAGCACCGCCCGGCTGTTTGAGATCCATTGGTGCTGCTGGGTCGTAGGATATCCTTGCTCGTCCTCCTCTCCATAAGCACCTGCGTGGCACACGGTTTTATGCACATCCTTGATTTCCAAGAGGGAGGCTGCACACTCACGTTGCCAGAATCGGCCGCGTGGGTCGTGCTCTCCAAGGAATAGCCGACCATGGTGACATTGTTCACGGCAAGCCCAGGCTCCGAGGTTGTACAGGTCATCGAGGTTGCCAAGTTGTGCGTCGCCGGCATTCTTGTGGGGCCACCGACACACAAGGAAAAGTGGTCTCAGCTGCCGCACCGCGTTTTTTAACGTATTGGTCTGCTCCTTGTCATTGAGATCCTGGCCGTAGACAAAGTCGAGGGGCTGGAGCGCCGTGAGGCCGTAGTGCCGCGCCGTCATGGTGATGCCGGCCGTGCCCGCGAAGATTTCAAGCACGTCAATCTTTGGCAGGCTGTTAGACGCTCTTGTAAAAGGGCATCTCCTGGTGCTGCTCAACCTCGAAGCTGTAGTTCTCGCGCGCCTTGCGCACCTCGCTCATGAGCCATGTTTGATGCCCCCGCCTCAATCCTGAGGTGGCACCAGGCTCCAGTCGTAGGTGTCGCTCAGGTCGTCGTCGATCTGCTCGTTCTCCTGCTCCTCTTCGGCCGGGGCCTGCTGAAGAGCATCGCTGCCCACCGCCTGCATGCGCTGGGCTGCTCGGGCCCTCGTCTGCTGCAACACTGCTTGCCCTTGTTGGTGACTGCCCTCCATCCGCATGGAACGAACCTCGGCCTCCGTGACGTCCAGTTCGCTCCGACAGGGCGGCGAAGGTTTGGCCTTTGCCGTCAGTCCAGTCACCGACCGGCTCCCCGAAGAAGAAGCCGTTGAGCATTGCACGTCCATCGCCGGCAACAACCGGATCGCCCATTCCCGTTTCGCTCCATATGTGCGAGAGGGAGGCAACGGCCGCTGCGATGGTGTAGAGGGCAGCTCTTCCCACGCTCCGTGCACCCATTTCCACCTTGTTCCGCACTGGCAACACTTTTGGAACTGGCCGTGGCGATTGCCGCTTCGAGCCAGCATCGCCGCGGGATGTTCGCAGGGCATCTGGAGGTAGTTGATCAAGTTGTCGGTCCACCGCTGGTGCATCGGGTCCTGGTGCACCAGCCAAGAGCGTGGTCGAAGTCGAAGGCGAACCGTCTGCGCCATGAAGCGCAGGAGCTGCATCTCGGCGCCGAGGAACATCAGCACCATTTTGCGCCACTTCTGAAGCCATTGAGGTGGCGGCAGCGATGTGAACATGTGTTGGCGAGGTCTCTGAGGCAGGGGCTGTCACAAACTCCACGTCTGGGTCACCTTGATCCAGAACGCTGCTCAGTGACTTCCATTGCGCAAAATGCTTCTTGGGGAACTTGTTCAGGGCCAAACAGACGTGCCCACTGATCTTGACGATGGGGACCTCTACGCCGAACACCCCGAGGTAGGCAACACCTTTGGGGAAATCCAGAACGGCTTTGAGTTTCTTCGAAATCATTCCCAAGCTCAACAACAGCGGTATCTCACTGCCACCATCCATCACTGAAGCCCCAAACAGCGAACATGTTTGCAAGGTGCCATCTAGACATGTTGGGAAGTACGCATGCTCACTGCTGATTTGGATGGGCCCGGTGCCGAACTGAAAGCCTTCGTTCTCGGGTCTCAGCTTCGCATCCAGCTTGAAACTCCTAAGTTGCTCACGGTGGCTGTTCAACCATGTCTTGCTACACAAACTTCTCTGACAGGCGGTGTCAAGAACAGCGAATCCAGCATAATCCCCAGGACGACTAAGGAAAACTTCTTGAGGAGGCCCAACAAACGCAGTCATGAAGGTTGTGAAGTATGACCCGTACTCTTGTGTCTGCTCGTGCTCTTGTTCGGCCTCGGGGTCTTGGACGGGGCTGCTGCTCTCGAAGGAAACCGACTTGTCTAGGCCCGCTGGGTGGAACACCGTGAGGACTTTCTTTGGCGCTGCTCCCTTCTTGTCGCGCCTGTCGCCCTTTGGAAGCGAAGTGGTAGAGGAAGAGGCTGAGGAGCCGCGACCGCCTTTGGCGCTCACGGGGCAGGACTCATCCCCTTGCCAGTGGCCTTTCTGGCCGCAAGCCATGCAATGGCTATTCTTTTTACGCTGCTCCAAACCTTTGCCTCTGCCACCTCCAGAGAATTTCCTTCCCAGGGTGACTCCTTGGAGTCTTCTCGCAGTCACGGTCAAGCAATCTGCCACTTCGCGCATGACGTCCTCGATGTTCTCGGGGTCGTCCTGGGGCACAAGCTCCTCGTCGTCATCGTCGCCCTGTGCGTCGTCATCGTCTTCTTCCGGGATTCCCGGCATGTCGTCTTCGCCTTGGTCTTCGTCATCTGGCGCCTCTTCAGCAACATAAGCACGATGGACTTTTCCATGCCTGCCGTGGCCCTTCGGTCCTCGGCCTCCTTTTCCTTGGTCCTTGCCGCCCTTTGGTGCTCCTCGCTGACTGCCATCTGGATATCCAGACGTCCGATGCTGCACGTTCTCGAACTCCCGGTGGTAGGCCACAGGTGGCGTCGCCCTATGTTCAGGAAACTGCAGCTGGGCCGACTCGCGTATGCTGTCAAAGTGCAAGCTCTGGCCCGTCGCCACAAGGATGAGGCGCTGCTGTTCCGAAGTAAGGCGCATCCTGTCCAGCAACCGGCTGCCACGGGACTCGGCATCATACATCGCATTCACGTCGATCCTTGCAGCCAGCAAAGATTTCTCGGTCCGGTGATATCTGTTGCAAAAGGACCTGATCGATTCGTTGTTGTTTCGACCAAGGTATTCATAGTCGTGCAGGAACTTTCGCTTGAGGTAGATTGCACGTGTTTGGAGAGGCCGCCTCAAAGACTGCAAGATATTCTCTATCCCGCTCGGCGAGTCTATCTCGCCCATGTCCATGAACTCTAGCTCCTCTTCCGCCTCGCCTCTCAGAGACACGTAGAGCATCATCGCGGCCTCGTTCTTCGGCATGAAGGAGGAAACTTGCCTTTCCCACACTCGCACTTTTCTCTCATACCTGTCATACGCACGCACATCTTCCCGCGCATAGTTCCAGGTCGGTGGCTGAGGGGGCGCCCCGCCACGGTACTTGACTCCGGGCTTGGGTCCTTTGGAGAAAGACCACTCACCATCACTGCCGCGGTCCTTCTTTGAGAAGATCTCCCCCATGTCCTTTAGGAGCTTTCCCCTCCAGGTGCCACGGCCGTCAACATCTCGATCTTGTTCAGGGTCGTGACCTCCAGGCTGTCCTCGGGGCTGTACTTCCGGAGGGCGCCGATCTTGTCCTGAAGGTTCAGCTCGAGGTCGTTGGCCGCCGCTCTTCGCCGCAGCCGCTGCCTCCGCGCGTCGTTGTCGTCGAGAAAGTCGTCGTAGTGGCTCCAAAGTGTCTGGGTCCACGGTCGGGTCCGTCGTCGCCCGCTCCGACTCTGCTGTCTCACGGCGGTGTCCCTCGGCCCACTCTTGCCAAGGGAAGCTTCCAGCGGGACGCCGGGCTTCACGAGCCGACGGCGAAGTCGAAGACAGGCCATCCAAGGTCGAAGGTCGCCAAGGTGTCCCGGGCGAAGCGTCGAAACCATTGGGCTCAGGGTCTGCACGCGGAACATACACCCACGTTCCTGCTGGCGCCAGCCGTCGGCCGGGCGCGCTGCTGTTGTAGAAGTCTCTGCTGGAGCACACCGAGCAAAACCATCCATCTTGGTCCCGGCTGAACTGCTCGCTCTCACATCTAAAGCAAACCCAGCGTGGCGCAGGTGTTTCCAGGCGTGGTGGTTCCAAAGGTACCTCCTCAGATCGAAGCCTGTTCCCGCCGGATGTCGTGGCAGGAGGTTCGAGACCTGGTGGCATCCTCGGCGCAGCTGGAATCTCGGGCTGCTGTATTTCTTGGCGATCTTCATCGTCCAGCCAGTCGTCCAGCTCCTCCAAGCCAACATCAGCTGCCATCTCGCGGGAGCAGGGAGGCTCCGGTGCCAACTGACAGCACTGCAATCTCTAACACCGAAAGAGCATGGCGCCTTTTTGCTCTAAAGAAAGTCTTGGCTCTCGGCCGCTCGAGAGGTAACAGTTCGGAGAAGCTCGTTCACTGAAAGCGCTCAAGTCCAATGGCGCTAAGCACGATCTTTCACAATCTGAAGGCTGCGGGTCGTCCCTAGCGCGAAGCCTTTTAGGCTCTTCCTGAATCTTGATGATGAGCGGATCGTCCACAAAGGTCTCAAGGTTGTCTCGGACATGTGCCTCGTAGTCAGCGCGAGCCTCTCGGCACCGGCGGCAAGTATGTAGACGTCCACCTGCTCCAAGAGTCTCCACCAAAACAACAGCAGAGCTCTACATACTGTTCTCATGTGTAGCAGAAGGCCTGACCTCTTGGCCCTCCGACAGGCACCCTTCTGCCCCAGTCCTCGAGACACCCGACATGTCCGATGTACCCGTGCAGAACATATAGATGACATAGAAAAACTGATTGCGCGCACATGGAGAGCCTACCATTGTCAAATGCTGAAAACATGCCGCTTGCATCCCCGTTCGTCAAGTCAAGAAACCTTGCTGCATCAACTTCGCTCGAAGGCAAGAAGCCCACAATGTCTGCACCTAAACTGGGTGCGAAATACAGAAAAAATGCCAACCACACCGGCATGTCTCACCTTCACTGATTCACATCCATGACAGAAAAATACAGCGACGATTTAGCGGCGATGCATTAGCACAAGCGTCCATGAGTGTCAGCAGCATGGCACGATGCCGGGCTCACCGACCGTTTTGCGAAATACGAAGGAAAGCGCCCGAAAGTGACACGTTCTCAACCTGGGCTGGACAGGAAGAGAATGCTGGGCCGCTGCATCTGGCGACAGCACTCTTGCAAAAGTGCAAACTGACAGCAAAGATCAGGGAGGCACGGTTCCATGCAGGCTCGTTTTGAGCTCGAGGGGCTCGAGGGGCTCCGGCGCAGATCTGCCAGTGAGTTGAGCGCTGCCCGCGACATTCATGATGTGATTCACTAATTATAAATTATCAGAAAAAAAACCCGATGGAAGGACGCATTGCAATGGATTGCAACAGCCACCGTCGCTTTTGCAAGTGCTGCAGAGAGCAGAGATTCAAAGCTGCAAAATGTCAAGAGTTTGCACAAAACGAAAGCTATGAAATGTTCTGCCCATTTCGACGCCTCAGAGAGAAGCTCACGTTGACGTCTCCGTCTCCTTCTGCAGCTTTCAGCACGCGGGCCCTGACTTTCTGCTTTGCCCGGAGCACGTCGGAGACCCTCTGATCCACGAGGAGACCGTCCTTTTATTCACCAAGCATGCCGTCACACACTCATCACTACGCATCACCACTACGCACGCCACGTCATAACGCTTCACATTGTAGCTCTTACATATCGCATCTGGTCGCCTACCAAACATCTACCATCCAAGCTGCAGAAGCTTCAGAGATGTGCACCCAGCCATAGACAGCCTGCACAGAGGCCACACCCTCCGCCCATGTAGAACTAAACATGATGGGACCAGACACTGGGCGTCAGCAGAGCTTTTGCTCAGCTGCTGGCTGCTTCTTTTTATGACGCGATTTAGCCAGTCGCTCATATGTTACTTCTTCGTGCGTGATCCTTCGGGCTGGGTCTCAAGCCAACAAAGCCGACAAAAACATCGCGCACAGACAAGGAGAGTAGATCAGCCGATCTGCTAAACGACTGCCAAACAGTTAGCACGATTGGCACTACCGTAGCGTCAGATTGCACACGCTCGAGGGTTGCCATGGCAAGTGAAGCGAAAGAGTTTGACTTAAAAATGCTTCAGACATCTTTAGAGCAACCAACGACAAATCGGCACTTAGAGACTTGGAGTGGAGCCACCAAAATCCAGCAAAAGCTCCAGACATTTTCGGCGATCCTCCGTGCACTTTCGTGTGCTGCGTGTGCACTAAGCCCGACTTCTGAGGCCACGGGAGGCCGCACGAGGCCTGGGAAGCATGGGAGCAGGCCGAGACCCCAAAGCGACGGCTCCGCACCTCGCAAGCAACGGGACTATGGAACGCAATGGAACGCAATTTCGACCTTGGCAAGTCCGACTCCGTTAGACTCCGTTAGACTCAGCGGAATGCGCATCGGGCTTGGCTGCGTAGCTCCCGCATCCGGTTTCTGGACGGGCTCTTGGTTCGTGCCTTAGCGGTTTCTGCTATTTACCAGGACCACCCGGCTTTAGTTTCCTTTGTTTCGTGTTTCCTGTTTCTCGTCCGCATGTTTCGCCACATTGAGGCTTCCTGCGGCTTCCCTTCTGGCGACTTCTGGGGGCGGACTCTTCTACTGCTGCACACTGCGTGTTTCGATTCCCCCCAACAAAAAGAATACTGAAATAACGTAGATTTCCAAGTGGTTTCCGTTCAGGCGAGCTCGCGAGCACCGGAGACTGACTGAAGCATCATGTCCCTTGGTTGCTTTGTGCACAAAGAGCATGCTAACAGCTAGAGACGTGCAGAGCCAAAAGAATGAACCGACGCGATCCGACGAGGAGCGCGGGGAAGTGAAGCCACGCAAGAACGAAGCTACTCGTGCTCCCCCTCTCGAATCCCTCTGCGAGCTTGCACGTTACCTTGCCAGGCGTGGTGCCTATCAAAATGTTTACGAATTGCGAGGTCTCACGCGCCTCGCTTGTTTCAGGGTCTGTGACCTCGAGCTTGGCGCCGAAAGGACCCACCTCCTGAAATGCAAAAAAAAACACTCCCAGACTACGGGGCGGAGAGCTTCCTACCATATCAAAAACATCAAGTGCCCAAGCCTTGACGACGGCAGGAAGCCATTCGTCTGCTCCAAGTGCGGCTAGAGGCGCCCTCCTCGTGCTCTCCTCAATGCTCTGGTTAACCTTTCTCCACAACAACCAGAGAAAACACTTTTTGATGGCAGTGCCCAGGTGTGCTGAGACACAGACACCCTGCGCGGTGCTGGACGACACATTTGCCTCATTTGCCTTCTGGGTCCTTGGCACAGCATGAGACGCCCCTTGTGACGGACTTGTGAAAGTAAGAGGCCGATGCCCCTCAGCAAGATCGGCGCGAGTGCTGCTGGCCTCGAGGCAGACGGCAACAGCAAACATATCAGTGACATATCGCACATCATGTTGCAAAGACTTGCAAAGCCGAGCAGACTGAGCCCATCGGAACCCCACCAACTGAGCGCCTTGCCTGCAATTTTTTTGCCTTCACTTCTGGTTCCCTGACACAGGATTGTGGAAGAGAGAGTGTGTGGCACTAGTGTCCTCCAAGCCCCTTTCTGCGGAGCCTCATGGTCAGGCTCACCTTGCCGTCTGTGCGAATGTCCTTTACTCTCACGTCGACCTCCTGATCCACTTGAAGCACGGCGGATACGCTCTCCTTAGAGCGCAAAACTACCACTCCCCCAAACCGAAGACGCCACACATGGTCAGCTACATAGTGGAGGGAATTGTGTGTTTCTTGCATTTTGAACGATCGCATCCGATCAAGAGCATGAATACTCTGGAATCATGGCAAGCCCAAGCGTGGCAGAAAACAGAAAAAGCTTTCCGGAGCATTGCGGATTCAAATGCTCGTTCGAGTTGGAGGGCCCCCCCCCCCTAAATCAACTAAGGCAGCCCTTTATGGGGCGGTGCAGGAGGGGAGCCAAAAGATTGGTGGTAGAATCAATTTTTTTTTTTGGGGGGGGGGGGGGGGGGCGCCCCCTCCGACCCCGCAGCCAATTAACTCATTTTCATACCAGTTAAGGGTCGGGTCGCTTGCTGACCCACCTGAACACTAGAGAGAAGGGTTGTAAACGACAAGTATCGCAAGCTCCAAGGAGCTACTAGCTTTCGTGACTTTTAAAGAGGAAGGAGAGAGCTGACTGAGCTGAAGCTAACAACGCACAGTCGATTGTTGCCAAGAAGTCGCCACGTATCCGTCCTCAGTCCATAGGTGAGCATGGTGAGCTGCCAGAACGCGACGCAATGAGCGGCAGGTTTTCTCAGAGCGGTGTCCAACGCGCTGGTGCCAAGCTGCCCCAATCTCGGAGATGTGCACCAGACCCCGGAGAACCTCAAGAACACCCGCCGTCTTCGCTGGAAAAGCAGAAGCAAAGGCGGGAGAAAGCAATGCACAGGCAACAAGCAGCGCCTCGCTCTGGTCAGGCACCTCGGCCTCCACGAAGGCCCCAAAATCGACCACTTCCTCGGGAAGACGACCACGAGCTGGCCACGGTAAAAGACAACAAAACTTTCTTGAAATGCACAGAGGAAGAGGAAACACACGGAGTAGCAGCTTTGACAAGAGGCCTTCACCACACCTTTGAGCCAGACATCAGAAGAGATGTTTGTTGCCTCGGGTCAAAGTGTTTTCCGTCAACTCCCATTCTGCAGACTTGGTTCTCGATTCTTTGTGAAACATGTGAAACATATGACGAAAGGTGCCTTGGATGTTCGAGATGGCGTGGACATGCTTCAGTACGCCATGGAGCCGTGAAGGGCAGCATCGACAGCATCAAGCGTCCACGGCTTGCGGACAAAACCCGTACATGGACGTCCTGCCCCACCTCCAACACCTCCTGAACAATTGCCCGGATCACTGAGCAAGTGCTCAAACAAAGCCCGGGTGTGTCTCCTCCGGCCCTCGCCCATCCAATTCCATGTCCTGAGAACCGAGGTGGTGTATTCAACGAAATTCAACGAGTTCACCAATCGGCTTTTTCGGACCGGCCAAACAAATAACCGCTTTAGCCATCACCGGTTGCACAGAAACAAGCATGATTCACACTTAGTGTGGCATTGTAAAAGTTGAAGCTCTTGGCTTCTGCTCCATTAGGTTTTTCAGGCCTTCAGCCGTCTACGAGCCGGCAGATAGCCGTGCGGCAGGCATCAGGTACAATACTTAAACTCAAACTTTGGCTTAAAAACCGCTAGATTTGCAAATCCTCGATGCCCGGCACTTGCATCTCACAATACTTGCCCAAAAACTTGCTTGGAGAAACCTGCCAGCCTATATTGCGACACTACCACATGCTTGCTTGGTGGGGCGTTTGCGACTTCGCGAGGCAAGAAGTTTGAAGAGAGGTTTAGCGGCTTAGCGGACATGCAGACAGGACTTCCACCAGGTTGCCAAGCTTCTGCTTTCGTCACGAATCCCCGGCATGCAATTCCACCATGCGGCGGCTGCACCACGACATAGGCTCCGTGACGTGAAACCGTCTGCACAACTCCTCCGAGGCCACATAACGGACGCACCGGGTGATAGCTTCGCAGCATTGTTCGAACACGGACAAGATGGCGCCACGCGTGTGGTGTGGAGCTAGTACCTATCGATGACTTCGGAAGATTTAACGGTTTTCTCATGTTGTCTGCTGACTCTGGGCAATGGGGTCAGCAGCGTGCTCCTCACTAACCACATCACTTTGGATGCCTGTGGGATTGTGTACGACTTCGTGCTTGCTTTGCAGCTTTCACTTTCACCGATGTTCACGCTTGAGATTGGAACATATCGATCCTGTGGGTCCCCTCGGCGTGCGTTGTCACATCAAGATGTTGTCGTGATCAATTGTGGCAACAGAAGGTGCAAAGGTGTTGATCCACAGCTTTCTCAAGCTGCGCTTTCCCAATACTCTGGCAGCTGTGAATAAGCAGTACTTCTTGTCCTACTACTGTAATGCCGAAAGCAAGCGAATCAAAGCAGGGCACATAGAAACAAATCCGCCGAGATCTCGGGCCACAAGAGTTCTGACATCAAGTAAATCGCCAACGTCAATGTAAATGGAGGTCACCTAGTTGTGCGACCGGCTGCAACACTCCTGAGAGAAAGTGGTCTTGTCTGGCAACCGGCTGGAAGGGCTCCAGGTCAACTTCAATCTCGATGGGCTTGGCAGATAGGACGAGCTTTCCTGGCTGCTGGATGGAGACCACGCGCACCAAAAGGCTTTCCCCAACCTCGAAGGCAATGAAAGCAAAGTCAGACAGTGATTTATCCAGAAGCGTTTGCCCTCGAAACATGCATTACAGGATGAAAGTGGCGAAACCATGAGACCGCGTTTTATCCTGGCAGATAAGGACGCTGAACCTTATCAAAAGCTTCTGCTAAAACCTTCAGAATCTGCAGCATGGTCACACTGACAAAGTCGGTGGGGTCTTCCTAAGGGCTCGCAAAACACGCGAAAACATCGGCCCAATGTGGACATGAGGTATTGCGTGTCCTTGTAATGGGCACTACACGGCTATGCATAGTGCTGTCTACAACAAGCAAGCAAAACGGATTCTGAAACGACGGCCGAGGATCAACGAAAAAGTCTGCCATCTCAGAAGCAGGCAGCAAGCCAATCTTCTTTTCTTCTGTACGTGGGCAGTGTACAGCGAGAAAGGCACCTCGTTACGTATAAGTATATGCTCGACGCACAAGTCTACTGGAAGATCTGTGAAAATCTTCTGCTGCTATGTCAGCTAAGCCGGAAAGATGTTGCTTTGTGGTCTTCATGAATGAAGGCATTCACTTCAGGGGGGCCGTCTAAGCTGTTGTCCCGGGCATGTTGATACATTGATACACATTGTCACATTGTCTCAAACTTGTCAGCGTGCTGGGACATGTTGCAGGACAGCATGGTCTTGTTGCGCCTGACTCTTTACACCTGCCAACCATCAAAACCCCGTGTGCACAGGATGACTGAGGCATCGTCCAAACCTTGCCACCGCCTCCTTGGCAGAAAGGCTGCACAAAACTACGCTTTAAAGACCAAACCGGATGCTCTTACCGCTGCAAGCGTCCACAGTGGCGTCAATCCAGGTCTCGTTGCTGAGGCCTGCACGACGTGCATGCGCAATGTTTCTGCTCTTCGCAGCAACAACCCGTGTGCCGACAACTACTTGCAAACAAGATGCTTTCAAAGTAGCTGATGTCTTCTGTGGCATTGAGCACCAGAGACAGCCGATCATCTGCAAAACAAGTGCCGAGCAATTTGCATACTGTCAGCTGCATAAACATCAAGAAATATTCCGCCATCTCTGGTTAAGCCGCGCACTATCCGTAGAAAGAACAGCGACATGCACTTCTTGCCCCAACGAAACAACATCCTGCGCCGCGCGAATGCCTATGTGAATACAGCCGCACATTTGGCACACCCGGCGACTCCCGATGTCCTCCACGCGCACAACGAAGCCTGAAAACAAGTCGAGTCAGGCATGAAAATTCTCAGAGCGGGTACTAAAGCAAGCAGCAAAGCTGGACCCGGCTGTACTTTGTTCCGATGCCTTCTTGCTTGTGGCATGTTTCACTATGGCACTTTCGCCATTTGCATGGTCTAAGTCTAAGACTGCCCTCCGGTCCTTCCCTTAAGCTAGCATGCCGCATCTTTCGCCACAGACTAAGAGTTGTAGAAAATGAGAAGAACGTGAGGTTTCTGCAACCAGGGTTTCCGGCAACACTTTGGTCCTCCGAAGGGTTGAGGCTCTAGGTTTGTAGGGTTCAAGACAAAGATCTTAGCACCAAGGGCTACATAAGGGTTTGCAAGCGCACTTGCTAGAATCTCGGTGGGCCCTTGGAGTTTAGGGTTTAGGAAACAGCGCCAGCATCTACAGTGCACGAGGTGCGGCTCCGTTGAACCCAAAAACAATCCAGAACCCTGGAACAAAAAAACGCCGGTGCAAGAAGGGTCGAAAACATTAACAGACATATGCCAAAGATGGCACTGTGTAAAAAAGAGAGACAAAGGAGCTGGAAGGCGAGATGTGAAAAGCTGCCAAAGGAACTGACGAAATCGCCGAACGTGCTGTAAATACCGATGTTTTGTGCTTGCACGGAATCAAAGCGTTGGAAACCCCCACCCCACCCACCCACCTACCTACCCACCTACCCACCTACCCACCTACCCACCTACCCACCTAACCACCTACCCACCTACCCACCTACCCACCTACCCACCCACCCACCCACCGCACACACTCGACACAACACCACACAACACAACGCAACGCAACACAACACAACGCAACGCAACACACCACACCACACCACACCACACCACACCGCACAACACCACACCACACCACACCACACCACACCACACCACACCACACCACAACACACCACAGCACAGCACAGCACCGCACGGCACGGCACAGCACAGCACAGCACGGCACACGACACGACACGAAACGACCTGTACGACACGACACGACACGACACGACACCCACACACGCAACACGCAACACGCAACACGCAACCCGCACCACGCACCACGCGCAGACGCGCACACAAGCGCACGCGCGCGCACGCGCGCGCACGCGCGCGCACGCGCACACACGCACAGGCGCACTCGCACACACGCGCGTGCACGCGCACGCGCGCCCACGCGCGCACGCGCCATCCCCCGCAGCAGATGAAGCTACACGCTTTGCTCCAAGGCACGGCCCATGTTGGACTTGTGAATAAGCCTGGATTGCAAAGGACAGCTCAAAGGACGATCACCCGCTTGCACACTCGGAACAAGACTGGCGCTGTTGCTCTCGTTGCACCCCACGGCAACGCATGTCCCTCATGACGACACTAGAGCAGCACAGTGCGTCAGACATGTGCCAACCCGAAGGTGCCTTGAACTTAGCTTTAGCACATTCTAACAGATTCTAGCACTAGACGACTTTGCCGCTCACAAGTGGTTCACAGCGAACACAGAAGAGCAAAAGGGGTCTATCATTCTCCTTGAAAAGCAACCGCGAAGTCTTTTCCTTGAAGTTCTGAAGGGTGCTCAAAAAACTAGAAGACGATTGGCCCGAAAGCATCGATTTGCCGTGCGTTGACGCTATGCACTTGACTCTCTGCGCTCGAACTGTATGCACTTGGACAAGTGTATGCACTTATATGGTTGCATACTCACGTGTATACTGCACTTGTATACTGGACGTGTATGCACTTGAACTGCACGGCATTCAAGTGTGTTGAGTTGAATGCCATGCACTTGCGGTCAACTCAAAACACTTCATTGGCATTCAATACATCTGAAGTAAACAGACTTGAACTGTATGAACTTCACTTGCATGCACCTGACTCGGCTGCGCACGTCCAATCCACACGAAGCTATGAAAGAAAAGACAAAAACATCTAATGCGAGAGCCGTCAGCCATGAGCATCATCGGCAGTCGCTCTGAAGTCCAAGCTCATAGTCCAGAGCGCCTGTCAGGAAGCAAGAACTCAGCATGCACGCATGTAGAGCATCCGGTTTAATGTGTGACGGCACATACGCTTTCGTGCTGCAGGAAGGAGTCTAAGCAGTGATGTCTCTTCTATTTGTCGTGGGCTGGCGTACTCCTGTCTCTGGAAACTGGAAGGTTTTCGAGGCCCCGGAATTCGAGTCCCAAGATAATTGCGAGGTTTTCGACACCCCAGACGAATTCGATCCCACGATACTTGCGAGGTTTCGAGGAATTCGAGTCCCACGATAATTGCGATGGTTTCGACATCCCGGAATTCCCACGATATTTGCGAGGTTTTCGAGGCCCCGGAATTCGAGTCCCGCGATGTCCCACGATATTTGCGAGGTTTTCGAGGAATTCGAGTCCCACGATATTTGCGATGGTTTCGACATCCCGGAATTCGAGTCCCACGATATTTGCGAGGTTCTCGAGGCCCCGGAATTCGAGTCCCAAGATATTTGCGAGGGTTTCGACATCCCGGAATTCGAGTCCCACGATATTTGCGTAGTTTTCGACGGCTGTCCAGAAGCGCGCACCGGCCCTATTCAGTACTACTTTTGTACTACAGAGATGGATTTGAAGAGGGGGGCTGTCCTAAAAGCCCGCGCCGGCCCTATTCAGTACTACTTTTGTACTACAGAGGAGGATTTTGAGAGCGCACCGGCCCTGTACAGTACTACTTTTGTACTACAGAGGAGGATTTTCAGAGCCCAAAAGAGTGCCAAAAGAGCGCACCGCCCTGGACAGTACTACTTTTGTACTACAAAGGACGTTTTCGGTCACAAGAAAACGCAAAAACATGACGGTTTTGGCACCGCGACCACGCCGAAACCCGCAGAGGGGAAACGCAAAAACACGACGGTTTTGGCACCGCGACCACGCCCAAACCCGCAGAGGGTCGACCCGCACCCGCAAAAATGTGCAACAAACGACGGTTTTAGCACGGCGACCACGCCGAAACCCTCAGAGCGTTGTCCGCGCACAGCAAGAAACGCGACCACGCCGAAACCCGCAGAGGGTTGTCCGCGCACAGCAAGAAACGTAAAAAAAACGAGGGGTTTAGCACCGCGACCACGCCGAAACCCGCAGAGGGTTGCAACCCCGATTGACGACGTCAACCCAGCCCGCCGCCTTCAAAAGAGTAATTTTAATTAAGAAATGTAGGACTGGGTACGAAGGTCTACTAAATTCTACTGAAATCTCGTAAATTCTATTAAATTGTACCAAATACTAAAATCTCGTGAATTCTACTCTATGCACTTCACTCTCGCACTAAAATGCACCTCACTCTATGCACTTCACTCTATGCACTTCACTTTAGGCACTTAACTCTGTGCAAGTCACTCTATGCATTTTAACTCTATGCACTTGACTCTATGCACTTCACTCTATGTACTTAACTCTATGCACTTAACTCTGTGCACTTGACTCTATGCACTTCACTCTGTGTACTTAACTCTATGCACTTCACTCTATGCACTTCACTCTATGTTGTTGGGTCAGAGGGCTCCCCACGGAAGAACTCTTCGCGATGCTTTCGGGAAAAAGATGCAGCGGATTGTCCCAGGTGGCAGTCTTACAGCTGATATGATGCAGCCAAGAACCCCCTGTAGGGCACGCCACCTTGTGGAGGCTGCACATCTGCAAAAGCACCAAAAACATCGATCCTTGTGCCAGAGCTGGGTGGCAAAGAGCTCACAATGACGACACGATGACGAAACAGCTCACGAGTCTTGACAAGATTCTCCTTGATTGTGGCCTTGAGGAGCGTTCCGCTGGGAAGATTTTGGAAAGCCTCGTAGAATAGCATTGCACAACAAAGCACTGAGATTCTGATTTGCCTTTGCAGGTCGAAGGCTGGTGCTGTGACACGACACCTTCCCAAGAGCACTTCAAGCAGCTATTAACATTCTTTGCTGCTACTGCCGCCTGACTTTAAGCATACAGTTCATCCAGTCACAGAGTCCAAAATCACATCAAGATGCCGCCAAATCCCCAGATCCTCAGATGCGATCTATTGAACAAGGAAGCTGCTGGCAGCTGCCTCTCTGCCTCTAGCCTGTCCGACTCACCAGAGCTACAGCCTTGGAAGCATCGACACAGCAGAACACCGGCGTCACCCGTGTGTCCAGACCCGGCGCCGAGATTCGCATGGGCTTCATGGACAAGTTGAGCTTGCCAGCGTTTGACAGTACACGAACTTGTACATCCTGGCCAATTTGCACCTCGTCAGCCACTCTGTTCACCCCATCCTGCGAAAGCGGACATGCATTAAGGCAAATAATGACAGACCCTGAATGACACCAGCTCTTCATTCAGCAAAGCGGTCCCTCATGTCTGAACGGTGCACGAAACCTTCTTCTTCAGCGCCGATGTCCACATAAAAACCCAGAGAAGAAATGTCAGTCACCCGTCCCTGCAACATTTCACCTTCTTCGAGTTCCGCAATGGAATGCCGGATCTTCGGTACCCTCCAGCAAGTCAGTGGATAATGGTACTCGTAGCCCTCTCTGTCGAAGCGCACCATAAACGTGCCGTCTGCAAACTCATGTTCCACGACAGCTTGGTACCAATCTCCATCATCTTCACAGCGGACCTCCACTATGTCACCTCAACAGGTGCAACACCTACACTGGAAGCTCACTCAGATTCTCTCCATTCTCCTCCCAATGTACGGCCAAATGCAGCTTAGGAACCAAGTTGGTGCTGTCGCCTCAGTAGCACATGGCGCAAACAGACGCAAACTGTCCACCAGGTCTACCTGGTCCACGGTTCCGCCTGTCCCATAACTATTTCGAATGAGTCATAAGTCAACTAGCTGCTAGACCTCACCATTG
This sequence comes from Symbiodinium natans, assembly GCA_905221605.1. Classification (NCBI taxonomy): domain Eukaryota; class Dinophyceae; order Suessiales; family Symbiodiniaceae; genus Symbiodinium; species Symbiodinium natans. The sequence continues at coordinate 162,944 of CAJNDS010000006.1, forward strand.
CCGCACAAGTGTTGCATCTAGGACCTGGAGTTCCCATCAAACATTGCTCCGCACATTGCCCCACAAGATTGCCCCGCAAACGAAGCTCCGACTGCGACCGATAGGCGCCCAGGTGGGCGAGACTTCATTTTCAGCTCCTGCCCGCAACCCTGTAAGCGGCAAGGGATGCCCTGAGCTGCTCGCAATGACGGCCAGATTTTGAAAATTTTGCTGAACCTACAAAACCATGGAATCGAAAAGACCATGTCCACAAAAGGGGCCTCTTTCAGTTGAAGCGCTTGTATGGCTCGTCTTGACAAAGCGAAAACATCGAAAGCATCGCGGAGCGCTGAGAGCTGTCAGGGCTACCAAGAGCTTTGCCAGGAGCTGAAGCCGCTTGGACCGCTTGGAACGCACAAGCATCCACTGCATCAGGCACTCGACATGGGCACTACATTTGAATTACCTTTGACTTCTTGCCACGGCCCCTCCTCGCACAATAACGATGCCGGCTGAAACACAACAAGCCAGTTGCAAGGTCAGTCCACCAGCTATGTCACTTCTCTCTTTTTGACCAAACTGTGAGCCTAAGAAGCACTCAGTTACCGCCATAAGTGGGAGTAAGTTCACTTCATGTCATTCAATTTGCTAACTTTGAGCCTCGCCATGCGGACAGCAAAGACATGGCTTTGACACCACTAGTCAGTACCGCGTACAGCGACTGCACATGGGCTTGTGTTCCAAAACTTGGCCTGTGTGCCTGCTGCGACGTGCCACTCGGCACCCACAATACCACCATGGCGCAAGGGCCGATGCTCTTGCTGTAGCATGCTGTGTCTGTCTTGTGTCTCCGAGCCAGCATCCTCTACAGGGAAACTCGGGTCATCGATGAGCCTTCGTTTCATGGCTATGACGTAGCACAGCCAAGCTCTTGTGGTCTGGGCTTCCTGACTCCGGAACTCAAATCACAGTCGGCGTCATCAAAGGAACAAGATATTCTCAAACCCGCATGTGGGCTGCACCTTTGAGCATGAATACATTGCCCTTAGCCATGTTGGGGCGTGCGCACTTCACAGGGTCGAGGCAATGCCGCAGGCGCCCAATGCGCTCGCAGCTTCCGCCGAAGACTTTGTCCTGATGGCGATCTCTGCGGTCTCTAGTCCCACTATACGGTTGACGAGATAAGCTCGTGCAGAGCTGTCGCTATCTCAGGTACAGTACGGTGCCAGACGGTCCAGATAGTCTTTCTCGCCAGCAACCTCCGAGCAGCAGAAGTAAGTTCTGATTGTGCTTCACGACGGATGTCGCTGACATAGCCACTGGTGTCTCAGTTCTGAGGCTGCAACCGCCCGTAGCAGTAAATCACGGCTAGCTTCAGCAGTACTCAGCAGATCACGCTCGGCCCTCAGCATTGGAAGTTCTCTTTTAGAGAACTGCACGACTGCGAATAGTCACGACACTACGACGTGCCCGGCCTTGCACGGGGGTGGAAGCGCGCACGCACAAGTCTCAAGCAGTCTTGGACTCGAGCGCTACACCCTTGACTGCGGAGTTCACTGTCGCGATTTGGCCTCGGATTCAAACAGTGGGAACTTGCACGGAGATACTTGTGCACAATGAGGAAGAAGCCCGACCCAAAACGAGGCTCATGCGCTCTACATTCCGCTCCAGTTTAACGATGACATCATCAACCTCGTCAAGTTTACATGCAAGCCGTACTGAGTCTAGGCCAGCAAGAACTGTTGATGTGAGAAAGCTGGCCCAGGAGGGAGAAAGAAAAAGGAGAAGCATGTCGTCAAAATCCCCAATTCAAACACCAGCGCCATGGCTCAAACGACATTTGCGTTGTCTCCTGTCAAACGCATGCAAAATTAGACCAAACATATCATCATCTTTTCAGCATTCTTCGGCGGCTGAGGTTTTGCAACGCATATCAGCTTTAGGATTGCCTGCTGGAAGTCGTTCGTGCAAGCAAGCCAGATCAAAAGGCTCTGACAATGGATGTTTCATTGATTGCACTAAGCAGAATTCAAACTGGAATTCAAGCTGGTGTTGGAAGGGCTTGATGCTTGGCAGCAAGTTTATGTTGGGGCTTCAGCTGTTTAATCGACATTCAGATGTGCGCTGCGTTGCTGCATGTTGCCGCTCAGCGTGGGCTTGCATGACTTCTACAAGGTTTGTGGGGTTCAGAATGGTTCAGAACTGCTTTCTTGCATATTCTTAGCAATTTCTTAGCATATTCAGCATGCCCGTGCACGGGCTTCCATTTCGGCGACACTGTCGGTCTAAATCAGGTATGGTGCTAGCTAACTTAGACCAAAGACCCCACGGGACCGAACAAAGCCCTTAAACCAGAAAATGTCGCCGAAGCCAAACAAAAGCCTGCTAAGAAGGCTGTTCTTAATCCGGACAACTTCTGATTTGCGGAACGGCGTCTTCGAGCGTGCGGTCTCACAACTCGGACAGACCAGGCAAGGCACAGTTCAGGACTGAAGCAGATTAAGCCGTCGATCGACAACCTTTAAAGTGTTCCAATCATGGTTAGGGCTCAACAAATTTCAGATTCGAAACACGTGTCCAGAAGAAGATCTGGTGAATGTGCGTGGTCTTACAGCTCGAGGCAAAGAGGTCTGTTGTCCTTTTTGTACGTTTGGTTGACGGCAGTCAATTAAAATTTTGGTTCGGTTTTCGCGGCCTAGAAGGAGCACAACTGCTTCTTAGGTCTTGGAAGTCATTGGAGCGGGGCTTCGAGCGCGTGATATCCCGTAAGTTCTGGACCGCAAGTATGTTCCCGATTCGATGGACAATCGACAACACCACAGATGAAATTGAAGGCAGAATCATCATAAATGCACTTCTGTTCCTGAAAGGGTCTAGGGCCGTGGGGTCACTGAGCTACGACCTGAATATAATTCTCCTGCAAGGGGCGCAGGATGTTTTTATCCGAGGTGTGCGAAAATGCGCGCGAAGCATAGGCAGAGCATAGGGCTCTTCAAGGTCGGGAGCAGGGCAGCAATAGCAGCATGGATGTTTGCGTGTTTTTGCCAGTCGTTGAGCCTTGAGCCTTAACGCCCTGCAAACTGCCGGCGCTTATGTCTTTCCATGGCGTGGATGAATGAAGTATTGAAGATATCTTGGGGACCAGTGTCTTCGATTCTGGCAGAGAATCCACAAGCAACAAAGTGATCGAGGACAATGCTCGTAGTGCTTGTTTGGGATGGGAATTGTGCGTTCCTCTTGATTTCGGCAGCAGGTACCACATGATGGCACCCATGCACAATGGAAACCTTGTTTCAACGGTATATGCCTATTTGTACATGCTTGGTATGAGCTTCTCCAGACCATGGCAGAAGGCTATGCCTTAGTCATAGTCGATGAATAGCTTGCAATATGTTCAAACAGTCTCTAGTAGCAACCGCTGCATGCAGTCAATGGCTGGATTTCTCGAAGGACCTTTGGGATGAAGTCGTCTTCATCCAAACGAATCAAAACATTTCAAACTTTGAAAGAACGCCGAAGTGCCTGACATCCTCCCGAAAGGCAGTGGAAAAAGCCCATTTTGCAGCACTTCTCAGTTTCAGTACACGGGAAAGAGATGAACGAGCGCACCGTGATGCAGAATAACTGCCTTGCTGCTTGCTGCAATGCCTGACAGAGCTCCGCAAGGCCTCCTCGGCGGTGTAAGACATTGCCAATGGCGCTTACAGACATTGCCAACCCATGGGCTGCTGCAGGTTCGGCGAACCGTGTAGTGAAGTGCAAGCATTTGCGGCCTTATGCTGTTGTTGGATGCTACCAGATGCTGCCGTATTGTACTTCTTGAAATGTAAAATACTTGGTGCGCTGAGCAGGTGTGCACCATCCAGATAAAAGTCACTTCATGCGATGACGGCCCCTGTACCTAGCCTGCAAGAGAGAGCCATGTGTACAATACACACAGATTTGAGCAGAAAATCTCCAGCTGCGTGGCCAAGGATGTATGAATAGCTTGCAGATCAGCTCTGTGTCGTTGAACCTTTCTGTAAGCAACCTGCTTTTTGTAGCTTCTGTTGGCTTGGTGCACTGAAGCAATGCTAACTTCGTTAACTTCCAGCGGTGTCATAGACAGGGACTGGACGACCCAGGTTCTGAGGGACTGGTGAAACCTGTTGAGAAACAAAGCTACGAACGCGCAACGGCAACGCGACGGATTCCGCGGTAATACCTGAAACACACATTCAATCGAACAGCACGTCAAGAAACATGTTGCAAAATCGAGGCCCGTGCTCCTTGAAGGGGCACGTCGTCGGGCTGGTAAGACTGAAGTACCTTCACAAATCGGCAACCTAACATTTCTTCCAACCGTCCACTAGGGTCGCAGCCTGTAGAAGAACAGCAGGAACTCTTCAAAGGAGATGGCACTGCTCCTGTCCCTGTCAGCCTCCGCCCAAAACCTGAGAGGTCAGACCCGCTCGGAACTGGAATTTCTTTGCACTCTTCCACATCGGGGCGCGTGCTGCTTGACTCGACCCGGAGGGAATTCGCAGTTCGGTGGCACCTGGTAAACAGTCGTGAGGAAGTGAGAAGCTCAGCTTAGGTCGATTTAGCAGCTTTAGCCTTAGCAGTTAACACCCGGCCCGGGCCTTGACCAGCTGGCTCAGCAGGTTCTCAAACTCTGGGTACTCAATGTAGCCACTTCCGTCCTGGTTATGAAACGATGTCTTGCGTGATATCGTAGTACGTCTTCTTTGAATGGCCAACACTCCTCATCAAAGAGGTCGAACTTCTTCTTGTACTGCTCAACCTGCCACATACATCTTACTGCCCTGAGAATTCCCTAAGCTCGATCTGCCCTCGGCCGTCCTCGATGACGGGCATGTCGTACTTCCTGGCCTGGTTGCCAAGGCATACAGTCTGTTGTTAAGTGCCTTCAACGATGCCGCGCCAGCTCTCGAACTTCGAGCTGCGCTGTGGTCAACAGCATATTCTCCATAAAGCCATGCCTGGCACATATCCATCAATGCGCTATGCGTCAATTTAAGCGAGACTTGACGTCCAATGGCCTGGAATACCAGAAAGCAAACTCCAAAAAGCTGACGGATTTCGTGCCATTGCCATCCTGGTGTGTGAACCGACGTCAGGAATCCGGCTGCCATCAGTCAACAATTCTAGAATTCAAGCAGCGCACCGCATCTCGAAAATTCCTCTGTACCAACCTGGTCTCCGAAAACAGACTGACGTGTGGCAACAATGACTATGAGCTAGGACGGATTGCAATGAGCGCCGAGACCGAGCATCACACACACACACACACACACACACACACACACACACACACACACACACACACACACACACACACACACACACACACACACACACACACACACGCACACACAGAGGGCATCGTCCGTGCAGCATGCCGATGATTCACAAGGCTGCGACCCATCTGGTAGTTCAGACGTGCTGCTACAGCCTCAAGGCAGGCACTCGACAAATCTCGACAACCAAAGCTGTCAGAATCAGGACCATTGCCGGCCTATCAACTTGCAAAGCACCCTGGCAAAGCCGTCCATGGTGAGCTCACCGTCCTTGACTCTGCAGGGGTTTGTGAATGGTTTCTGTTCCTGTCCACCAACTGACCCAGTCCTGGAAAACATCAAAGTCCTCATCGATAACCTCCCCTCGCTTGTTGGTCCTGATGGCTCAATGTGTGCCCTTCACTTCATGTCCCCAGACGTGACCTCTTGATCCCAGACATGCGACATCCCAGGCTATCTCATTAAAACTTGTCCAATTGAAAAAACGTGAAAAAACCACCATTCGCGCAGGCGCTCCTCTTGCCTGTGGTTGACATTGGATGGTCCGGCCTGAAACTTAGAGTCGTCTAGCAGCTGCACTGAAAACAGGAAGCTTCTGGCAGCATGCGAGATGTCACGCCTGCACGGTCCTCAAGCCCAAGCTCAACATGATGCACGTCGACTCAAAAAAACAGGTCTTCTTCAGCACTAGCCATCCGTGTTTAAAACCATACAGTAACATTCCGGTACCATCCGCCGACCCCGGCAAGCTGCAAGCTGGGGCCGAGCGCCAGTGAAGAGCTTCTTCTGGTTTCGCGCACGTCGGATGTCGGATGGTGGCTCGGTGCTTGGGGGGGAGCTTCGGGTCTAGGCGAGTTCAGGGTTCACCTTCCGGTTTCTGGTGCGAAGCGGTACGGGGCGCAGGCCGCACAGGCTTTTCGTTCCCATGCGCAAATTTGGCATGAAGCACGAGCCGGGCTGCATGCTCGCAAGCACCCGCGTCTTGCATGTGTTTCGGCTCAGGGGGTTTCGGGTTTCGGTCGGCGTTATACAGCAAGGGAACCACCTCTGCGTGGCACTCCCGCTTAGGGACGCAGACGCACACAGCCCTTGCCCTCGTCGCAATCTGCTGCGCGTGGAGTCTGGCGCTTTTTCGGAGTCGTTAAGGGCGGCGTTAGCACTTGGACGATGGGTTTCTCGAAACTGTATCAGCAGCAGTCTGTACGATGGCTTTGGAGGACATTGCATCAAGTTGCATGGCGCTGCATTTAAACCAAGCCCCACCAGCAACTGAGTGTCACGACGTCATACAAATGTCATCGAAGACCTCATAGGCCTGTTTCCTTTGGCAGAATCGGCAAAGTTCAAGAGGTCATGGCATTGCCAGGAGAGCCCATGCACTCTGCGCCAGAATGCCCATGATCAATGCAGCTCGGGCGGCAGAATGTCGAGTGGGATCCTCGACCGGATGCTACTGCTACAGCTTTTGAACCCTGCACGCAATGCAATGCACCCAACCTCAGCTGCTTCGCCAATCCAGACCTCACTGCATGCCCACACCCTCCAACAGTTTTTTCTTCAACTGTGCGCAAGTGTGAGGGCAGTGATGGGCAGTGTGAAGGCAATTTCGGCATCGGACACTCGATCGGGAGGCTTGTCTTCCTCGTACTGGGGAACCTGAAGAATGGTCAGGTTGCACTTTGTTGCAAGTCGCCTCTTGATCCCGAAACCTCCTTCACGTGCATCGTCAGGCCTGGCAAGTGACAAGATGCGACAAGTTCCCTGGAAGTCACAAGCGAGTTGCTCAGGTCACACCACAGCAGGGTGAATTGCCTAGCGACTGAATATCACTGGCAATGCCGGCCATGCCCTTGCTTGCCTCACGAACAAATTGAAAGCATTTAGCGTCCGGCGCCAACGCCCTCCTACACATTGAACCCCTCAGTACAACACCAAGCTGCCTTTGTACATTCCGACAAAGACTTTGCAGGCCGCACCATGACGTATGTGTTTGGGTTCTGGAGCCATGATGTTCTCAGAGCGTCTCATTTCATTGCAATGCACCTCTCCCTGTGATTACCCGTTTGCCTGCGACTGGTGACGCTGTTGTCCAGCGCCATGCGCATGGCCATGGCCGTGGCCATGCTGTGGGTCCTCCACTCCAGATCTCAAAATAGGTCCAGGCTAGTTAAGGCACCGCAATGAGATTGAACTGCATAGTTGACAGGGCTGAGCTGCCTTTCGCACAGTGTTGGAGTCACCGGCTGGGCCCTTGCCACGTTTCATGACCCGGTACTTTTGTTGACGGCTTGCACAGGACTGACTGGGTGCTAAGTCCTGTGATGGAAAAACATGTCTCTGCTTGCCTTAGCAGCACTCTCGGCGTCGGCCTGTGCTCGAACAGCACTGCAACAAACAACATGGATGACATGCAAACATACGCAAACCACACCGCGCCTTTTTCGAAGCTTCATAAAGAACCTTGAATCAACACATCCCTCCCAGCTGCTGTGGCTGCGCGTGTTGTTTGTGTGCTCCTAATTGCAACTGCTTCTGGATGTGTTGATGAAGACGGCATCGTGTGAAGTTACGGATGTTGCCGCGGGCAGCCTCCGTGTTTGTTTGCCCCCCCTTAGATTCCCTACAGTTCAATTCCTTCATGCACAGCTACTTAAGAGAGTACGTAGTTTTTTCAGGCGAAGGCAGGTGAGGATGTGGAGTTCTTGCAAGGCAATAACACTCCCATCAGCTGCTCTTGCAGAATGCAACAGAGTCAAGCACGAACAGCATGTAAGGTTCCCACACTCACTCGCCTCGTCACAACCGGTATGGGGCTGTACCAGCCTGCACATCCATCAACTCATTTCAGCAAGCACACTGCAGAGAGAACTTCATCCTGCAAATTGCCTCCGGACGGCGACGCTTGTGTCGGAACTGGCTGCCATGCAGCAAGACTCATGCACTCTGGAATGACAAGTCAGAGTTCGCTGCTAAGCTCCGTGCAAGCTTTGTTTCCGGGCGTCGAGGAGCGTGCCCTTCCGAAGGGGACCAAAGTGCAAAGAGAACAGGAAGATGCACGGCACTTACGCTCCCCCGAAGAAGTCCCACGCACAGGGCCTCGCAAAGCGTGGTCGGCGCTTGCCACCTTGGCGCTTGGTCGGTCAAAGGAGTCAAATCTTTTTGGTCTATCCGAGTCTATCCGACTCATGGCGGTTGAGAAACCGGCTAGGCATTCTCCTGGGATCGGCTTCGGGCTCGTGCTTCTTCTGGCCTCGGGCTAAGAAGGTGGACAGCCAGGTGCCCTCAAACAGGCCAGCCTGGGCCCTAGCCTGCACCCTTGCCTTCATCCAGGCTGCCTCACATTCAGACAATTGCACACAGAATCTGCGCAACGCTGCAGCGCCTTTGTGCGTTTTTGGCTCGCTTCGGCCAGGCTGAGCGAGTGCCGTCGCAAGTCGCGCGACATCGTCCTCGAGCCTGCACTCCAAGACTGCCCTACCCTGACCCATTATCTAGTCTCGTTGTCCTGATTTTGTTGAGTCTCGCCTGGGGGCCTCTGGCAGTTGCCGTGCTCGAAAGTCATGGCGCGGCTTCAGAGACCTCATTTGTCTGTAGCAGGCTAGAGCGGCTAGAAGCGGCGCATCATGGTTCCCGACGCAATCTCGGCACTCAGATGCGATGTGCCGTGTGTGCTATTGTGTGCTTATGCTGCTGAGGCTTTGACTGCCGTTTTTGTTTCCTCAGTCTGTCAACCCACCATGCGACATCACCAAAAGTCTTGCGCGCATAGCGTGGTTGTAAAGCCTGCACATTCTGCCAATCTCCTACTCATCAACGAAGCTCCACACAAACACAACTCGCCAACTAAAGTAATCCAGAGCAAGCACGCTTGACTTTACCAAAGAGCTTCACTGCCACCGAGGCACCGGAATGAAATTCTGAAACTTGGACCTGAACAACGAACACCGATCAAAAGTTTTCAAGGCGGGCGAGTCAACCGATTCCCCGGCCATCTTTACAGCGTTGAGGAGGATCGCCTGCAAAGGGCCAAGTGAGCATACATGTTCTAAATGAGAAACTGCTCGCTTTTCAGCAGTCCTGGCCTCCTGATTTGGATGCCGGCCTACTGGCCCAAGTCTGGTTCAAGGATTGACAACACTGCATCCACGGACCTCATCTTGCTGTCATCAGGCGGTAAACTGCCTGCAGCTTCCACGCTGCTGTTGACAAGTTGTCGGCCGACGGCGTTTGCATGCATATACACATATATATATATATATATATAATATGTATAGATATATATATATAGAGATATATATATATATACAATATGTATATAGATATATATATATATATATGTGCATGAGTGGGAATTAATAGCAACCGCCTGCTGTCGTCCAACATGTGGCAATTTGGGCCTGCACGTGGTAATGTGCATGGCATTCCGTTTGTTTTTGCTGCTGACGTCAAGCTTGGGGCCTGCCACAAAGCCTCGCCATCCTGGCTGCTATGGCATCAACCACAAGAAGATACAGCAGAACCCAAGGTTCATGATGGTTCATGTCTTCGTACGTTCTGGCTTTGCTCCTGTTTCTCTCTTTCTCTGAAACCTCTGTCTGACTCTGTCTGTCTGTCTCTCTCACTCTCTCACCCTCTCTCTCTCTCTCTCTCGCTCGCTCGCTCGCTCGAACTCTCCTCCCTCCCTCTCCCTCCCTCTCTCTCTTCCTTCCTTCCAAGCCATAAGACTCCCCCGAAGGAGAGCCGCCCCGAGGGGCACGGTCGACAGATCTGTGTGTGAGACTTATTCCCCACCCCCGCTGTGTGTGAGGTGGGGTTGGTAGAAAATATGTGTGTCCTCACAGTGACCACCAACCAAGCATGGTAGATCCACAACAATTTACGGGCATGGAACGAACTCGGCAACCATGTAGTGGGACACTCTGGGATTGGGTTCGGGCAAAAACGTGCACTGCTATGTAAGGATTGAATGATGGTCCCACCCTCGATTGTGACCCTCCCCCGCGAACTGTTCCCTCCCCACAGGTTTGGTGGTTTGGGAGCATTGGAAAGATTCCCTCTCCACAGGTTGGTGGATCGGGCAAAGTGAACTACGAGGCTGGTATACTCCCCCCTTTCCCCAACAATCGAAAAACCCCCAAGTCAACGAACAACACCCAGGGACCCGCGAGGGGAAAGGAGGGCTTTGTGAGATTTCTCGATGAGCTTACTGTTATGGTGCACGGAGGCTTCGCTCCTTTGAATTGTTGTTATGACAAAGAACGGTCGGTTACTACACTTCCCCTTCAAAGGTGACAACATTACAGATCCCAACCAACAGACAAGCCTGCCCAAAACAATGCTCCCTAGGCCTGAAAGGAAAACAAGGGGCTTAGTTCCCAAGTTGACTTCAAAGGGGTTGTAACCTGTTTATGGGTTAAAAGCCCTGGTGCGCTCACTTTGGCTCCCTCATCTGAGCAAGTAGTGCGGTGTGAAGGATGTGGAAGACGTGGGCGATGTCCGAGCAGGTAGTGTGGTGTAGAGGTTGTGGAAGATGTGGGTGATGTGGATGAGGTCGTTGTTGTGGTCACTGCTGTGGGTGTTTGGCCAGTCTTCTGATCTGTGACTCGAGGTTTTCACTGCCCCAGCTTCGTGGTGTCGGTCGGGTTGGTGTCGTGGAGCTTGTTGCGGGCTTCCCTTCCTTCTTTCTTGGCAGCGGCGGTCGTTCGTCATGTAGTGGTCCTCGTTCTTCTCCGTACAGCGTCTTGGGCTTTGGGGTCCTCGTTGGCTTTGTAGACTTTGTAGCCTCCCATCTTTCCTCCGAATCCTCCTCCCATTCCTCCTTCTTGATTCTCTTTGGCGGTGGCAGCGCTCCTGCTGGGTATGTGCGCACGTGCTGTATCATCGAAGGTTGGCTGCACCCTGGTTGTGTCCCCCTTCCTATGATGGTTGGGGTGGTAGTAGATGTCGGTGAAGTAGTCGGGGATGTTGTAGTGAGCGGGCCAGTGGTCGGAGACGAGCTTCGCATTGGTTGTGTTTGCAATCTCCACCATGCTCCAATTCGTGGTTGTTGAGGTAGTGCCGGTGCGGCTTTGCGGGCCGGCGACCGATGGTTTTTCACATGGCTCGCCCCCCGTGTCTTCCAGAGGTACCTCCTCGTATTCCTCATCTGTTTCTCCTCTCTTCTCCCAAGCCTTTCTTGCTGTTGTCGGTGCTGGGATTGTAGTTGTCCCCCGTGCTTCTCCACTGGTCTTCTTTCCTCCCCTTTCTCCCATGCCATGGCCGTGGTCTTGGTTGTCTCGCTCGTCGGTGTGCTCCTCGTCAATGGTGGTGTTGTCGTGGGTCTCCTTTTGTTTGCACTCCCTCTCGTTGACGATTTGCTGGTCCTCTTCTTCACTTGATCGTCCCCAATCTGGGTGGTCTTGGTGACGGTTTTCCTCCCCATCGTCCCTCAACACGTTGAGCGAGGCCTGGAACCATTGGGAGATCTCGTCATTGGTGGTGTCGGGGGCGTCGTGTGAGCTCCCCCACTTCGGATGGTGTGAACTGTACGGCCACCCAAACGATGGCTCGTTTCATGTGTAGGAGTGCCTTGTCGATGGGGTTCATGCCGGGCGTCTCTTCTCCCATCTCGATGGCGGTTGTGCTGGTGGCCCCCCCCACATGGACAGCGGTTGTAGTGGTCGTCGCATCCGGTCGGCTTTCCATGGCAGTGTGCTTAGGCTTTGTTTAGGGGTGGGGAACGGTGTTAGGGCAAAGCGATGAGGCGGGACTGGGGCATGCAATGGAGTCCTGGAGAGAATACAGTTCATGTCCTGACTGTTTAGTTAGTGCTTTTTGCTACAGGCGCCTCACTGTTCCCCGCTTCCACTCGTTTAGGGTCAAAGTCCACAGCCCCCCTAAGCAAATCGGAACACATGAAAAGCCAGTGCTGGTCCCTGAACGGCAACCTGATTAGGGTTCGTAGGGGAGCGAAGCGGTTTGCAGTTTTGAGCCAGGCGGTGCGCAGGCTCAAGCCACAGTGGAGGGGGCGGGTTCCCCCAAAGTGACTTGAGCCAAAATGGCTACCCTCTCTCTCTCTCTCTCTCTCTTTATTTCCCGTTTTGGGGCATGGAGGGGAGCCCTCTCTCTGTCTCTCTCTCTCTCTCTCTCGTTCTCTTTCTCTCTCTCTCTCTCTCTCTTTTGCTCTCTCTCTCTCTCTCTCTCTCTCTCTCTCTCTCGGTCCAACGTTGGAACTACCCGTCAGCAGCCCTATTTGTGGTGACCCACACGAAAAGAAACACTGCCGGCAATCGCAATCACAAAGAAGCAGAAAAACACGGTCGGCCTAATAGCTAAAGTGAAGCTTGAAGAAGTCGACTGCGTCGTAGCAGTTGATCGACGCGACAAACTTTCTAAACCACATCATAAAATGGTGTGGGCGACGGGCTGTTCTGCACGCTTTTCGGACAAGGCAAGATTGGACTAGGGTAATGGATGGGAAAATGATGCGCGAGTGAAGACCACAATCTTGAAGCCGGCAACCTCTCCGACGCTCACAGCAGCGCGCGACCACTTGCATAAAAGTTGCCATTTGTGTACTCATATACCCAACAGTCATCATAACCTGTTTGACGCCGTGGTCCCCGGCTTGTCATTGGCGGCCTCCCGAAACGGCTGATGGGGCTATACGAGCCGGAGAATGCAAACGGTTCTTCCGTGGCTGAAGAACTGTAGCTGGAACTTGTTCTCGCCAACATCTTGAGTCCAGGACGTGCGTTGCTGAAAAAAGCGGCCTGTGCAATAGAAGCAAGTAGAACAACAGAGAGCTCCCAGCCACTTCCACCAAGATTGTGTTCGAAGTGAATTGTGCGGCAAAGAACCGCAGAAGACTTCCAGCACCTATAGGCAGGTTTGAAAGCATTCGCTAGCAGCAACACGCGGCAGTCCATATGTACATGCGCCATAAGGAGCTCCCCTACTCCCACGGACGGTGTACACAAACTGGAATGAGCCATAGGACCCACATATGACCTCCAGCGCCAGAGAAAAGATGAGCCAAACAAGTTGGACGCAAGCCCCCTAGGAATCGGCAGTGTCCTGAAAACCCATGATGTGCTGATTGACAACGGACGACAACGGCAAAGCGAAAGCAGCAATTCACAGCTTGTACTGCCAGAGAAGGTGAAGTGGCTTAAGGTGAATCACAAAGACAACTAGGATAATCTTCCATCTTCTTGAGGACGGCATAGGGCAATGCCGCTGCTGTTGCTGCTGCAGCAGTGATGCTGCTGCGAAACTTTCTTGGGGGGCCCAGCACGCCCGAAGCCCAAACCCAATGCAAGCCTATATTCTTACCAATATCGTCCGCTGATACATCCTATGCAGATGTATTCTTGATATGAGCTGCAAGTACCCCCAAAAACTTGTTTTTGAAAAGAAAGGGCCCCGAGATTAGCCCGATCTAATGCAAATGGGTGACCCGTGACCCAACTTTGCTTGACAGGCTGCCAGCTCTTGCCCATGGCGCGGAGCTCTCAAGTAGTGGTCTTGCATTCTTAGACACTCCTCATATAAATGTCTGCTGAGTGTGACTGGACGTGCAATGTTCTATCCTCCTGGGTTTTCTCCCTAAACCCTAAACCTTCCAAAACCCCTGAATACGCACGGCATTTGACCCTTTGGAGGGTGTAGAGTTTAGGGCTTGCGGTCGAAGAGTGAAGAAACGAGGAATTGCGGAGGACTTGTTGTTGAGGGCTTCACTTTGAAATTCACGCCACAGCAAACAACAACATAAGGCAAAGAAACGACAGACACAAAAAGAAGCATGAACATAAAACAAGAAACACACATCCAAAAACAGAGAACGAAAGCAACAAACACAAAACAACAAATACAAGCGACAACACATGAAGCTAAACTTTAAACTCAAAAAGCGAAGAACGAAAGAGCAAAACAACAAATGACAACTGTATTAATGAACGACAAACCGAAGGTAACAAAAGCGGAAGCAACAAAAAACAAAATGAAGCCACACAACAAAAAGGCAAAGGCAGAATAGAAAGTGGCAAACAAGAGGAGGCCACAGGAGAAAAAAAAAGGCAAAGAAACAAAACCCGCAGACAAAGAACAGCACCCTAATGGACCCAGCCGGTTCCCCCACATCATCGCAGCAGCAGAACGGCTGATCCGGACAGCCATGCCACAGCGAAATCTCCACCTCTGCCGATCTGTCTGCTTCACATGAGCACAGTCCTTTGCCACGCTCTGTGGCGAATCGGCGCGTCGCACCTGCAAGGGGTCAGCCGTTCATGTGTCAAGCATTTCGCATCACTGTTGTGGCCTCGTCATCGATCTTGTAGAGGCTCAGGCCTAAACGCCGAGCAATGGTGGGATTCAAGAGTTGCAGCATGTTACGGCGATGTACGGCTTTGGGGCATTTTCGGGCACTTCGGAGGCGGAAAGCCGTCGGATGCCACTCAAACAGCCAAGCGAATCTAGCCAATGGGTTGCCTGCCACTTTCCTTGCTGTCAGGATCGGCCCACCCCCACTCCGACCCCAGGCCGTATATATGTAGGCCATGTTGTATTTTCAGGCACGACAAAGGATTCTGATCGTAATAAATGTGCGTCCGGATGTCTGCAGAGGGATAGAGGGGGGGAGGGAGACTGGGGCGGGGGGGGGGGGTGGGCGGGACAGCAAAGCAGTAAGCAGACACAACTCTACCCCGGCGCCTGCTCTACTTGATCTCTTAAGCCCTATCCCCTTTGCTCCGCATTTGGTTCTACGGTAACCCTGCAGTCCGGTGCGAGCGCAAGCGGGTCTGAGTTCTGGCACCCAAAGCCACTGCGGGGAGCTTCGAACCTTCGACAAGACGACGCCGTTTCTACTGGCACTTACTTGCAGGCCTCACATGTCCCCACATGTCCCCACATGTCCTCATGCGACCCAGCACAAGAAGCCTGGAGGACATCCGCCCCGGCTTTGCACCATGGGCGCGGCTGCTCGGATAGGACGACATGCACCGGTCCCAGCACGAGGACCAAGGCGACTCAGCTAGGGCTAGGCTAAGTTCAGCTTGTGCTCAGCAGCGGCTCTATTGCTGTTGCAGTGCTGTTGCCACCGTCTGTAGAATTCATCTCGCTGGCCACTCCCCAAACCGTCCCAGCCATGGGCTGCAAAGAGGGGGAAAGAGGGGTGCAAGCGCGCTCTCACAAAGAGGGGCACAAGCGAGCTCCCAAAGTCCGGCGCCCAAACACATGTTCCAGCCCGTGGCTGCCGTTCGCAAAGTGAAACTTTGTGTCTATCCTGAGTTGAGGCTGCTAAGGCTGTTGAGGCCTGAAGCCCATTGGGGATACTGGGGTGAAACAACTTCTGTCACCAGTCACAGCTTGCGGGTTTACACGAGGAAGCTGCAGCTTACAGCAACTTAAGCGGTGTCCAGCATGTCGAGGGCCTGAGAGGCGATCCGAGGCACTGAGCTCCACACGTGAGAGCATGTAACTCACACAGTACCCATGTGCCCATGGCCCATTCCCTGCCTCCTTCAGATCTTTCATCTCTTGCTCTCTGCGTGCTTTCCTCTCCTGGTACGACACACCTGCCTGAGACGGATGATCACTTCGCGATACTTTTTGCGACGGTTTGTGCCCATGACTGCTACGGCCGGCATCTGGGGCTGCAGCATCCAAGCAGTCGGGCTTTAGCTTCTCGTAGTAAACCGCAGCAGCTTCTAGCTCCTGATAAGTTGTCTCACAGTGGGTTGAGGCCTTGAAAATCTTGCGGGTCCAAGGGTCCTTCTCTGTGCCCTGCAGGTCGGCCTTGGGCCATGGAGGAAAGGCGCATGAAGACGTTATCTGGTCACAACTTTGCCTGCAAGGTGATGAGCTCTGACTTCCTCTCTTGTTTGGAGGAAGTCTTGTGTTCCACCTCCTGAAAACACAGAAGACAACTAGGAAACGGAGCCGCAAAGTGGCAAAATATGGGGTTGGGGTTTAGGGTTTAGGGTTTGAGTATAGGGCTTAATTAGGGTCTAGGGTTTAGGGTTTAGGGTTCAGCATCTCAAGCTTCCAGCACTCACTAGTCAAGCAATTACTCGAGCGTTGGAAAAATACCCACCTGCCCAAAGAGTCCTATAACATTAAGAAAACTTGTCACTTACATTTCTATTTTCAGGCGACGAGACGGGCATTCTGAAACCCACTTTAGGGAATCAAAAACTTTAGTGTCCCTCGAGATAAGGTCGGTGTCTGGACCGAACGATCTTGCCCAATAATAAGATGACCTTGTGCCCAATAGAAATGTGACCTTGTGCCCCATAAACAGACGACCTTGTGCCCAATAAAAACAAACAGGGCCTGCGGGGTCGAAGGATATATTTTGATTGGGAACAAGGTCGTCTTGGACCGAAAGACCTTGTGCCCAAATAAAACATGACCTTGTGCCCGATAACTCCCCAAGGTTTGAATTATGTAGGTAAGAGAGGTTTAGGGTTCAGGGTTTAGAGTTTAGGGTTCAGGGTTCAGGGTTTCGGGTCTAGGGGTTTAGGGGTTTAGGGGTTAGGGTTTAGGGTTGAGGGTTGAGGGTTTAGGGTTTAGGGTTTAGGGGTTTAGGGTTTAGGCTGTAGCACCGGTCAGCTGAATGCAATAGTCACCCACTCACAACTCACGTCGAAACCAAACCAGAGCCAGCCCAAACCAAGCCAGGCATTCAAAGTTCATACCTCGAACATGTCCACAGGACACTTATGTTAGAATACATAGAATGCTTGGGAAAGACTTGAAACACTATAATATGAAGCCCCAACAGGCAGTGGCCCAAGCCTTCAGTGATTGTCAGAAGTCACTTGGGGCCATAGGGCAATGGATAGCCCCTCTGGTTTTTGCGAATTTTCTCGGTCTGGCCCGAAGGACCTCTCACAAAAGCATCCAGGCGTGTACAGGCTGGCTTTAAGAGGCCTGCCAGAGGCTTTACAAGAACCTCCCGAGGGGCCTCCCAGGGGCCTCTAGGGGCCTCCGCGGAGCCAGCCCCAAATAGTAGACCCAGTGACAACGCAAGGCTCTGCAGTCGAGCAGAGGCTGCCGTGGTCTCGCTGAGCGCTCGACTGCGCCCGCCCGCCCACTAGAGGTGAGAGCGGGCTTAGGGTGTAGGGTTTTAAGGTCTCAGGGCCTTAGGGTTTAGGGTTTAGGGTTTTGGGTTTTAGGGTTTTAGGGTTTAGGTTTTAGGTTTTAGGGTTTAGGTTTTAGGGTTTGAAGTTCAGGGTTCAGGGTTCAGGGTTCAGGGTTCAGGGTTCAGGGTTCAGGGTTTGGGGTTTTACGGTTTAGGGTTTAGGGTCTAGGGACTTAGGGTTTCGGGTTCAGGGGAGAGAGCGAGAGAGAGAGAGAGAGAGAGAGTAGCCGGGGCGGGGGGCCGAGAACGCACAGCGCAGAACGATATGTGGGCAATTGGGCCTTTGACTTTTCAGCCTTGGTGATCTTGGACTCCTGATGGGGTCCACGGATGAAGAAGAACAAACCACCAACGGCAACCACAGGTCCTCCAAGAAACTCTCAAAATCTTTTTTGGCAGCTGCCTGCGCATGTCGGAGAGAAGCTCTGGTTCCGGAGTCCAGCATGCCCGTGCTCCATGTCCAGCCTCGCTGGCAGTGGCCTCTGCCTCCAACCGAGAGAAGTCTGATTCGATCACCTGCCACGTGGCCCGACACAGCCGTCTCGCCATGTCTCACCAAACTCCTTAGAGTGACTTGACTAGACTTGACAGGTCGAACCTCCAGCATTGCCAACACCCCACCCTTGGCCTTCTGCATGCCTGTCAGAGCGGGTCTTTGATGGTCTTTCTGCTTGCCAAATAACAAATAGCATCAAACAGCCGCAAAGTGGCCTGCATAGGGCTCGTCACTGAAGATGGGAGGGGCTCCGCGCAAGTCGGAACGCTGCAGCAAAGCCTCTCCTGGTTGACTGGCCTGACATGCAGACAAAAGCAGACGGGCGAGGAATTATTTTCACCCATGTTTTTGGTTAACCCTTCTTAAACGGCTTCTTATTGAAAATACAAAAAACATGGAGGTTTCCTTACTAAAATGCAGCGGAAAATGAGGTTCCTATTGAAATACAATCCGATTGAATGAACGGAGAAAGCTAGAGGTTGCATTGCATCACTATTAGAGGTTTTACTACTGCAATATTAAGGACACATGAAGGAAACATAGAGGTTTTCTTAACAACGTTTAGAGCTGCCTGTGTTGAAATTGCACGAACGAACGCCAGCGTTCGCATGATGGATGTCAAAAAGTTTCATAAATGCTTCGAAGCAAGCTTGCACAGCCTAAAAAAAGCAGGGGGGGGCTGGGGGGGGAGCCCCCGCAATTGCAAACACAATGCTCGCATGATGGGTTTGCTTTGAAGCAAGCTTGCACAGCGTAAACAAGCGGCGGGGCTGCCCTGGGCGCATCCCCCCATGCCCATCTGCAAACACGATGCTCGCATAATGGGTTGCAAAAAACTCATATATGCTCTGAAGCAGGCTTGCATGGCTTAAAAAAGCGGGGCAAACACAATGCTCGCGTGAAGGGTTTCAAAAAGATTCGTATGCTTTGAAGCTGTGCACGGCTTTAAGAAAGTGGCGGGGGCGGGGCGCAGCGCTCCCCCTATTTGCAATCGCAATGCACGAATGATGGTTCAAAAGATTCATATATGCTGTGACGCAAGCTGGCACGGCTTAAGAAAGCGAGGCATTCACAACGCTCGCACGATGGGTCTCAGAAACATATGCTTTGAAGCAAGCTTGTGCGGCTTAAACAAGCAGGGGGGTTGGTGAGGGGGATGGGGGGGCGCTTGAAAAGATTCATATATGCTTTGAAGCAAGCTTGAAAGGCTTAAAAAAGGCCGGGTTGGGGGGGGTGCAGGGGGGGGTGCAGGCCCCCCCACCCAAAACACTGCTCGCATGATGATATGCTTTGAAGCAACCTTGCAAGGCTTTCAAAATGCGGGGGGTTGGGGGGGGTGCAGCCTCTATGTTTGTTTCAGCGTTTCTTTCATTGTTCCTGTTTTGTATTCATGAGTTCTTTCTGCATGTGTTTTTTGATTGCCTTCTTTATTTACTTAATTTTACTATTTCTGTCTGTCTGTCGTTCTTTATTGATTTGTATGTTCTTTCTTTCGTTCGTTCTTTTTGTATTTCTTCATTTCGTTCCTTCTGCTTTTCTGTATTTCTTTCTTTCGTTCTTTTTACATCGTTCTTTTTCTCTTTTTTCTGTAGTTGTTTCTTTCTTTCCGTCCTTCCTTCTTGCTTGCTTTCTTTCTGTCTGCATGTATTTCTTTTTTGTTTCTTTCTTTCTTTCGTTCTTTCTTTCTCTCTCTCTCTCTCTCTCTCTCGCTCTCTCGCTCTCTCTTCTTTCCTCTTACTTGCCTCTGATTTCATCCTTCCTCCCAGAGCTTGCAAAAGGGACGCAAATATTCGATTGGAATTTGCTAGACAACCTCTACTTCCTTAGTACTTAAGTGAAAGCACAAAAGAGGTCGGGAAAACCTAAAACAAACTATTTTAATAGGAAACCTTACCACCGAAAAAATGTTAAAACAAAAAAGCCAACATTATTAGGGGGCCAACGCAGACCAGTCTAGTCACCACATTGGGAAGCACGAGACACATTTCACTCACATCTGAAGTCTTCTGCCAGCCTTGCTGTAGAAGTCCTGCAGGCATTCGTTGAACAGTTGAACCGATGGATTCATGCCGAATACCGAGACTGGTTCTGCATATGGTTCTGCATATGGTTCTCTGCGGCTCCTGCAGCACCAGAACCGCCTTGGCCACTGCATCCTGGCATTTGTACAAGAGACGAGCATCTGCATTGGAACCTGCCTCCCGAAACCGCCCAGCGTCCTGGCCCTCTTTTGCTTCTTTCACAGTTGCCTGTATAGGCATGTAGGCTGAGGGTGCTGTCGCGGCATGTTTCCCGAAATTTCTGCGCAGAAGGGTGTAGCTGAGCCTTGTTTTTTGCCTCCTCCTTCTGTCGCAGATTGGTTGCCTGCTTAACCCAAACCCCGGGATTTGTGTCGATCTGCAACTACCTTTTACCTAAGAAACTTGGGCTACCCTAGTGTGGGTGGGCCCGGGAGATCACCGAACTGCCGCTCAGTTCAGGTTGACAGGCTGTTGCCTCCGACATTGCAGTGCTCAGCTCTGTCAGCTCACCAGACAGGCTGGTGATCTCCTGACAAAGCTCGGAAACGTGCAAGGCTGTCGCAAGGGAACGTGCTGCCAGGACGTCCCGCACACATGGGAATGCGGAATGCGCCTCTCCCAGCTGACTGATGTGCGCCTAGATCTGAGAGAATAGTCCAACGAAGATCACACGAAGATCACAAAGCAAGGCAGCCAGTCTGCCTGCAACTCGTCAATCTCCGCCTGCAAACTGCTTACAGCATCGGACTTCTCCTGGCAATGCATGTGCATGGCATCGTCATATCCCTTCAGCTGCACACAGGGCCAGTCCTCGCGTGTGGCTTTGTTTGTTGACAGTTCAGCATCGCACCAGGCCTGCTCAAGACTCTCCAGGCTTAACAAGGGTTTCCGATCTTTGCCGTTGTGCCTTCTTGGTTGTCTCCTCCTTGGCCTAGGGCTGTGGGCCAGGTCTCCAGCATCTTCCGAGGCTAAGACATCCTCGCACCTGGTCCTTGAGCCGCACAATCAGCTGCTCGATCATCTGCTTGACCTGCTCAAGTCAAGCAATGCTCCTCAAGACTGCGTCGAGATCATTCGCCGTCTCCGACCTTCATCATTGGATCTGCACGCGCACGCTCTGCCAGCGCCGAAAGAAGTCGGCTGTTCAGGCTCGTTGCCTTCGACAGCAGCTGAAGCTCAGGAGTCTGCAGCAGTCTGCAGCAGTCTGCAGCAGTCTGCAATCTTGCAACAGCAGTCAAATGCAGTCTTGCTTGTCTGCAATGGAACAGCGCCTCCCTCTGCAGGAATCGAGCGACTTGAGCCTTCCGGATTTGTAACTTCAAGATGCTTCAGAAGAGACTTCAGTTTGGAGACTTCAGTTTAGAGACTTTCTGAGACACCCACCTGGGCTGGGCCTGTCGCATCGCTCCGCAACTGGGCCAGGGCCGACATCTTGGTCTTGACCTCTGCACAACATGCACAAACGACACGTGACACCACACGACCAAGGCCAAAATTGGCGCCAGCACAGAGTAGGCTCGAAACTGTCTGCATCTGCACAAGGCTGGTTCCCGAGATCTGCCAGACAAACATTCAGGTTCGCATGATTGGTGCTGTGCTTGGACGCCGGCAACCGGATGCCTGGGACATGGCGTGTATTGCTTCATCGAGGGCGACTAGCTCCTGGCAAGCGTGGTGGTCTTTAAGGTTCGAAGACATGTCTTCTGTCCACGCCTGTCCGCGAAGCTTCTGGCGCTCTTCGAAGTCTGCGGCCTTGCATTTCTCTAGTTGTGCCGCCTGAATCCCTGGCTGGATATGCATTCCTGCATGCCTTCTTGCGGCAGCTGGTGGTCAGGTCTGCCAGATATTTCTGGTCCTCAAGAAACAAAGTGGCAGGCAACGGTGGGCCAGATTTGCACCTTACGTTGGCTTGGTTGCGAGCGACGTCGAGGCCAGCCTCCCAGGCGCACCAGCACAGAGAGAGAGAGAGAGGGAGAGAGAGAGAGAGAGAGAGAAAAGAAAAAACACACACACACACCCATGCAACATGCATCTTCCTTCGATGCTGCTTCGATGCTTCAGCTTGCCTGCGCCTCTGAGAGCTCGCTGGAGGCTGTTGCCTACCAGGCCACCGCCATATCGCCATGCCCAAACGCGACCCAACACGGCAGTGTGAAAAAGTAAGCAAACAAACCTGCCTGGTCTTGCAACTTTTTAGCCTCAATGTCGTGCAATGGCTTACGAAGCCAGAGAACACAAACAAATGTTCAGCTTGGCTTGTGACCTGTGTGGTGTGCTTCTGTTGCTGCTCCTTCGTCGCCTCTCTCCAGACGCGCGCGAAACTCTCAGAATTGTCTGCAACACCCCCTTGGCCTCAGCAATCTTGGATGCGATGCTTTGCGCGAAAAGCTCGAATGCATGCTTCTTGGAAGTCTCTTCCTGCGCAGTCGACACATGTCGACACCACGTGTGGGCATCAGGCACCTGTGTCAGTTCAAACGCGGCTGCCGGAGCTTTCCAGAGCTACCTTCTCCAACTGCAAGCGTTCGTCGGTGAACTGATCTTCCAGCTTCTCCAGCATCTTGATGATGCCTTCAAGAGGCCGGAAGATGCCGGAAGGCGTGAACAGAGCATGACGAGGGAATCCAAAAGGAAAGTACAGGCAAGGTTCCTGCGGACTTGAACTCGGGAACTTGTAAGTCGCTCAGCAAGCTGTCCTCCAAGTGCCGGTGCAAATGTTCAACAAACTGTCGTTTCAGTGGAGTACTTCTGGGAACCGGCGAGCACAACAAGAAGTGTTTTCGCTTCGGGAAAGGTACTGTTGGAGTATCAGGTCAACAACTCAGAAGTTGTTTCCGGTTCTGTATAAAACCCTCTTCTGAATCTAACCGAGGCAGCCACCCCCTTCCTATTCCTCCTCCCCGGGCCGAATGCTGTGCTTGTGACCCGTCTTGCGTTGGAAAGCCAGCCGCGACAAGCCGCCACTAGCCGGCCCGGGGCCGTCCCTCGGTCCCTCGGCTCGGGGAAGGCTTTGCAGACAAGTCTGTTGTGGACAAGGTGACAAATCACGGTTCTTGCCGAAACAAATGCTGACCTGGGGCCCTGGGGCTGGATGGGATGATTGCATCAACGAAGAACACCATCGAAGACCACAAGCAATCGAAGACAAAATGGAAGCAACACCCTGGCCTGTACCACTTTTGCATTTGCGCTGTGTCGAGAACTCAAAAGCTACGTTTGTCTGGCTTTCCGCCGTTTGCTGCGCGGTGATGCAAGGCCCAAAACCGATACTTTGGTTTCCACTCATTGATACACTGTCAACACCAAGCCCCCTGCACAAGCAGCGAGGGTTGGACCACGATTTTTTGAGACACTCCCATTGAAGCCTTCAACGACCCAAGGTGGATACCATGACCAACGAGCATCCGTCGCAGCATCACTACGGTCAGCTCATGAGGAAACGGTGGAAAGGGCGTGATAGAGACAGCACAGCAGAAGGCTGTCTTGGCTTCTTTTCAGGCTTGGCACATGTATTGCCACGTGGCACCAATTTTCTGGGTCTCTGAATCCCAAAGCTTGGCGTCCGAGTTGTCGTGTTGGCTGAGGGCATTTAGAACGCACTGCTTAAAGTAAGCGGTGCGATGTACCTGGTCTGACAAAGCAAAGGGCAGCAAAAGAACAACAGAAGGAGGCAAGCATGTTCCCGAACGCATGCCTCAAAATTCACATTTCACTCAGCCCTGCATGTGTCCACGGAGCAGAAGTTCGAGACGGGGTGGCATGCAGCAAGACGGATTCTACGAGCCGTGCAACTTGATAAGCCCGCATGATCCAGAAAAATCAGGACTGTACGGTGGCTACGGGTCAGGGTCCTCGAAGCCCTCGGACAGTAGGGCATTCAAGCCCCTGCTTGCCTTGACCGGCAGCTTGAGGGCGGTCAGTTGAACGAGTGAGCCCCCCTGCGCAAAAATCGCAAAATCTCAACGACACGGTGAAATCATGTGAAATAGAAACATGTCGAAGGAAGAAAGAGCTTCCGACATCGAACCTTGGCTTGCCCCGACTTCAGCTCCTTCTGTGCTCTGCCGATAGCATCGATGGACTCAGTCAAGTCCTGCACACTGCAGCGCTCGATGCGTCGGGGCTCAAGATCACAAAATGCCACCCCGTCCTGGAACATGTTCTGGAAATCTTTCCGCTCAGTTTCCCGCATCTTGGATGCCTCCTGTCAGGAATCAGACGGTGCCTGATCAGCCAAACACATACCGATACGTACCGGATGAGACTTGCGATCCTCCTTCTCCGCCTGTGCACCTGAAGCAGGTTCACACATGGACTATCCGTGGAAATCCGTGGACTCCTGGACTGTGAGCTCCAAGTACGATGTCAGCAAAGCATGCCATTTGTACACTCAAATCTGCACACCTCGTCAATGGACTAGTGTGACTACTCCAATGTTGCCAGCTTCACTCACTTTCACTCAGCAATGTTGCGAGGTATTACTTTTTGCATGTCGACTTAGCTCCAAAGAAACGTTAGTTCGCAGGGTTCAGCCTTCAATCCAGGCATGCGCTGCATCCGTTCTTTTAACATACTCTGGAACTGAGTCTGTTAGCCCGTTTATGTCTCTTTTCGCTGAAATTTCTCTCCCTTGCTTGAATCAATCCTATACACGGGCGCGCATGAGGCCGATCTTCCAAAAAAGGAGTGGCCCAGTGGCCCAGGGCTTGTGGAATACACAGGTTGGGCATTGGAGCGAGTGCAAACATAGCAGTTCCCACTTTTTGTTGCCCAAACCATCTGTGTCCCATCAGCATCGCCCTCTTTCAGCACCTACGTAGTTTCGCGACGTGGCTTACTTTACAACAGTGGTGCATCGTGATCCACTTTTAGAATCTAGAAACAGCAGAAACGTTGTCCATCCAGACCATCGACTGCGAGGAGTGCACCGCACTTGCTCCGCAGGACGGTGCGTCAATTAATTACTGATGGTTTATGCTTGATGTCCGAGTGCACAACCGGGGGATTTGGGCAAGAGGAAGGCTGCATAATCCTGTCACCGAGAACTTGTAAGCATGAGCAGACATGAAGCAGATACTTTTAAGGACAGTCTGCACAAAAGGCCTCTAAGGCGGGAAAAACACAGCACTGGTTCGGCAATCATCCCACGCCCCACGGAGAACTTGTAAGCATGAGCAGACCCTCGTCCCACATCCAACGAAGACAACAAGGGCAACAAATCGAATCTACCAGTAGCGTGTTGCAAAGATTTCCGAGCGAGATAATGGTCTGTAGATGTCTGTAGGAGACTTGGTACTTGCTAAATTGGCGTTCATCAGATGCAACCTGGACTTTCCTCAGAAAGCAATTATAGGGCACTTAAGTAAATGGCACAGAGATGGCAAAACGAAAAGGATTGCCGCAAGGAAGACTGCGCCAGAGAAGACAGAGAGCGAGAGGGAGAGAGACTGGAGAGTGCTAGTAGGGAGGACAGGC
This sequence comes from Symbiodinium natans, assembly GCA_905221605.1. NCBI lineage: Eukaryota > Dinophyceae > Suessiales > Symbiodiniaceae > Symbiodinium > Symbiodinium natans. The sequence goes on from CAJNDS010000006.1 coordinate 188,339, forward strand.
GGCTTTTGCATGCACATGTCGTGCCTGCCAGGTCTGCAGTGTGAGCAGCGATCTCCTCACCGAGCCTGCGCTACGTTGTTGCACTTACGCCCCGAGACTTCTTGCAACAGTCCATGTGCACGAGTATGAAGACAACGAACAAGGCAGGCCAGCAATTAATTGCAGTGATGAGCGCTCTTAGGATTGCCGACATTTAGCACCCATCATGTGGATGAGCGCTTCTTTCAGACATGCTACGATGCACCGCAGCTGGACACCACTAGACATCCTGTGCGTTGGCTCGGCAAGCCCAACATCAGATACGGAGTGACGGCAACCGGTGATTCACGAGGCCGTGCTGTCTGTCTCTTTTTGATCTTCTCGTGATGTGGTTATTTGGCATTCTCAGGCAAATTTAAACCTAGTCCTTCCCCTTCCCAACCAAGGCGTCCAAACTGTCCATGTTTCGCACTGACACCCTAGACAAACACACGCCAAAAAGCACGAGACGTCGGTCCAGATCCACCTGGCACCCTGGGAGCCCCGTGAAACCCCTCCTAGGACCCTTTCGTCTGCGATGCGCACGCTACGCCGAGGCGGCGCACGGAAGCGCTTACAATTATTCTCCAACTCTTTTTGGACGCCAAAGAGAATGACTGAACACAAGGGCATGCCTTCGAACAATAAGCTCCAGAATCGTGAACATCATGAAATATCATGAACGGCACGATGTGACATGAACGGTCAATGAATCAAGCATAGTCATGCTCTCACCGCAGTCACTGCCTGGTGGCGTCAGATCCACTCTTCTCGATCTCCGCGGAAAGGACCTACAGTGACAGCTGCGATACAAGATGACACCAAGTGCACCGCTGCGATACAAGATGACACCAAGTGCACCCTTCGTGCGCACATGCAAGCTCCATTCCACCTCAACTTTCTCGGTTGCTTGTTGGATTGAACGCTTCGTTTCTCTCTCGGTGACTTCGCAGAATTGCCTGACAAGGCAATCAGGAATCATATTGTGGAATCATGAACTATCTGAACCAGCATGAAGGCGCTGCGAGTGTGCCGAGGTGCTTGTAAGCTGCGAATTGCACTTCCTCATCCTGCTTGTCCTGCCAAGAGTAGCCACAGCATGCCGGGAGGTTCTCTGCACGTCGGGAATCACTCGGCGTCCTTCTCGCCTTGTGCCTTCATACCCCGCAGCATCTCCACGACCTTGCCCCTGCGCTGGGCGAGAGGAGCATGATGAGCACGGCACATCACGGCACAGCACGGCGCTGCTGGCGCTGCTTGCAAAACTCTGCTTGCGAAATCTGGGCGCCAGACACGGGGGTCGTTTGCTCCGCAGAGCTCACAGCCAGGAGCAGGAGCAAGCGCCATGCCTCGGCCATTCCATTTGCGTTTGTCTCCGTATATCTCCATCCCTTGTTGTTGAGGCTGGTTTTTTCATACTTAGAAATGTTCAGTGTTTGGCTGTGGAGCATTCTGGGGCCCTGGCTCTCTTCATTACGGGGACTTCGGCCCAGAAACCGGGTCAATGCCTGGCTCAAGCCGAAACCTCCGCGCAAGCCTGTGGACAAGGAAAAGCTTGGGATATGCTGGCAGATGCGGGCAGATGCTAGCAGATACTCACGTCGAACAGCGAGTTCTCTTCTCGCCGCTCAACGAAGAAATTTCAGAGTTGTGAAACTTGGACACCCGTGTCGGCCGAGTAGGCCAATAAGGAAGGCATCACTGAAGGACGCCGGCAAGAACCTGGCGACTCAAAGACGAACATGTTCTGCCAAGGAGCTTTCTTGTTAGGGCTGCTCGGGCACGGCGCGCCTTGCCGACCGTGTACACAAAAAAGCCCAGAATGGCGGGCAGCAGCGCCGGCTCCAGGTGCAGCTCTGCAATTTCCGGAAACTGCCGACACGCTCGGTTTCCGCAGGCCAACAGTCAACAGAAGCTGAACAAGCAACATAGCAGAACATCGCATGACATAGCATGACCCAGTTAGGCCCACTAGGCTTTCCTGTGCTTCTATCCGCGGCCAGCCCTGCACGATGAGGAGCACGATGACAGGGGTCTGAGCAAGGCCGTTGAGCTCGCTCAAGATTGAGATCGCACAGACAGTGCCGACGCACCTTTTTCTGTTTGCTTGAGACATGTCCGCAGACTGTACAGGATCTGTACAATCTTTACTCCATCTCGAAGTCGGCAAACAAAGGGAGGTGGTCTGAGGGATGGTCCTGGCAAATCTCTTTGAGTGCTTGGGCCACTCTTGGGCCACGGAGATACTCTGAGCCGAAACAAACCTTACTCGGGCCTCCGAAGGCAGCTGCTCCGGCAACTGCTCTGGCGCAGGATGAACACCCCGAAGTTGCAGACCACCTCAGACTCGGTCCATGTTTTGAGTCGATTTTCGCCTTGTGCATCCTTGTGAAAGCAGCAGCCGTGCCCAAGCACAGCTTCGAGGCTTCGACCTCGATAGAGGATGTAGTCGAGGCAGCCGTGAAACTCTCGGGTCAGGTTCGTGACAGCTTGCTCGCGACCTCACGAAGAGCTAGCGTCACATGCAGCTCCGCATGCTCCTTGCGAACCGAAAAAGTCGAGCACCAGACAAGCACAATTCATAACTTGCAGGTGTGGCGAAGCAAAACACTTCTAAATGGTGGCCAGAAACCATCAGCTTCCTTGTAGGCACTGTAAAAGGGTAAGACTTGAAGGTCTGGCACTTCCTGACAGTGCAGGTCATGCGTCAACAAGTCAGAGAAGCAGAACGGCCCAACTTCCCACCACAGGCCTTGGTGCTGACACCACGAAGGATTCCACTACCAGGTCTCATTCGTACTGGATGGTGTGGATGTGAAGCAGACACGCTACCTGAACATCGTCTCTGCTCTCCAGTGGTCGATGCATGTCTCTGCATTCCCAGACCCCTCAGAGGATCCAAAAGAAGACCCTTAAGCTTTCCTAAGAATGACCCAATAGTACCGTTGGGGCGCCACTTTTGGATCCTCGCAGAGGTCTGGGTTTGCGCCTATCGCAACCGTGCACCTGTTGTGAAGAGCTGGTACACGCCGGACAAGTCTCCATCACCCGAGCTGCGCCCATCCACCAGCGGGGTGCCTAGGTTTGTACAGTAAAGATATGCTTGCCACAAGTCAGCTCCCAAATCGTGCCTGCAAAAGAAGTGAAAACCCTTTTGCAACCCCAGTGTCTCTATCCGGGTTTATTTCCTGCTTGCAGGTGAAAGGGACTGTTCAAATCCCCTGCCAGGATCAGATTTGGAGCTGCCACTGCTTCTAGCTCACGTGCTAGGAGAAAAGCCTCAGCTTCCCCCAATGGCCCAATCCCTTATACGTGTAAGCCGTGTAGAAGGACGACTGCAGACTCCACATACCCTTAAATGCCTGCAGGGAGCCTGCAGCAGCTTAAGATCTGGATACCGTGGATCCCAGTACAAGTGGCTGGTTGAGACCTGCTGGATGCACGTCGAAGGCAGTCATATTATGTCATAGGCCAAGAGTGCTGACCGAGGTGCGCACAGCTTCCTGACAGCAACCCAACACGATGGTTCTTGCCCCCTTCTCAGCCCTTCTCAGCCCTTCTCAGCTCGCACACTTGACTGTGGCCTTCCCGACACATCAATTTCGACGGCCTCGGTGCAAAGATTCTCACGGTTCACTCAACAAAGGAGCTGCCTGAGCACGGAACGACAGCCACGCTAAGCTTCTCATGCAGCTCACGCCACAAAGCCTCGCCCCACGGAGTTGAGAGAGAAGTTTGCATCCGAGGACAAGCTGACGAGATGTGACGAGATCTGACGAGATCTGACGAGCTGGCAGCTCCAAGACCAGCACTTCCACGAATGTCAAGCGAGGTGGGGTAATGCCTGCCAGAGCTGGTGAAATAGCTGACAGTAGCAGGCAGCGACACACTGTCGTCCAGCCTCTCGGCTACATCGCGAATGCGGAACGAGTAGGTTCTTGTCACCGGCAAGTCTGTACGAGTAAAGATGGCACAACCGTCCTCATGAATCCCGAGGCAGAGTGAGTTGAAACACAGTCATGTGTATCCTGTCTGCTTTTCAGCAACCTCAAGGCTTCCAAGGTCCTTTGCTGGCAACTCTTCGTTCTGCAGAATCACAGCCTGCTTGCGGATGTGGCACTTCCGATATTGGCCATTTTGGCCACTCGCCAATGCTGCCAAGACACACAGCGATAGCCTTGCAAATATCTGTCAAAGGTCTCCCTTGCTGAGGGGTCGAACTCCTGTGAGACATGTCACATCTCTGGGCAAATGGGTGCATTCGTACTCTTCTCAGGTTTCAAAAGCTCCTGCAAGCACGCGATGTCCGGCGACAGTCGAAGCACCAGCTCAGCAACTCGCTGCAAGCCTTAGTACACGCGATCATTTGCGATGCTCCTTATGGCTCCTCCCTGACACTGTTGAGGTCGAGGAGCGATCAGCCCACAAGCTCTGCGAGGGCAACTTGCTCCGAAGCCTGGCCCACAGGCCACACAAGCTCTTTGCCAAGAGGAAAGGAGCAGAGGCGAAGCATAGGCGAAGCAGAGGCGACGAAAAGCGTCAACTTCAGGCACTCTGCGCACTTGCATAAGACCCCCATGATCCATGGAATGCCCTGTACCACGCACCAATGCCATGGCTGCCTTTTCGCGGCGGCACTGTGCAAGATGTTGTAGCTGAGCACGGAGATACGCATGGCATGAGAGGGCGCCTTCCCCTCATGGCAAGCGAGACGTTTAACAAATGACGACGCTTGAAACCCAAAAAGCACCACCAAAGGACCACGGCACGGATGATGATTCTAGGACCCTTAAGAGAAGGGGCACATGCTGGCCAATACTACAACCCGCTCGTCAGTTCAGGCTCGTCTGCATGTGCAACGTGTTTATGCTGTAAAAACCCGTTGCAAATCGTAGAAGTCATTGGCAGGCTGACTCCGGGAAAGGGTCGAGCCAGACACCGGAACAGGGCAATAGCAAGCCGCCATGAGGTCTGTGCTCCCCTTGGCCCAGTATGCCCAACCCAAGCAGTGCTAGCAAAAAAGAGCTTTGTGCAAAGCCAGAGTCCAAAGAATCCGCTGAGGCCCCAAGCCTAAGGGCAAAAGAACAATCTGCCTACAGTCCACCCCTTGCATTGCGCAGCCCTTGTAGAGGCTCAGAGGGACCGTTCTATATGAAACTCGATTGACCCTCTATGCACTCCGCTATTTAGAGGAGCTATGCGGAACTGCTGTATGGGCACTTTCTGGATGCTTGACCCCTACGCAGCCCCCAAGCCCAAACTCTAAACTTAACCCTATCAATCCAGACGACGGTTATGGGCATTCTGTGGACGCCTATGACCCCCTATGGACAGTGTTCCGGGTCGCACGATTCGGCCGCGCCAAGTCGGGGAGCATCAGGGTTAACATTGTACAACTCACAGCCCAGACAGCCAGCTGCAGACCGTTGGATGAAACTGCGAAGGCTTTCTCTGCAACTGAGACAAGCACCAATAACCGCCTTGCACCCAACGCTGATCCTGGACAGTCTTCTGCAAGTTTGCAAGCTTACTCACAAGTGATCAGCACAAGTGATCAGCAGAAAGGGCCCCCGAAAGAGAGCTCTGAGTGACTTCTCAAGAGACGTGCCAGGTGTGCCCATTGGATTCTCGGCATTGTCGGTGTATGAGGCCAGTCCCTCCGGCAAAAGATGCGCTTGTGAGAAGCTCTCAATGTGGCACAGAAACACCCACAATACATTAATACATCATAGTACCCATACCAAGACCATGGCGGAAAGATACAAAAGCCCGCCGATGGCCCCAAGGCCTTGCAGAAGCACTCCGAAGCATGCTTCACACTCACACAGCCGCAGTTGAGCGCGCCAGGATCCCTTCAAAGCCCTCAAAGCCCAGTGCCGAAACTGAAGGCAATGCTCACACCATACCTTCGGAGGCCAGAAGAATGTCTTGCGACAAGCATGTCAGGAATCCAGCCCATCTAAAGCAGTCGCAAGAGTTGCATTGGCAAGAACAATGTTACAGTGAATGACAGAGTCTTCGTCCTTTCAGCGTGGGATGTGCAGCGATGTACAGGGTGGTGCGGGATGTGAGGCGATGTGCAGGGTGGCGCCCGTGAACTGTCCATGCTTCTGGGGCGATTGACTCAAAGGCTAAGAAGCTGGCACAACATACGTATATGCGAAGCCGACGCCGCTTAACCTTGTCCAGCATGCCACAACAAATCACAATATATCACAGCCCTTGTGTCGAGTTCCTGACGCTGCTGTGATTCCGAACATGCGCACCTGGTGGCCAGCTTAGATTCCTACACATCTGGGCCCTACCACAAAAGCAGTGCCTTCGTAGCCTCATAGTCCTGCCGAGAAAGTTTCGAACATGCTGCTTTCTGGGCCTTCAAGTGTAAGTTTATGTGTCCTTCCGCCTGTCTTCTGGACCTGTGAGCGACATGGAGAAGCCAAATTGTTCCATTAGATGCCCCTACATCTCAAACTCCAGACTTGTCTGCATGCGGCTCCAATGTTTGGGCACTTGTGTCACTTGGGTCATGGCTCTTCACAATCCTTGTTTTGATCCTTGGAGCATGTCGAGTCATAACCGTTGCAATTGCAAAGCCTCCTCCGAGGTGCTGTCCATTTTTTGTTCTGCTTGCTCTTCTGCATGCTCTGCCTCTGAATTGTGGCAAGGTAGTCGGCCACACCTGAAGCCGTGAAGCCTAGGGTGAAGCACTCCTCATGTGATCACACACTGATCACATGTGGACAAAACCGTGCCTTCATCCTCTCTTTCCTGACAGCTTTCTATTGCCCCGACTCAAGATCACCTGTTGCAGATGCAGCCTCGTCTGCGGGATCTTCCTGTTGACTGGCACGTCTGGTCCGCAGTGGTGAGGAACTTTCGATTCTGGGAAGACAAGCTACCAGTAGCACAAACTTTTGTGGCTTGGAGGGTGATCCACTGTGCAATCCAAAGCTGAGGATGCGTCAGCTGATCGATGCTTCTTCCGATCTCCACCTTTCCGACACCTGCAGACTAGATCAGTGCATGGCCTGGGGTAGAGGATGCAGAGGTCATGCCAAAAAAGTTCCAGTACGCGAGAATTTGAACGACGAGGTCAGGCTTCGGGATGAGGGAATTGGGGTCACGAAAGCGAGTGCAGGAACTCCAGGTGTACGGGTGTACGGACAAGCAGCATGCGGCTGTAAACGGTAGGTGATTCGCAACAATTACACTTCAACTGTTTAGCCCAAGATGGGAGGGAGTGCTTCAAGATGCAACCCAGTCGAAACAGAATTTGCACTGTACATAATCAGCTTATAGGCAGAAGTAGGGTTAGAAGTACCCATGCGGGTAGAAACAATTCTAAGTGTAGGTACCTTACTCGTATTCCTAGTTGGCAGTGGGCAAGGTCAAAGCGGTCTAGGGTATAGGGGCTGCCATAGGCCGTCAGCGTTTTGGAGTTGGAAAGAACAGCGACCACAGATACGAGAGCCTTTTCTGGTGTTAGGTTTACGGGGTGTCTTGACAATTGCAACTAACGCACTGCAAACCCGCACTCAGGGGCCAGTAGAGCAAAAGCCAAGGCCACACTGCAAACAACAACATTTCGGAAGATACTGCAGAAAGACGGTCTGACACACTCCGCCCAACCAACAACCACATATGAAAATCCACCACCAAAGCAAACAACACGGCAGCTGTAAGGGACAGGCCATTTTTGCTGTACAAGCCAACCAGGGCAACAAAATAGCCCACAGAATCATCACCCATCAGAGCATGCAAACAGCTCACATTGCCTAACATCACAATCTCCGTTTTGAGTTCGTCCCATGTCCCTGATTCTTTGATTTACTGTTGTGGTTCCATGATGCATCACTTCGAAACTAGCGTGCATGTCGTGTTCTGCTGATCCTGCCATTTCACCTGATTTCCGGTCCTTTCTTATGCTTCAATATTGTCCTTCTCAACTGCTTCCTTGCAGATGCGACTCCTTTGCTTCGTCCTTCTGAGTTGCTGTCCTGCTTCCTCAGAATCAGAAGAACTACTTCCGCTGATTCCATGCAGAGCCTTCCCCTTCAAGAAGCCATGACCCACAAGACCGACGTCAACTTCCGTTTCTGCGCAGTATTCCCAGTGTTCGCCGAGATCCAGACTTGTCGTCTCCTGGCTCGGAGCTTGTGGAGCTTGCGGAGCTTGCGGAGCTTGCTGCGGAAGCTCTAACCTCACTGAACTCTCAAAGTCTCTAAGAAAACGGAAGCTCTAACCTCCACGAGGTGCAAAACAGGGGAAAAGGTTTGAGCGTGCAATCAAGTGGTTCCGAACGTATTCAAGTTATCAAGTTATCAAGTTATCCTGTCTGCACTTTTAGGAAACCGGTACAAAACTTCGGCCAGTCTACAAAGGTGTTTGGAGTGTTCAAGCCCGCGAAGTCCGTGCGCAGGGGATTCGCACTAACCCACTAACACGAAGGTGACACCACCGGCACTCAGAGCTCGGCTTGTGCAGTGCCTCAGCTTTTCCAAGCTTTGAAAACATGACAAATACGAAAAACTGAAAAAGCACATAAAGCCAATGAGGAAGTTCTGACATGTTCTGATGGCAGGGCGCCCCTTCGTATCGGCGCTTCAGAACCTGTGCCGATCACCACGTGAAACTCACGCATGGTGCAAGTTATATACCACGCACTCCCCATCACTCTGTAATCTGGGGGCCTCCGCATCAGGGCTCTCTTTTTCGAACTTCTGGCGGTCGGTTTCCTGGTCAATGTACCTGACACTGCCAGCAAGCTGCTGCGGCACTTGTCGCTTGCACTCCTGAACGTCTTGCCGTGCACCCTGCATGGCTACTCTGTTCGAGCCGCACCACATCGCAGAAAGCGCCAGGTTCTTCGCATTCTCGGTGGAGACCGTAACGAGGTTGTCGGGCTGCGAAAAGCAGCAAAGCACGGACGAACACAGACGAACTTAAAAGGAGATGGTGAGAGAGACGGAGAAAGACTCCAACAGAACAAGAAAAGCCACTCAAAGACCTCTCCCCTCGCCTCGTCGCCTTCTTTGGCATTAATGGCCTTCAAACGATCTCGCATTTTCCTCGAGGCTCCAGGCATGAAGATTTTTGAAGCTACACGGCAAATTCATGCAAATATTCATTCGCTCGAGAAATCTGGGAAGCCCCGGCACCGTGAAGCCGTCATCTCCAGGCTGGAGTTGCCGCGGCTGGCGTTAGGGGAATCATCCATCATGCTCTTATACGTCTTATACTCCATCAACTCCATCAACTTCAAAGGTAATACTCTCTCTGCGGTTCCGTGCCAGGAGTTCAGGCTTCCTCTGCGGCATTTTGAACACAAGGGGCTTCCAAGGTTCCTGGAGCGAGGCAAAGCTTCTGGACAAGGACCCCGTGACTTGTGCGCAAAAAAAAGAAAGCACATCTGAAAGGTTCAGAATGCACATCTCAGCCGTCTTAGCGCTTCGCCTTGCCTGTGCTGTTGCCTTCTTGGGGCCACCCTGCAGGCTGCATCACTTTCGAAGCTTTGAAGCTGCATTACAAACAGGCTCCTGCGCTCCAGCGGCAACCAGCCTCACATTATGTCTCGGAAGGTGCACATCGAAGCGAGTATGTCCGGCTGCTGCATCGCCGCAACTGAAAATACACAATCTTGGCCCTGCCCATCTGAGGCCCATGCCTCCTCCGCGGTGCTGCGCGCACGTTGGTGAAGGCTCTAGAGGCGACGGTCATGCTCAGGCACACGACCACGAAAAGGCCTCAGAGCAACGACGCTGCGCTTAGCTCAACATAGCGGGGAGACGTACGCTGCCGTTAGATCCGATTCACTTTCAATTGGTCTTTAATGTTGGAAAAATACATTATACTCAAGATGAAATTGCACGTGCTGCAAAACTGGTGGATGATCGACCATTTGGACGACCACATACTACTCATTTATTACCAAAGCATGCTGAAGTAAAGATGGAACAAACATGATTCAGGATTATATACAGCAAGGTTTTGATTGCATAGATCTGATGTAGGTTGTGATCAATGGCCATTTAGAATACATACACACACTCTCGCACTTTCTTGTCACTGCCATCACACGCCTTGGCTTAAGCATCTCTCAAGTCTCAAGCCAAAGCCATCGCCACCTCATGCCGCCTCAAAGCAGACACCGAAGACACCGTCGAAGCGATGCACAGAGCTCTTAAAACATCGCCGGCTCCTTATTCTTCGTCATGCCTGGAGTTCCACTGCGAACCGGGCCACAAAAAACAGCAAAGGAAATATGGAAATATGGAAATATGAAGAAGAAAAGAAAAAATGATGATGATGAAAACATGTTTTGCTCAGCTCTGCACAAAGTGCTGTGGACTCACGCCCACGCGGCGGATCGCCCTTTCAGCTGCCCTCTTTGCATCCCAGCTGATGGAGTCTTTTGCCAACTTGTAAGCCTTTTCGGCCTCCTCTCGAGCCGTTGCTGTTTCTTTCTTCCTCAGGAAATCATGCCAAAATGGCACGAAGGAGTCACGCAGTGTGCAAGATATTGCAAGATGCAGGCGAAGGTCCTGAAGTGAAGCTCTGAGCTCAGCGACAGGGCTCTCGATTCCTTAGACCACGGCTAAGAATCCAAGCATGAAGGTAAACAGGTCCAAGTGCGAAGAAGGCATCTGTAGTAATTTCCAAAAGAAAGCGTCAGTGGTCTTGTCTCCAATTCTCTCGCTGAGTGCAGCAGCCTCCGCCGTGGCGGCCAATGCTTGGTCCCACTTGCCCACACCTGAGATCAACCCATTAACTCGTAAAAGAAAATTGTAACTAGCCTCTTCTGAATCAAAACAAGAAAAGCTTGGACATGTTGCGAAATTTTGCGAGATGTCGAGGAACTTGCTTCGACCTCTGCAACCACGTAGAGACTGGTGGCGATGACAGCCTCTGGCAGCGGAACAGCACAGCCAGATACAGTGACATGCTGAGCATTTCTTCCGAGACTTCGCCTTGTCCTGCAACTTCCGCGCCAACAGAACTCCCTCTTTCGCTGGTGTCATGACCTTGCTCAAGCTTCGAAACACAATCCTTGGCTTTGTCAGGTTGAGTTTTTGAATGCTTTGGACAAGCCGCTCGTCGTGACTTAAGCGCTTTCAAACATGAGGTGTGCTGCCCTGCGTCTTCTGAGCCTCCTTCTCTTGCAAACCTTCCACCAACTTGGCTACAAGCTGGGCCTGCATCTGCGCTTCCCAACCGAGCATCTCAGTCAGCGCATACTTGTCGCCTGCCTGGTGATTGCTCAGGTTGCAACCGCTGAGCCGAGATTACGCAGGCAACCGAAGCATTGACAGTTGGAAGCACGCGCCTTCTTGCAGAACACAACGGCTTCTCCTGCATTTCTTGCGGCTTCCTCGGGCTTGTCCTGCTCGCAACAAGCATTTCCCACCTTCTTCACAGCTTTCGCCACCTGCTTCGGCTCGCCAGCTTGCCGGAACATATGCTCGGCTTTGCGAGCTTCTGCTTCTGCCTCGTCCGGCTCCTGTCTAGAGAGGTAAATGTCCGACAGCGCCAAGTGAGCACTGGCCATCCCAACCTCATTGGCAACATCACTGAAAGCTGTCATCGCATCATTGGCCAATTGGAAAGCATCTCGAAGGAATCGACGCGCACGGCTATCGACGCGAGCTAGCTGTTCGCGTGTCAGCACTTGTGCGAGCTCCAGCATTGCCTGTGCCTCTCGGCTCCTCGCGCCCACGTCTCGGAAAAGGTGGCGCCTGTCTTTCAGTACTTCAGCGGCCTTGCTGTCGTCACCCAAATGGATGAAGCATGTCGCCAAGGAGGGCAAACACTCTGCTTCAAGATACTTGTCGCCCAACATCTGCAGCTGGCTCCTGGCCTGCCTGCACTGCAATTCGCAGTTTAAGCAACATCACCAACATTCACCAACCAACCCCTAAACAAACCATGAAAGCCAGCCAAAGCATGAACAACTATTCGGGGTGAGCCAACAACAAACACAAGGATGAGATACCTCCGCTACAATAATGCCACCAGGACTCGCGGCCCAATCACGAGCTGATTCCACTTGCTTCCTAGTTTTCCGTGCCAAGTGAAGGCTGGAAACGAGCTCGAACTCTCTGGCCATCCATTCGGCGGCTCGCAGGTTTCGAAGTGCAGTGAGCGTCTTGTCAGCCACTATTTGCGCCTCTTTCTACAAGCATTGGTGACCAGTGACTGCGCACATAACACAACATCGGCAATAATCACACATGGCGACACATGATACACATGCTACGTTCACTTCAGCTTGCAATGTATACATGACGGTTTACATCTTCGCACACACGCACACATACATGTGTGCGTGTGTGTGCGCGTGCATGCTGGCCTTCGTGCGATCTGGCTCTGACCTCATCTCCCTCAAAGCTTCCAGCAGAATATCGCGTACAAGGAGGCAAGGGCGCAGAGCTCTGAATGCTCTGCAGCTGCAGGCATGTTCCCGCACAACTTCAAGCGCGGTCTGACGGGAGGTTTCAGACAGAAGGGCTTTCACTTGAACTGCCAAGCTGAATTCAGCCCATCCTTGCCAGCACCTACGCTCCATGAACAAGGAGCGTGCTTCTGCGGCAGCTGCTGCGGCATCACGGGGTCTCCCTCCCTTCTCGTGAGAACTCAACGCAAGCAAATACAGCAAGGCAGATAAAAGCCCAGAATCTCCGACCTCCTGGGCCAAAGGCAAAGCTTCTTTCACCACAGAGATCACTTCGAAGTGCTTTCGCTGCAGCTGCGCCGCTGTTGCCAAGACGAAAAGGGCACTGCACTCACCGTGTTTGCTCTGCAAAGAGCGAAAAAGCTGGAGCGCTTCCGTGGCTAAGGCCTTTCCCAAAAATATCTCATGCCTCCTCAAGTGCACATTTGCTAGAAAGACAGAACTCAGCGCCAAGCCTCTGTTTTCACTTTTGTTTCGGAAATGCCTTTTCACATCCTGCAAGGGGACATCAAGGCACAGCGACCGATTAAGACTCCACTGAATGTCACAAACTCCGTCACCTTTCGTCCCCTAAGACGTGCTCTCAAACACCGTTGCAACAGAAACTCTACTGACTCTACTGCAATAGTCGCGTATCCGATTCCTGTCCTCACCAGCCTTCAAAGCATCTGCATGAGACTGACGCCCGCTATCATGCATTATCTCTGCCCGCGACAAAGACAGCGCAATTTGTGCAACTTGGTTGCCATGCAACTCAGCACGCTTAACTTCTTCGTCTAAGAAGACTGTAGCCACATCTAGGAGGGAACGATCACGGCCGTGTGCCTCAAGGCCGACGCCCATGGGACGCGCAATCGCTTGCGCCCGTAAGGCGTGCACCACAAGTCTTGCACAAAAAGCTGCGGACTGGACGTCCCCTGATATATTGAACAATTGTAATGCTTCAGTTGCTGCATTTTCTGCGTGGAGAAGGTCGTCAATGCATTTCGCGGTCATCAAACCACGCTCCGCAATGGAGAACAAAAAAGCACCGATTCTCCGAATACGCGAAACTTCCTGTGCATCTGCAAGCTGTGAAAACACATCTGCGAGGCCATCAACCAGCGTACCAGCAGCATCCAGCAAATGAAAACCCGGCGGGGAGATGTAAGTTGTCACGTCCATTTGAGTCCACCTCTTGTGTCGGCATGCCGTTTGACGGCCTATCGGCTATCAAGCAAGCTGAACCAACTTGAACCAGCTGTGCAAGCCTTCATGCTGTCAGCACCCATACAATCACAGCAATCCCCACATGCCGAAAACTAATCCAGAAACCCCTGTACTGACACATGTGCTGCCTCGCTGATTCTGACCTTCGAAAACTCAGGACACAACCTGTCCAGAAATATCGACAGCTCCGTGCGCCATGCCTTGCAAAGCTTCAAGCAACAATGCAATTTCACTTGTCGCTACACACTGCCAGCTTCACAGATGCCTCGACCATACAGGGCGCCCATGAAGGCACTCAGACATTGCTTCGTTACCTCGTGTGGGACCTCCGTAGCCCATTTTGCGCAAACAAACATAAGGTTTGCTGGTGGCAATGAGTTCAATGGGAGCAATAGCAGGGTTCGCGATTTGTGCAACAATGTTCGTCGACTCGTCTGATTCTTCGTCTGGAAAGTGTTGCAATGTTGCATCAATGTGCACTGCACTGGAGAGGGACCGGAAGCAACTGCCATTTCGGCCTGTGGGCAACTCATGACATGAACCCCAAGGTTTTAGGTGACCGACAAATTACTTTTCGGACCAACATTCCCCCAAACAAAGGGTCAGCAAGCATCGCCATCTACGAGAAGTTTCATGCCACAAACTGTTTATGGGGTACCAGTCTCAATCTGCAGTTCAAAGCAACAATCCATTTTTTGGGTCGAACATATTCCACGCCATGCAATGCAACGCAATGCAAGAAAGGCACGGCAAAGCAAGGCAAGGCAATGCAATGCAATGCAAAACTGTCAGCAACACGATGCTTGAAAGCTTGCTCAGAAAAAAAGGCTGAAACCAGAGCTCAACCCCACGTTTCAACCCAGCTTCCAAACTTGGGTTTGAAAAGTGCAAGAGTTCAAACCTGGGTTTGTGTGTTATTGCTGTTCAAAAGTGCTGGTTCAGACCCCCCCCGGCGCCCTAGCCACCGGATGGTTTGAACTCGGGCTCGATCCGGGCGAGGTGGTTTGCTGAAACACGGAGGTTCGCCAACAGATCTCTTTGCCTGGCACCTGGCCGACACGGCGCCCTCGTTTGCCTTGCTGCACTTCATGTCCATGTGCGTCGATATTCAACCAAAACACTCCCCGCGTGATTCAAAAAAGGACCTTCGAAACCATGCTTTCCGCTCGCGAGTAACCAAAATTTGATTAGCGAGCCGCATCAATGCAACGCGCGTTTCCGCAAAAAACCTGGCCAACAAATTGCTGTTTTCCTGTCGCACCACTGTGGGTGGAAGCCCGCCTCCTCCTCCTCCTCCTCCGACGACGACGACTACTACTACTACTACTACTACTACTACTACTACTACTACTACTACTACTACTACTACTACTACTACTACTACTACTACTACTACTACTACTACTACTACTACTACTACTACTACTACTACAACTGGAAGCGCCTGTGTTTGCATGATAGAGACATGTCCCCTCGCTTCGTGCGTTGTGTGTAGGTTGCATTTTGCAGCAAGCATCATTGTAGCATGCGATGCAGTGACGTAGCAATTGCATGTCGTTTGCTCTTGCTTTTGTACAGCTCCACGTCATCTCGACTGCAGCTGTGGACACTCAAACTCTTCTCAAGGTCGTAGCTCAAAGCAGTTTGCTTAGCTATTAGCCGAAGGCAACAAACCCGCCATAGTGCCTGTTAACGTACTGCAGCTGCGCAGCAGGTTGCGAGCTCTTGAGTACGATCCACTTGGGATCGCCTGCACTGTGATCCGGGACTTTGCGCGAGAAGCAAGGAAACAATCGGCAGACCGAGTGACTGCGCTAGGCCAAGGAACCCAAGTAGCCTGCTTTGGACGTTTCCCCCGGGTCCACTGGACCTTCTTCTAGTTGGGGGCTGTTCTGGGAAATCACTCCAAGCAGCTACAATGGCGATGCCATCTTCAAGAGGCTACTCAGCCGGGCCCGCAGTCTTGACCCTCCGAGGCGCCAAACCTCGCCGAGTGGTCTTACGATATCTCAGGCCGAAAAGGAAAGGGTGGCACTAGAGGCCAGGCAATTCTTGAGGAGCCAGGCCAATAAGCGCTATGGCAGTTTTCTTCAGGAGTTGAAGCGCCGTGGTGTCACTGTTACCACGTCGGAAGCAGCTGAGCTTTATCACCGAGTGGAGCCACTCGTGTTTGGTTCGGCTCATGCGCAGGTGGCGTCAGCCTATGGAGGAACGTCTCCCCCTGTGCCACCCCCAACATCTGGCAATGTTTCCAGGGGCCGTGGAAATCGGTCGGAGCTGACTCGCGAAGTTGTCGAGGGAGCCGAAGATCCCGAGACCGGAGCCTCGCTCTCCGAGTTGAAGACCTCGTTTTTGAGCGCGATGGACCCAGATGTCGAGACGCTAGACGAGTACGAGGTCCGACTTAGTCAGGGAGTCGAGATGGCGCGAGCCGATTGCCGCGATGAGGCCTTAGTTACGCCGAAAGCATGTTGGGTGAGGCTCAGTATGGGACCGCCTATGCGCGCTTCCAAAAGTTCGCCACCGATGCGACGTCCCAAGCCAAGGGAGCAGACGTTGTGCTTCGAGGCATTGGCGCCGGTATTTCAGGACTCTTGCAGAAGCCAGGAGCGGATCCTGTGGCGATCTACTATCGTTACGATGGAGCTGTCCGCGCTTACAGGGAACTTGGGGGTACCGACCCGTCTGGCCGTGCACAAGCACGTTGCAATCCTTGCATGAGAAGGCCGAGAATGCTTTCGATGCCCGGAGTTTACCTCCGAGTTCCGCTGGGTCTGTCCGATCCTCTCAGGACTGGTTGTGGGAGAATTGTGGTTTGGTGTCCCCATCTCGTTTTCGTCACCCCTCCTGCGGCCGGCGCTGTTCACCGAGGAAGAGACATGGGTCGCGCGCCAGAAGAGGATGTTGACTTTGCAGCGGGCGACTTTCCGACTCAAATGCATCACCCAATCGTGCTGGGCCAAAGCAAAAGAGCTCAAAACGCAAAACGAAACTTCCGCAACGATAACATCGGTCACTACAAAACGCGACTTGCCAAACTGGACCCTAAGGTCCACTAGACCGTACGTCCGTATCCGCTCTTCGGCAGCCGACCAGAGCTCCGGAACAGAATGATGGACTCGAACAACTTCGTATCTCCGCAGAGCTTCCCGGGTCATCACATGCGAAGTGGCCCCTGAGTCCACTAGCCACGCTTCCGTCTGACCCTTCACACTACAAACCCCGGCGATTCTCGCCCCAGTCCTTTCAGCAACCACAGAAATCTCACTACTGTTCAAGGCCATGATGGTTTCACACTCAGGCTCAGCCTCACTTTGCCCTTCTTCTTCAGTAAGGCTGCGTTGCTTGCCCTTCTTCTGCTTTCCTTTGCCCTTGCCCTCCTGCTTCGGCTTCTTGCAGTCCACTGCCACGTGGCCTTTTTCACCACAGTTCCAGCATTTGGTGCCGGACTTGTTTGCTGACCGCGGCGTAGAGGCACCACCTCCTCCTCCTGCAGCAGCCTTCTCGGCCTTCGCTTGGCTCTTCCCACCTTTGCCTTGTTTTTCTTTGCCTCCTTTCCCGTCAGGCTGTGCATCCCAGCAGTCTTTCGACACATGGCCACTGCGGCCACAGTTCCAGCACTTGGGCGACCCTTTTCCACCTCCTTTGCCCTCTTTTCCGCCAAGACTATGTCATCCATCTGGCTTGAAAGAGGTATCGCCGATCACGCGGGTGCGGATGTAGTAGGTCTCGATGGCCTCTTTGACACCTTTCACTGTCTCATTCCGTGCATGCAGCTGCGCGTACTTTTTCACTCCTGCCGGCACATTCCTGAGATAGATCAAGTACACGTCGGCTTCTTGAACTCTCAAATCAGGCATCCTCAGCCCGACTCCACCTTCAAGCATCCGGTGGTACTTGTTCACGGCTACTTCTACCAAACGAACAGTCTCCAAAAGATTCGTCCCGTGAGGAACTTGGTACGACAACAGCTGGTTTCGGTAGTGCAAAGCCTCGTTCCTACTTTGCAAGGAAAACTCGTTGGTGATCCTTCTCAGAAGCTCATACCCGCTTGCCCTCTGCACTGCTCCGACAGAGTCAAGCAAGCAAGCAACACTTTCCACTCTGCCAAATCCTGCAAATGCTTGTCTCAACAAGTGCAAGATTCTTTGGCTCCTTTGGAACTGTTCAGCGTTCATCAGGTCATGCGTCAAAGGCCTTTCCATCGGCCCTCGAGACACGGCTTCTTGTATCTCTGGCCCAAAAGCATTGCACAGCACGCTCACCCAATTGGTGAACGCTTCCAACCAAACGCTGTACTCATGAATCTCTGTGATTCTGTCCTTCCAAGCCTTCCAACCAGGGAGGTAACCACTTCATGTCCAACTTCCCAGCGCCTTCCACCCTCTCTCCTGCTCCCAAAGGTGCAGAAACTGAAGACGGTGCTGCAAACTGCGCACTTGCGGCTGCTGTTGGTGCTGCTGCTGTTGCTGCTGCTGGTTTGCAAGAACACTCACCAACTGGGTTACTGCTTGCGTTTGAGCTTGCACTGCTTGCAAAGTTTGCGCCATCATCGCCATGATGGGCCCAAGCTCTTGGTGTCCAGAAAAAAGGAACCTGAGCTCCACTTGAAGCTGTTTCATTCGGAGGAGTGTGCACTTGGTACACTTGGGGTCCGCTGCTGCTTGCGGCAAGGGGCTGCAAAGGGCTTACTGGACTAAAAAGGGTTTGTCACACTTGGAGTCGGAGTAGCACTCGGCGGCGTACCATCACCTTCTTGCGCCATTTCTTCCTGGAACCCCGTAAGGCTCCGCTACCATGTAAAAGTTTGGTAGCTTCTCGAACTTCTCACAAGCTCCACAGAGCTCCAAACTTCCTCACGTCTCGCTTCTCTGAGCAAAGAGTAGCAGCTCCACACTCCCTTCAGGCTTCTCTGAGCAAAGAGTAGCAGCTCTGCACTCCCTTCAAGCTTCTTTGAGCAAAGAGTCGCATCCACACTCTCTTCCGGCTTCTTTGAGCAAAAAGTAGCAGCTCCACACTCTTCAGGCTTCTCTGAGCAAAAAGTAGCAGCTCCACACTCTCTTCAGGCTTCTTTGAGCAAAAAGTAGCAGCTCTACACTCCCTTCAGGCTTTTCTGAGCAAAGAGTAGCAGCCACACTCTTTTTAAGTTCTTTGAAGCAAAAAGTAGCCGCTCCACACTTCCTTCAAGCTTCTCTGAGCAAAAATAGCAACTCCCACTCTTTCTTCAAGGTCTTTGACCAAACCACTTCTCAAGCCGATTCAACAACGTCAAGCACTTACAAATCTTCTATATGCAACATAAACCTTTCTGAAGCCTCATGCTGCCAAACCAAGCATGTTATGACAAAAGCAAAAACTCTGGCCATGCATACAAAACAATTTAAAGGAAAGCTTTGCGCATTGAAAGCAGCTTGCAACTGTTGGCCCTCTGAAGCAGCGGTCGTAGTGCTCTTAGCAGGAACAGCAAGTCTTTTGCTTGGAATGAGTTGTGTTGGTTGTGCGTGGTGGTTGACAAGCAGAAACAACGCAAAGAAGGCAGGCAATTTGCGGGACACGTCTTTTGCTGGTGCTATCACCTGAGCTTTGTTTTCCGCGTTTGTTTGAGCTCTTGCACCTTAAGTGGCACTTGAGTTGTGTAAGCTGTCTGCGACTGTGTGGCTTCGTTTTGGGAGAGTGTTGAAAGCCCAGAGTTGACCTAGAAAGCCTCACATGCAAACGCATGTTGTTTGCCTTAACCGGAGTCTCGTGTGAGCGTGAGAAAGCCAAAAGAAGTGTTTGGAGTGTCTGTGAGCTGTGTGACGAGAAGAGTTGCTTGCACTTGGACTTTGGAATACGAGTGAGTTGCTTGTCTTGTGCGTGACTTTGGTCTCTTACGGAACCAGGTTCCAACCCAGGTCAAACCCAGTTCTTTTTGCATCGAGCTTCTATTTTCATTTGCGGCGCAGTAATTAAGAAATGCTTATGAAAGGTAAAATTTAAAACGTAATAACGAAAGCAACGTGCGACAAAAAGACCAACAAAGAAACACCAAACCGACAAGGCACAATCCAGAAGGATTGGGTGGGACCATTCTTCCGAATTTTTTCAAGCTCCCGAGAATTGTCCCCTGCTCAAGCCCCCTTTGCAAAATCATTGCAATGTGGTTTTAAATGGCGCTGAATAAAATTAAAGTCCGGAGCTGCCAGAAGCCAAATGGAGTCGACATGATAGAGGCGTCAACAAAAAACAGAATTCTAGTGCATCAACTGTGTGGACTATTCAACAAACAACGACATACCACATTAGAGCACTGCCAAAGCCGAATCGTTTGTCAAGCTAAATGTCCCACAAGATGTCTCGGGCTTAATTTACATGTATGGGTTCAGGGTTTAGGGTTGATTAGGGTTCAGAGTTTAGGGTTTTAGGGTTTAGGGTTTAGAGTTCAATGTAGGGTTTGGGGTTTATTTACAGGAATTAGGGTTTTTATAGAGTTTAGGGTTTAGGGTTAATTTAGGGTTCAGACTATAGGTTTTAGGTTCAAGGTTAAGGGCGAAGGGTTAAGGGTTTAGGGTTGGACTTCAGGTTTATAGGCTTACAGGGTTCTAGGTTTTAGGGTTTAGGGTTTAGGGTTTAGGGTGTAGCACGGGTCAGCTGAACGCAATGGCGTGAATACATGCCCACCCCAAGGCCACCCAATCACAACTTCCTGCAAACCAAACGGAGCCAGCCCAAGCCAAGCCAACCATTCACAACTCAAACATCCAACAGTTCAGAGGACACTTCGGTTCAAAAGACAGAGTGCTTGGGACATTTGCGATTGGCAAGGACCCCTCCCCCCCGTCAGGTTTTTGTGTAGGGGACGGTCTGGGCCGAAGGGCCCTTTCATAGAAAATTCCAGGGCATGAACGCTGGATCACCTGGGCAAAGGATGCTCCTTCAGGTTTGTGCGAAGGGGGCGGTCTGGGCGTTGCCGATTGGGGATCACTTGGGAGGCTAAACCTCCACTGCAGGGCGCAGGGGCCTTCTCAGTGTCAGGACCTTCAGGGCCTCGGGCCAGGGGCCTCCGGCCTTCAGGGCCTCCAAGCGGCCCAAGGATCCCCCCGACAGTTTTAGGGTCACACAATATCTACAGCGACCAAGCTTGGCGACCGCTCAGAGGTGCGGTGGGCAGGCTCTGCAGCTCAAGCAGAGCCTGCCATGGTCTCGCTGAGCGCGACTGCGCCCGCCTGCCCAACAGAGGTGAGAGGGGTGGCGGGCGGGTTTAAGGTTTAGGGCTTAGGGTTCAGGGTTTAGGGTTCAGGGTTTAGGGTTAAGGGAGGGCTTATAGGGTTTGGGGTCTAGGGTTTGAGGTGTAGGTTTAGGGTTTGGCTTTAGGATTTAGGGTTTAGGGTTTTCAGGTTTAGGGTCCAGGGTTCCCTAAACCCTAAACCCTAAACCCTAAACCCTAAACCCTAAACCCTAAACCCTAAACTCCAAACCCTAAGCCCTAAACCCTAAACCCTAAACCTTAAGTTAACCCGGCCTAAACCCTAAACAGGCCCCTAAACCCTAAATCATGTATCACACATGAATTTTGATTGTTTTGGGGTCCCTGGCCCGGGACAGTGGGGTTAAAAAAGGTCAAAATCTTAACTTTTACCGAAAAGCATCGCGAAGGGTTCTTCCGTGCGGAGCCCTCTGACCGAAACCTCTGACCCAACAACATAGACTGAATTGCATTGAGTGAAGTGCGTAGAGTTAAGTACATAGAGCGAAGTGCATAGAATTAAGTGCGTAGAGCGAAGTGCAGTGAGTGAAGTGCATAAAGTGAAGTGCATAGAGTGAAGCGCGTAGAGTCAAGGGCATAGAGTGAAGTACATAGAGTGAAGTGCATAGAGTCAAGTGCATAGAGTTAAGTGCGTAGAGTGAAGTGCACAGAGTGAAGTGCATAGAGTCAAGTGCATAGAGTTAAGTACATGCGAGCGAAGTGCATAGAGTTAAGTGCATAGAGTGAAGTGCAGTGAGTGAAGTGCATAGAGTGAAGTGCATAGAGTGAAGTGCATGGAGTTAAGTGCATAGAATGAAGCACATAGAGTGAAGTGCGTAGAGTAGAATTCACAATTTTAGTGCCAATTTCATAAAATTTACGAGATTTTAATAGAATTTAGTAGACCTTCGTACCCATTTCTTAATGAAAATTACTCTTTCTAAGGCGGCGGGCTGGGTTGACGTCGCCAATCGGGATTGCAACCCTCTGCAGGTTTCGGCGTGGTCGCGGTGTTAAAACCGTCGTTTTTTTCCGTTTCCGGGTCGCGGTGCAAAAACCCTCGTATTTGGTACTTTTTTTCGTGGGCGCAGACAACCCTCTGCGTGTTTCGGCGTTGGCGCGGTGCCAAGACCGTCGTGTTTTTGCGTTTTTGGACATACAAACGTAACCCCTGTGCGGGTTTCCCACAGTCCCCCGCAATTTTTTTTACGGTTTAGTGTTTGAAGCAGGCTTGCGTGGAACCTCGAGACGTTTGACGTGCTAGGGACCTATCTGAAAACGATAGGGGTCGATCGCCCGCATAGGGGTCGATGTCAAAGCCGCCCCCCCTATGTATAGGACCGGTACCTATCCGTTTCCGGTAGACCCATGTAGATAGGGCTCTATCCCCCTGAGGATATACGGGTAGCGGGTCTGTCGCGATAGGCCCCTATAAAGTAGGTACCTATCGTAGAAGAGATAGACGCCTATTTATCAAGCATTCCGTTCCGTTGTAAAGGTTAACATTTGTGTGCTTCGGGCCATTTTTGTCTCTCGGTTTTCTAACTCAGCCTTTCCGTTTTCTGACTCGGTCTTCCTTGTTTTCTGACTCGGTCTTCCTTGTTTGCTGACTCGGTGTTGGAGTTTTCGACACGTTTTTTCTGACTCGACCCTCACCCTGCAAACGATGCGGTTGAGGAATCTCCCTCACTTGTGGCCCAGAATGCCCACCCAAGGCTCCCGATCGCCGTCCGGGCAACATTGTCCCCCTGTGGCCGGCAAGGAAGGCACCAGACGCAACGCAGTCAGAACTTCGCTTTGCTTCCACACCTCTGTGGTGTTGTTTTCAAAGTAGAACGGTGTGTGTGTGTGTGTGTGTGTGTGTGTGCGTGTTCACTCACGGTTGTTTGTATTACTTTGATATAAAACTCGCTTGCGTCGCTTTCGCCTCCATTTCGCGCCCAACAGCCAGGAGTGCAAGCAAGCTTTACTTTTAGAGTGGTTAAAGCACGCGCCTAGCCCGACCGTTTCAAAAGCTGCTCAGTGGTGGTTGCCTTCTCGAGTCTTTGCAGCTTCGCTTTGTTTCCACCCGTGTCAAAAGCAACCTCTGAGTTTCTTAGCTTTAGCTTCAGGCATTGGTTCTGGTTCTTTCCAGCCTTGGGTTGAGGTTTTTGCTTCCCTTGTGATCTCCTTTCGCTACAATTGTCCCTTTGCCACCTTTTGCCTGTCTTTTGCCCACCTTTGCTCCAACGCTGGCCCTTGGGGCCTCTAAGGCCCTTTGCCAAAATGAGCCCACGGGGGGCCTATAGGCGAGGGCGTGAATGTGAGAATGTGAGTATGGCTGGGGCCTTAACACATGCCAAAACCTGCCCAAAACGCCATTGCACAAACACCCATGAAAGCTGAAACCGAAGACAATTCTGCACTTCACGAGGGGTGCACAGGACCGAGGCGCGAGCGCCATTCGCAATGCGACGGAACGCAAGTCTCCTTGTGATGGACGGACGGAAGCAACCCATGGAGAACCCAAATGCAGGAAAGTGCCTGGTCGTCGCGGCACGCAAACATGTAAGTCTATGCAAGCTTCAGACGTTCACGTGACTTTGGTGGGAGCTTCGTCGTTCACGATTGAACAGCCCAGGCGAGAGATCGGTCCGAAAAACCCAAAATGTAAAAGTAGACGGCCAGACTGATTTCTCGTCGGAACTTGTATCAATGCATGGAACGCAATGCAATTTTAGTTTGAACTTTCTTACAGGATGTCGCCTGCCTTGCCGTGCATGGGCAGCTTTACTGTTGTCATCAAGGAAAGCAGCAAAGCATGCTGTGGGGACAGGGAAACCGAAATTTCACTGCTTTGCAGTTCAGACTTTCTTACAGCAACTAAGGGCCGCAGAATATCGCAGAATGCTAGGGAAGTTTCTGCCCAATGGCAAAGCAGGCAATGCAAATTCGGCGTTTGTGCTTCTGAAAGATTGTCATGCCCGTTTTGCTTGCCTGCATGTTTCAGGCTGAGTTGAAATCCTGGACAGCTGATCGCATTGGTGATCTGATCGGCCAGACACAAGATTCGGATTGTTCGGAGATTGCGGAGTTCATCTTGGGCAGTGATGATCTCAACGAGCCGGACACTTTGAAGGCTTTGTGGGTTCTTGCGCAGATGAGTTCTAGGCGTCTTGGTTTGCTTTTTCATGGCTGGTGGGCCTGATGTTTTTGTACCTTGCTCTTGGGTGTAGCGCCATTGCGCATTGTTGATGCCGTTTCAAGGCATCTGCCCTTGACCGAATTTTTTTCAGGGTGCGGCCGTACTTTGCATTTTTTGGGCAGGCATGGCTCAGCTCCTTCTTGGCAGAGGAGGGCGCCAAGCACAAGGCCATTGCGGGCACATGTAATGACATGTCACGTGCAAGGTGTATCATTGAGAACAGTTGGTTTTCGATTTGTGGCAGCGGTTGGGCCTTTTCTGGTAAGCCAGACCTGCCGGAGACATGTCGATGAACACAAGTTGGCACGTGTTAAGGTGGATAGCTTCGTGGAGGCATTGTTCGAGTTGCGTCCTGAGCTTTTGTACTTCCGGCATGATCGTTGCACTTTCGCCTCTCCTGAGTTCATGCGTGTTGCTGAGACGAAAAGCGCACATCTCCAAAGGCAGAGATCACGAATCTTCGGTGACATGCTGTGCTCTAAAACTGAGTGCCTTGGGCCTTGACATGAGTCGGACACATTGTTGCCAGGTGTGAGCGGCCATGAAGTCCAGGCGCAGGCACAGCACACCATCGGCCGTTTTTCGATGGTGGGGGAGAAATTGGGCATTTCTGAGAATTCCCTTGGCAGGGCACTGCAAAAGGAAAGACGAAAGATGGCAAAGGGGGGAAGGTTCCCTTATGTCTTCTTATGTTCACTTCGCAAAAGTTCGCAGGAGCCAACCCAATTACCACTTCTTAGCCTTTGCCAGGCTGGACGCGGTCGGGGGGAGGAGGCACCGCTGCAACAGGGTTGAGCATTATCCAGAATTTTAGTGTGTGCAACCACTTGGAGAGCGTAAGTGCGCAAGATTCTGGTACAGGACCGAAGCAAAGGCAAGAGTGGCAGAGGCACTCGAGTTAGTCACCTGCGGCATACCACGCCATACATGTTTAGTCACTTCTGTTTACGTTTTAGTGCACGCGAGGTGAACGGCAGAGAGAGCTTCCGACCATGGACATGCCCTTCTTGCCCCGCCGCGAGGCAGCGAAAGTTACAGAGCCAAAGTGTTTCAAGTGTTTTGAGAAGATGTGTGCTCCAGGGTGATAAGCGCCTTATGGTGGTGGATGCCTCGTCCGGCCGGCACAATGCCCCGGCCTTTCTGAGTGTGAGCGCTTCGGAGATTTGATGTGTTTCAGTAGGCTTCGGCTCTGACCATTTTCCATGGACATGGCTTCAAAGCTGAAGGTTCTGACCAATTGTCTCAATTGCGGAAAGGCGTGAACGATAGATGTTTAGTGGTGTGGGTAGAGACATGATACATATACATATATATGTGTATATATATATACACATATGAACTGCTGAAGCGGTTGCGTCAAGTGCTTGGAAGGTGGTGGTTGAGCAAGAAGGCCTGCAACTTGCAAGACCGCCATCGCCATGACTTTCCTGTGACTCATTGAATCCGAGGTTGGGGTCCGTGCTTGTTCTGCGGGAACCCGTTGGAGGCAATGGCTGTTGCGATATGTTGCTAAGCTGGCAGCTGGTTTTTCGTCGCCTTGCCCGGTGTCTCGCTTTTGCATTGCCCGGAAGTGGGGACACACGTGCTTGTTGGGGCCTGGTGCTCGTGTTCTCGCTTGCTAGTGTCTTCCTCGTAGGTGGGTCGGCGTAGCAGACATGTGTTTTCTTCTCGCGTCTTCCTCATAAGTCGGTTGGAGTGCCTTCTTGAGTATGTGTCAAATGCACATATGCTTGAGTTCTTGACGGCTTGAGAATCCATCAACAAGATTTTGCAAGTGATTCCAGTGTGCCTCAGCAGGCTGGAGATCGGAGGACAGGCATCAAGAGAGGGGATGAGCGAGGTCGACTAGACGTCGATGGGAGGCCCATTTCCCGCATTGTTTGGCATTTCTTTCGCGGAGGTCTGGGGAGTGGAAATCAGCACTTGAGGCCAGATGATGACGAGGAGCGCTACAACGCCTCGTTCCAGCGAGCAGTAGCCACCAAGGACAATTGACCTCAATTCACTGAGCTTGCTCTCTACAATGCTGGAGCATGCTGGAGCAAGGGTGCCGGTTTGCGAGGATCGGCTTTTGAGCTATGATCGGGATGCAAAGCGAAGAACCAAGGCTGCTCTGAGCGGTGTGCTGTGATGTGCTGTGATGTGCTGTGATGTGCTGTGATGTGCTTTGATGCGTGTACAGGTGTATGATGATGCGACGGACTGGTATTCCGAAGCTGCCAACCCATGGCTTTCGGAGAAGCAGAGAGAGGAGGAGCGGGCACGTTATGGCACGCTGTGGCACGTTTTGGCACGTTGTCGATCGTTGTCGCATGTTGTCATCTTTTTGTCTCCCCAGGCAAAAGCCAAGGGACAGGATGAGGAGACTTTGCCTTGTGTGCCGCTGTATGCCCCTGATGGGATTTAAACATGCTGTGCCAACATGAGCTTGTGAAGCGGCAGTGAGAAGGCGAGAGAGTGCCGGGTTAAAGAACAGCATTCGGGAGTTGCTGTGAACAAGTCTTCACAAAATGCAACAGACGTTGCCGGAAGTCATGTGTCCGAAGAAGAGCTCAATCGCAGTGGGTTGACAGCAAGTCTTGGCAATGTTTGTTTGGTCCGTTGCTGTTGAGGAGAGGCGTCGGAGGGAGGAGCGGCGGAAGATTCACGCCACCATCGACATCTTCGGCTTGAAGCCTACAATTTAAGATCCTGTGAGTGTGAGAATTTTGTGGTTGGAAGGGCTCAATATTTGTCATCTCTTATTGGTCCATGTGATTGGGCCAATCAAGTTGGCCGTGCGAATTGGAATGGTAAGTAAAGGAGCGGCCTCGCGACAGTTTCAAAACACCAGGCTCAAAATCTGTCAAAAACCCAATAGCCTGTATTCACTTTTGACCCAATTGCCACCAAACAATGATGTCCTGCTAAGATTAGTGTTGCAAATGTTTTGCATTTTCGGTGCTACTCCTGTTGTCTGTTGTGATGGCAAGGAGTGTGCGATAGCAACTTTGATATCGGTTTGCTTGGCCAATGTCTGCCAGAGGTCGGACCGTCATCGACACCAGCGCTGAGGTTGAGGCTCGTGTACATGCGTGCAGCCGACACGAGCTTGCGCGGCGAAATGTGTGTGTGTGTGTGGTGTAAGTGTGAGTGTGTGTGTGTGAGTATTTGTGTGCGTGCGTGAGTGTGTGTGTGTGTGTGAGCAGCTTCACTCCGAACTCCTAGTTGTTCATGCAAATCATGTGGAAACTGCTGCGCCGTTGAAGGCCGAACTGAAGAAGAAGGATGCTTGGGAAGAAATGTCAAGTGTCATTGGCAGAGCATGGAGACATGGAGACTGGCATGTTCCAGTCGTGCAAGTCTGAAGCTGAGGACCGAGAGGTGTTTCAAGATTGGACAGAGGGCGTGACTTTGGCTTGCATTAGCAAGTCCGAGCAGGTTGTGTTGGCAAAGTGCAGACTGTGCTCAATTCCTTCCCTTCTATTGTCAGACCACGAAGAATCAGCGCCTCTTGAAGATGCTGGAGGCAGGCAGCGTGGAATAGCGCAGAGCAGTCAATTTTTGCTGAGGGGAGCAGATTTGACATTGTCTCTTTTGGGTGATTCTGTTTGTTATGTGACGTGCAGTTCCCTGGCCCAGAGAGTAGATTGCAGAACTTACTGTCCACTGCCCAGCATGGTTCATCAACCGTGACTTGGATCATGCTGTAAGTCTTAGTGACTTAGTGCCGGTGCCAAGACGATGAGCAGAGAGTACATGTCATAGCATGGCAGTCATGAGTCCAGTGCTGACACGTGCTAAGATGAGGACAGATGGCAGCCAGTGCCCTGGCAGCATTGTCGAGATCAAGAACACGTTCATCCACATCACGGCGCCGCCGCCCGAGCCAGAGGAGCTCAAGCGTGGACGCACGGCTCCACCACAGGTTCACGAGGAGTCTGTGGAGGTAAATATGATCCGGGAGCCTGAAGCCGAGCCAGCTGCAGAGCCTCTAAATCTTCTTCCAGACTCGGGTGATGTGATCTTTAGGCTTCCAGACTTCAGTCCTGCAATGAATGGGACGGAGATGATTGTGGCCCCTCCATGCCCTGATGTGCTCTGTCGTCATACCACCCATGACGTCTTCGAGAATGGTGGCATTTGGCCATACCATTGCCAAGAAGATGTGGGACTTCTGGAGGGACAAGAAGGACTGGCCTTCAATGCAAACTACGATGGTCACGGGAACCAAGGACAGATGGACTACTTGCAAGGTGTGCAAGGTGTGCAAGGGGCCTGGGAGGGACAGGTTGAAGGACAGGGAGTCCAGACGGCGGAGGTGATGCATCCAGCACCAGGTACAGCGGTGTTCGTCTGGCTCTCAGCACGCAGGGCTGCTTTAAGAGTGACAACAGTGACAACTGCCACCAAGAGTTCGAAGTTCTAACGATCTCAAGAGCTGCAGTAAGGTCTTGCACCCTCCTCCGTGCATGGCTCCAGATGTTGGCTTCGGAAGTCCCCAGTCCTACCTGGTGCCTGTGCACATCAACCCCATGGGTATGAGTCCTGACAATCTTGATTGGCGGATGCAAGCCATGCAATCACCAAATTGGTCGGCAGATAGTCCCCCTGCAGAGCTTCCATTCGCGCCAGTTGTGCCCATGCACAACAGCTTTTTTCCAGAGGCAGGTGATCAGAGTGAAGCTGCCAACCAGAGCGCCTTCACCACGTTCCGCAAGGAAGACTTGCTCCCGGAGCGTGATGAGAATCCCGTTCCACTTGCGCTCTCAGAGCATGACAAGTTCTGGGATGGACTTGGGGTGGACCTGATACACCAGCCTCAAAAGATTGGTAGGTCTCCGACCATGGAGCACGTGTACTGGGTCGTGGATGCCAACAAGCTGAACGACAAGGCCAAGGTCTTGGTCTCGCCGGAGTTCAAGGTGGTGTCTGAGAGTTCTCTGCCATTGAGCTTCAAGATGGTGATGTACCCGAAAGATCGAACCTCTTTTCGCCAGGCCAATGGGCAAGGATTTGTACAGTTGAAATGTGAGAGTGACACTCAAGACTTGAAAGAGTGTTCCCTCTCCTTCCGCCTTGCCATTTGCAATGGCCGCTCCGGCGATCAAGCAAAGAGGGATGGTCCCGGGAAGCCGGTGACCTGGGATTTCAAGAGGAGCCTAGTCTGCGACGACGACGAGGCACGGCGATGTACACTGAGCGTGCTTGAGCTCCCTCTTTCCGTCTCGTATCTTCTCTGGGTGTTCGTCGTCGCGTAGTGGGATGTTGCAGGAGACGAGAGGGTCCTTGTCCATACAGCTTTTCATGCCTCTTTTTGCTGGCGAGGTCAAGAAGATTTGGAACTTCAAAGACGTTGTCGACAAAGAGACCAGGACTTTTGCAGCTGCCCGGCAGCAGTCGGCACGGCGTCTTGTTGTAGTCTGTTTGATGCATACTTGTGCCAGGTTTGCATCGAAATTCTGTCGGCGGTGGCATCGAAGCCCTGAGCACGTGGCAGCATGCGGCAGACCCTACAGGCAGAGCGATTGGCGACCGGCAGTATGTTTCACAGCCTAGAAGTCGAAAGTGCATGTTCTGACAGGTGGAATGCATGGTTTTTGCGTTGCAGAGTCGCCAAGCTGTGCTCCTCGGCTGCTGGGTGGCTGCTCTCTGCTCTGCATTGCGCAGTTGAGATGTTCTTGGCTGTGACTCAGGATTCTGCCAGACCTTGCTTTCAATGCACAGCCCAAAGTCGTGAATTGACTTGGAAAACTTGTAAAGCTGCCGTCCAGCAGGTGGGCACTGAATTTGTGCCCTGCACCTTGTGTAGTTGGGACTTCGAGTGCAATCGTCTGATCCCTCTGGAGTTCGCCTCTAGAACGTTCGCCTTCTGAATGGCACTCCGGCAACAGGTTTGCAAAACAAGTCCGTTATAGGCTCGTCATCCTATGAGTGCAAGGCGCTAGAGTCACTGGTACTAGTATTAGTTGCCTATGGCTACTTTGCTGGAGCAACCCTGCGTCGACAAGACCAGGGACAGGATTTTTGCATTCAGGGCTTCAAAATCAACTGTTCAGATTGTTCAGGTCTCAACAGTCTCAAGACTAGTTTGAATTGAAATTCGTCGCACCATGTCCAGTACCTGTGGCGCAGCACTGCTGCCTCCGAAAGCTCTGGCCTGAAAAGGTTGCTGCTGTTTCTGCTAGGCGTTCGCCATCGTTCATGAGGCAATCTCATGTTTTGCAAGGGACATGTGCTTAACGGGAGACAGATCAGGAACAACGTGGCATTGGTGGCGCAAATGTTCAGATGTCTGACGAGTCGCAAAAACTCTATGAGAGGTGCGGCTGTTGAAACTTTGACGAGTTGGGGTTCGAATGAAACGTAGTCACCTTGGAATGGCTATGACTGATTCAACAATGAATCCCCCACAAGGCTGCGTGCAGCTCTCCACGCCACTGGCAGGGCGAGGAGCTGAGGCATAGACTGGGTTCTACCGCAGTCCACCCGTACATGGATAGGCACAATCAATGAACAAGGCACGGGTGAGATTCTGAGAGCAAAACGGGTGAGTTCGCGGACTGAGGACAAGAGCTTAGAGAGCCTCAAAGCCGCCAGGCCGGGGGACGGAGGCTGGACCATGTGAAGTGGGGGAGGAATCGCAGCATTAGCAGCGTTTGCAGCATTTGCAGCATTTGCAGCATGCGCAGCATTCGCAGCATTCGCAATATACGCAACATTCAGGATCTAGCTCCCCTCGTCCCTGCTTCTGGCAGGGACGGATGGAAGAAAGACCCGTAGCTGGAACGTAAGTGGAGGTGATCGTGTGGAGGTGCAATGATTGCGAGCCAAGACGGGAAAGATCCTCTCACGGGGTACATATCTAGCGAGCAGTGTCGAGCACTTGTCACTTGTCAGGATGAGTTCTCCAACATCACTCTCCGTGATTTCACTGGCAGCGAAAGGCCTCTGCTGCCCGCCGAGGATTGGCACGAAGCGCATGGCATTTTTCAAGGAATGAGCTGCATCACCGGGTTGACTGCTCTCATTAGGACAGACGTGTAGTTGCTGTTTGCAGACTGTTCTGGGCTGGACTCGGTGCGTCGGGGTGTGTGTATGTGTATATGTGCGTGCGTGTGTGTGTGTGTGTGTGTGTGTGTGTGTGTGTGTGTGTGTGTGTGTGTGTGTGTGTGTGTGTGTGTGTGTGTGTGTGTGTGTGTGTGCGTGTGTGTGTGTGTGTGTGTGTGTGTGTGTGTGTGTGTGTGTGTGTGTGTGTGTGTGTGTGTGTGTGTGTGTTCGTGTGTGTGTGTGTGTGTGTGTGTGTGTGTGTGTGTGTGTGTGTGTGTGTGTGTGTGTGTGTGTGTGTGTGTGTGTGTGTGTGTGTGTGTGTGTGTGTGTGTGTGTGTGTGTGTGTGTGTGTGTGCGTGCTGTCTCAAAGTTAAGGTTGTTCGTGACATACCGAAAGACCATACAATTTAATAGTGGAAATGTAAGGATGAAAGACGCATGATTTCCATATTAAATTTGGTCTTTTAATGTGCGCAATGAAGTGAATTAAATAAACAGTTCATGTAGTCACGCTACATTCACACTAATAATTTGCCTGTGTTGTGTTGTAAGAGCGCGCCAAATAAAAGATATGAAGTACGCGCATTAATATTATTGTAAGCATACTGTGCGCACGAAGTCAATAAAAAGTGTGAGCGCAACGAACAAGACCAAGGGAGCATTTGTAATGTGTGTGTGAGTGGGTGTGCGTGGGTGTGTGTGTGTGTGTGTGTGTGTGTGTGTGCGTGTGTGTGTCCGTCCCGTGTCCTGCGTCTGTGTCTGTGTCAGTGTCCGTGTGTTTGTCTGTCCCGCTGTGTCTGCATGAGCGTAATTCACCACTTGTGCTGTTTTTGCTCAAGGCTGCCAGCAGGCTGCTAGCCTCATTTGTTGCCATGTTCGGCTCGAGTTCGGTGGAGGTGAGATTATCACAATTGGAAGCGGCCATTTCAGACATCAAGCAGGTCAATGCAGATGCTTCTTGTCCCTGTCATGTCCGCAGCATCAGCCTGTAGGGTAATGGCGTCGCATGCTGTCGCAGCCCAGGTCATAAAGCGTCTCGAGCATTTGGAGCTCGAGACGCATGCGCGAACACCCCAAGCTTTACATCCAGGCTCACGGGGCCGATGTGGCTGATCGTAGGATAAACAATTCGGCTGCTCGCCCCTTCTTTGCGAGGTGCTCGCGGGGATGCCAACGGAGACATCGAAGCCAGTGATGGGTCCTCGTCCTCTGAGAGCGATCTGGTGCCCTGCCCGAGCTGAAACGTGTTTCCCTTTTGAAGTGGAAGAGGACGGAAGAGGATGGAGGAGGAAGCAGGGAGGAAAGTCCCATCCTCCACCATTCTTGGATGCGAGCGCGTGGAGCCTTCGCAGGACTAGGGGCTCTTGCAGCCCCAAGAAAGAAACACAAAGAGATTCTGGGGAAGAGCAAAGAACAAGCAGGTGTAGAAAATGATGGCCGCAGCAAAGTCCGGGCCCAGACGAGATCATCCACGAAGCACTGCGCAGAAAGGTGCAACATGACACATGGCGGATTGCGATCCTTTCAACGACTACCTTGATAGCCCAAAAATCACGAGTTTTTGGTGTTTCTGATGCCTGCAAGGCTGTGTCCGCAACAAAACAAGTGTTCTCTCCTGGGTTTCGCACACACCGTTTCTTCAAAAAATCGATGATTTTTCTAGAGGCACTGCCCGTAAGAGGTCGACACCATTTTTTGTTTCGCAGGTGTGTTTTCCATTCCAGCCGCCCACACCCTGGCTTTGGCATGCTCTGACTCGGTGACGTCGGAGCACATGACAGGGTCCCAGCAATGTCTCAGAAAAATTCAACATGTGTCCATTTGAGGGCAGCGGGGTGGACTGGGCATCTGGCAAAAACGCGTGAACAGAACAGCATTTGAAGTCCTGCATGAAGAATCGGGGATGTTGTCGTGATCATGCATCTGAGGTGGCGAGGCCCTACGAGACCAAAGGCACGGGGATCACGGACCATCCCGTGCAGAGTGCTGAAGGCTACGTCTTCGAGGAGAACTGCTGGGACGTCGTGGTTTGCTTCGGACACCCGGCCATCGGTTATGCCTCCTCGATGTTGCTGTTGCTTCTTGTCGTTGCAGATTACTGTGAGGAGACACGCCAGTTGCAATCAAGCGCACGTGCTTTTTTCAGAAACAGTTCCTTAAGCGCTGCTCAGGCTTCTTCTGGGCCTGACAATTTTTTTGCAGTTGGTGTTCTGCTACATGGTCGCCACCAGCTTCACGGAGAATCCCTACGACACATCCTCGCAGAATGCTTTGAGTTATTGGCGTATCGATATGGCCCACAAGGCCAGCCAGGTGTCTCAAAACTCCTTGACTTCCCTGGCTTCCCGGGCCTGTGGTTTCGATAAGGCTTTGGCCACCTCCTTCAGCGAGAAGGAGATTGCGCAGAATATCTCCGAATATGGATTCTCCTTTTTGAGCACAGGTTTCATCATGTGTGCTTTGGCTTTGCTCACCTGGTTTGCAACCATCATTGCAGAATATGGGAAGCTTTTCCACTTCGCACTTGGCCTTGCGGAAGTTCCTCGAGGACACACCATCTTCCATTTGGAAGAGGACCAGATCGTTCTTACGAAGTTGTCTCGCAAGCGCTTGTCATTCATCCTGACAACGGTGTTGGCACGGGCAGCTGTCCAGTCTATCCTGCTATGGTATGGCACACTGTACCTGGTGTACACAGAAACGGTGCAAGATTTGCTCCTCAACGCCGTTGCTTTGAAGTTCGTTCTGGAAGTGGCTGAGCTGCTCTACTCAGCCTTTGCCCCAAGGCGTGCGCGCACGTTCATTGAGAGCTTGAAGCCCCTGAACTTGGAACTTATGGGCCGCAGTCATCACGACTGCATGCTTCCTTCAACCCTTTTGATTATTCTTTGCGTCATGCTGGCCTTGTCATATGTCTTCTTGCTAACGCCTGCTCTTGAAGCCCGGTCAAAGACATGGGAAGGCCTGTGCGGAGGCCGCCAGGACTTTGCAGTTGCCACAGATGGTTTGGGACGCCTCCACTGGAGTCTGACCGACAAGTACGACGACACGGGGGAAGCACAGAGTACATCCTATGTGCACCAAGCAACAGATCTCCTTATCAAGGAGGAAGCGCCGGATGAGCAGAAACCTTGGAGCATCTACGTGTCCACATTCGACCGCTTGAGGAACAAGGTGGACTCCCAGAGTGTGGTGGAGGCTGGCGGTGCCCGGCTCTGCGAGGATGGAGACAACTACGGTGGCA
This sequence comes from Symbiodinium natans, assembly GCA_905221605.1. Taxonomy (NCBI): domain Eukaryota; class Dinophyceae; order Suessiales; family Symbiodiniaceae; genus Symbiodinium; species Symbiodinium natans. The sequence goes on from CAJNDS010000006.1 coordinate 222,696, forward strand.
TCGACGAGTGGACCCACATGGGGCTCCTGATCCTGAAGATGGTGACGCACAACGAGTCCCTGACGGACTGTGCCTCCGTGGAGCCCTACTGCCACAAGGTCGGCATCCATGGCCTTCGAAGCCGCCAGTGGTGCCCGGTGACCTGCGGCTGCGCGAACCCGCGTGCCGGCTTGATGCTGGACCTAGGGTAGGGAATGGGGGAATAATTTGAATAATTTGAAAATAGGGGGGGAGGAGAAACTGAGGGATGAGTACAGGGGGAACAGTGGGGCTCAGTTTTGCTGCTCAGTTGCTGCTGCTCAGTAGAGTCATACAAGTCTAGATTTCACGGGCTTTTCGTAGTTTTCAACAGCATGCCCCTCGGCTCGAATGCAAGCGCACATGCAAATGCGCCAGGACAGAGTGGAGCAAGGCTGCCCCGCCTCTTGCGCCCAAAAGCTCGCCTCACTCGCAGAAGGCATCGAGTGCAAGGACAGTCCTCTGAACGAAACGCAGATGTATGCGAAGGGAGCAATGGCGATTTTCAAGCAGCGGGGCTATAAGTCCCACGCCTTGGAGCTCCTAGCAGATCGCATGGTTGATCAGGGATGCTTTGCTGTTGCCTACGGGGGCACTGCGGGCCGAGATCTCTGTGTTGGCAGCACAGAACTGATCAGCAGGGTAAGCTTCCGGACCGTGAAGATGGTCTGTCCTGTAGCCTGTGGCTGTGACGGCAGCGGTCTACCTGGACACAAACGGGATATGTCAACTGTTGGGGCAGTTGGGTCCGGACTTCGAATCAGAGGAGCCTTAGCCGCCTCAGCTTAAGCCCACGACTGGACATTGTGACGTCCCCTTGAGTCTTTTTTGGGATGCTGCATTTCGCAACTCAAGGAGTGTGCCCTGAGCAAGGCCAGATGCGATGGGGACAGCAATGCAGTATGTTCGCGCCAGTGTAGCTGCTGTAGCTGCTGTAGCTGCTGCAGCTGCTGTAGCTGCTGCGCAAGTGTCGCCAGGCTGGCTGAATGACACTAGGTTTGCCCCACACGGTGCTGCCGGAAGCGGTGCACCTGTCTTTCTGAATGAAGAGGGTGATGCACTGAGTATACTGAGTTGAGGCACAAGACACAAGAGGCTCGCATGCCCTGCTGCACTTTCCCCGCTTTGCTATTGAGGTCAGATGTACTTATATCATGGGCCAAATTGTGCCCCAGGCTCTGTTGGAACACGTTGGATCTTGCGCCTTTGCCGCAATACCGCGATACTCGGTTGCTGGAAGTGGGGCTGAGCCTTCAGAAATCCTTTCCCCAAGGAGTCCGACGCTGTGCAATGCTGGGTACTACGTGGCCTATACCGTCGACGCCGACTCCACCAGGTGTGGAGCTGCATCAAAATGTCGGATGGTCATTGCGTCCCGCTTAAGGCCCCCAGCAATGGCGACATGGTTCATGGACTGTCGCCATTCTGGATGGCAAGAGCTTCGGGCCTAAAAACCCCTGTCTGCAAGCTTGCAAACCGTGACCACCGTATAGTCTCTGCAGCCTCTAGTGGCGTCATGTCGGGCGTCCCAGTCAGCTAAGGCTGACGCGCCTCGGAGCACTGATGCGTTATGTGGGTGATTCAACGGGCATGCTACCAGAGGAGTCTAGATTCCAGGCCCTCCAGTTTTTTTGTTTCATGTCATGCTGTTGTACAGGCTGAGTCTCGACCCGCTTGTGGAGGATGCTCGGCAAGCCCTGCGCAAGTCTGTTTATTCTTGTGATCTCGTACAGACTTGACCAGCAGTTGCTCGATCGCTAAGGAGAAGATACCGGGCAACGTTTTCGACAGGGCGAATGCCAGCTTGCAGATTACCAGCAGCCTCTGCTCAGAACGGAAAGTGCTCGTCAACAGTGAAGCTTGTCCGAAATGTATGGAATGCACATGTTCACCATGGGTTGCGTCGGCAGTTGCTGCGCTGAGAAGGTATTTGATCTGCAGGGTGAGACTGACAGTGGAGCCCCGCTCTACAGGTGCAAGCCGTGAGAGCAAGAGACACATGAAGCGAGACACAAGGGAAGAGAGCCCCTTTTGGGGGTTAAGCTCACAGAGGGAGAGAGAGAGAGAGAGAGAGAGAGAGAGGGCAGCCCACCCAAAACGGGAAGGGAGGCCGATCCGACAGCCTTCGGACGTGCGCGCCCCTGGGGGCAGCCTCCCGCGAGGGGGGCTCTGCGTGTGGGAGAGCGAGAGAGAGAGAGAGTGGGGAAATGCATTGCCTAACGTGTACTTGGCCGGTTCGGCCGCAAAAAGTGCCACCTGGACTGGACGTTTGCCTGGGCGCGCGTAGTGCGCGTGGGGCGACGCCCCTCATGCCCTGTAGAGGAAGAAGAGAAGAGAAAGGAAGAAGAAGAAGAAGAAGAAGAAGAAGAAGAAGAAGAAGAAGAAGAAGAAGAAGAAGAAGAAGAAGAAGAAGAAGAAGAAGAAGAAAGAGAGGGGACGGCGCATGATGTGTCATCACAGAAAGCTTGTACCCTTTCGGAGCCCAGCAGCGTGCACAACGCATACAAATTCAGTGTAGCTTTCAATCCGTGTCCCTGCAACTTCTCTTCCCACTTGAGGCAATTCAGCATATACCTCTCGACACCATTCATTTTGAAGCTAGCCCGTGGGAGCTAGCCGAGTCTCTTGCCAACCGTAAGGTTGAACAACGGGGGTGTGGGGAGAGGGTCCAGCTGGGGTGTGTGTGCAAATTGGGGCTGCCCCCCACCGGGATTCGGTGGCCAACTACGTTTTTAAGGGGATCGAGGCGCCTTGTCTGCCTTCGTGGAGCTTCGGGGCGCTTAGGCTAAGCGCCACTCTGACTCAGGATGAAAAATCTGCCATATAATACCTCCACGAGCACCGTCGAAACCACGTTATTACATCTCCAAGCCCAGCGTCGAAACCATGCATGGGTGAGCTAAATGCTGATGCATTCCGGGCACTGCAGGGTTTTGTGGGATGCTCTTCAGCCTGGGCTGGGGATACTGGGGTTGGGCACTCCAGAGATTCTCTGATAAAAGCACTCGGGGCTGGGCACTCCAGGATTCTGTGGGGATACTCTGGGTCCAGGGACTGTCTGGAGTTGGCGCGCGACTTGTTTTTTTGGGGGTACACTGGGTTGCACACTGACTGCTGGGCAGTTTAGGGACGCCAGGCCGTGCACTGGGTAGTCAGTCAACTGCAAGTCTCACACTTGCCTGTTCGGACAATGCTGTTCTTTTGTGGCTTCTCGAGCAACTGCACTAGCTAGCTTTCGTTCCTGCCGCTCCCCACAAGTTCGGATAGGTTTTGATATTTTGGCAAATTAAAGCGGTCCTTCGTTTGCGTAGGGCGCACAAGCATAGATGATTCCCGGTCTCCTGCAGAGATGAACGCAGAGTTCTTCCTCAAGACTGATGTTTCAAGTTTCTTCCCTGTACGCAAGAACTGCCCGCGTGTGGTCTATATTGAAGCTACACATTCATTCCCCGAAAGAGAAGGCTGCCCTGGCTGCACGTACTGGAGGAGACACAGTTTCAGAACTACAATCACAGGGCAAAGCAGGAGTACCACACTACAGGACACAAGAACACCCGCCTGGGAGGGCAGAGGCGCCCAGGTCCGACTACCCCCCAAAGCATTGCACGCCGTGGCCACAGTTACCCGATTTTGCGATCCCGAAGCGCGTACAGCTGCCCCGAGCAACCATCGCCGGACCCAGCCAACAACCCCGAAACAATGCAAGCTGTTTGCGCATGTTACATGAAAAGTAGCTTGAAGCTTCCAAAACAGTGTAGTGGGAAAAGGAGAGAGAGAGGGAGAGAGAGAGACAGAGAGAGAAAGAGAGAGAGAGAGAGAGAGAAAGAGAGATAGAGAGGCTCCTCAAGCCCCAAAGAAAGAAAGAAAGATAGAGAGGGGAAGAGAGAGAGAGAGAGGCCTCCATGCCCTCCGAAAGAAAGAAAGGGAGAAGGAGACGGAGAAGGAGAGGGAGAGGGGAAGGGGAAGGGGGAAGGGGAAGGAGAAGGAGAAGGAGAGGGAGAGGGGGAGGGGGAAGGGGGAGGGTAAGGGGGAAGGGCAAGGGGCAGGGGAAGGGGAAGGGGAAGGGGAAGGGGAAGGGGGAAGGGGAAGGGGAAGGGGAAGGGGAAGGAGAAGGAGAAGGAGAAGGAGAGGAAGGAAAGAAGGAATGGCGGAAGGAAGGAAGGAACGGAGGAAGGGAAGGAAGGAAGGCAAGGAAGGAAGGGAAGGAAGAAGGGATTGAAGAAGGGAAGGAAGCAAGGAAGGAGGGAGGGAGGGAGGGAGGTAGGAAGGAAGGGCAAGAAAAAAACAAGAAGAAGAAGAAGAAGAAGAAGAAGAAGAAGAAGAAGAAGAAGAAGAAGAAGAAGAAGAAGAAGAAGAAGAAGAAGAAGAAGAAGAATAAGAAGAAGAAGAAGAAGAACACGAAAAAGAATAAGAACAGTAAGAGAAAGAGAGAACAAGGGGACCTCTTCGCTGTGTACAGGAAGAAGAAGATGAAGAAGAAGAAGATGAAAAAGATAGAGAAAGAGAGCAAGAGATGCAGGCGAGAGAGAGCGAGAGAGAGAGAGAGAGAGCGGGAGAGCGAGAGAGGAAGAGAGAGAGAGAGAGAGTGAGAGCGAGAGTGAGCGAGAGAGAGCGAGAGTGAGCGAGAGAGAGCGACAGAGAGCGAGAGAGCGAGAGAGAGAGAGAGAGAGCGAGGAAGAAGGTCGAGGAGCGATGAGGGAGAGGACCGTCGTAGAAGAGCACATGGCTGGGATGCAAGCCAAGCGCAACAGTCCCAGGGGTCGCGCGCAAGAAGTGCAACCGTCGTGGTCGGGGGAGCAGCAGCGGTACTTGTGTTAGGTTCTTTAGAAAAGGGGCGACCTCGAAAAAGGGGCCAGACGAGTTTCGTAGCGCGAGCCTGTCGCAGAACATCGTCCCGAAGACTAAAGTGGTATTAGATGGTAGGGTGCACTAGTTGCTGTGTGAGGGGCCGTTTGAAGGGGAACAAAGTGACGTTTGTGCCGTCGTCTTCCGCCCTCCGCGATCCTCCGCGTCCCCCAACCTCGCACATGCTCGAGAGCGTGAGACTGGGCAACGGACATGCATTTCATCGTGGGGTTCTTCTGGCAGGTCGCAGGATGGCACCTACTTGTACCATGGAGCCTTGGCAGCGACTATATTCGTCGAAGTACGAATCCACGGTAAAAGGGGTTTGCGTGCGCTTTCATGTCTTTGCAAGCCAAGGGCCTCGCTGTGGTCTTGGGCAAGTTGGAAAGAAGTGGATCATTGGCCCAGCTTTGTGTACGCCAGGCCCAGTGTGCTTGGTGTGTTGCTGTGCTATTTTGGCAGCCTTGTCCGAGAGTCTCTGTTGAATCCAAGAGTTGTTTGAAGGGAAATATCGGAGACTTTGGAACGGAGTAAACATCGAGATAGTCACTGGGAAGTCACGTCGGGGCAGGCATGCAAGTTGGGTCAGACATAGGATGCAGTAGTTGTAAATGCGAACGATATAGTTGCAAGGCCGGGTCCACATGGCATGCGTTCAATGCTTTACAAAGATTGCCATTCTGTCAAGGGGCAGTCAAGGGGCCCCCCAGAAAAGATTTCAATGATTCTGATTGAGACATGGGATGTGGTGGCTAGGATGGGAAATGGTATCGGTTCGTACAGTACATGTGAGAGCATCTGAGATCTTCCCTTGCCATGGCAGTCTCCATGCAGAGACGATTCAAACATACGACGTCTCTTGACATGTCAGTTTGTGTGGCAACGACGCCCGTCGACACGATTGCTTCTGGGGATTGTAGTGTTTGGGGACTTAACGTGGTGATCCCAGCGATCATTACAACAAGACGCAATGTCCCACATGTTCGTGTGCTTTGCAAGCATGTCAACAGTGGCGCGAAGGTCCATCGAACAACTTTTGGGTTCATATGTTGGCGAAAACCACAAGCTGTCAGCAGCGATGGCGAGTTTCGCCAACCTGTGTGTTTTGTCCACTTTCCACGGGACCCCGAGAGCTGTGGCTGCCTGGCTACGCTCATCTGTCGTGTTTCGGCTTTTCCTGGGACAGAGCCACTTGTGACAGGCCCTTTAGTGAAACATAGCCGCGTAGTTGTTCCCTCATGTCCTCCGCTGCTTTTGCACATCTCCTTCAATTTGCACTCAAAGCAGTGTCGGCACATGCTTTGTTCCAAAAACCAATTGTGGATGCCGATGCAGGCTTCGACTATGCCTACATGTTATCGGAGGATGAGTCTGGACCACCCTTATCATCCTTTGGATGGTCCGTGAATTGTGGCAGGACGAGCAAAGTCCGACTGACGCAGCAAGCTTGTCTTTACATTCTTACATGTGCTTTGTGCTTTCCGACTGCAGGACAGGTTGGTTGACGATGCAGATTAAATTTGGTCCGGTGACGTTGCTGCTTGCCTGAGTCTGTCCTGTTTTCTTAAGAATTCCGGGGTGCCATTGACAGGTTTGGACTTCGCTGCATATTGCAAGTGCGTATGGCACGCGGAAGATGTAACCAAGAAAGGTTCTTCAGTCTTAAGTTTACAGGTTCTACAGATGGCAATAGATGGCAGCAAGGAAAGCACCAGAAGTGTTTGTTAACCCAATTTGACCCAGCCAAGGAGTTTGCTCTGCAGAGCTGTGGTCAGAACTTCCTAATCCCGCACACGTAGTATTACGTAGTCGATTTGGTCACGAAAGTGTCACGAAGTTTTCGAGGATCCCAACGTGCTTTCAAGAGTCATGACATCGGGCTAGTTGCATGGTGGACACCTTGGTAGAACGAGGGTGCAATTCTTGCATACCTCGGAAAGTTGAGAGAGTAGCAACGTTCGGGAAACAGAGGCCACATTCACCTGAGAAAAATTCGGAAACATGCGGGGGGCAGTCAGGAAACAGCCATGCAACGGCAGACAGCACGGAGACCAGCAGGAAGGGGAAAAACACCGAACCATTTCTGTGTTTGCAAGTTCATGGGAGTTTAGGGTTCAGGGTTAGGGTTCAGGGTTTAGGGTTTAGGGTTTAGGGTTTAGGGTTTAGGGTTTAGGCTTTCGGGTTGAGGGTTGATGGTTGAGGGTTTAGGTTTTGCGGTTTAGGGTAGGCTAGTTTCCTGACTGTGGCGGGGCTGCTGTCTGTGTGTGTCTGTGATGTTTCCCTGAATGCAGCGTTGCTGTTTCCGACTTTGTTTTTTGACAGAGGGGCGCACCCAAAAGTTGAAGCATGCAGTTCTGCTCAGGTATGGCCGCATCAAGACGCCGAAGGGCATGTGCCTCCAGGCATGGCATGGCGACCCTTTGTTGCAGCCATGCACATCGGATGGCTCACAGCTGCAACTTGTTTGCATCTTGGCATCCCGGAATCGGTTTAACAGATGGTAAGGGCAGTGCCCCCCAGGTGGATCTACAATGGAACAAGCGGCCTACTAAGAGATCGACACGGTGAATGCTTGGAGGCACCATGATGATTGAATGCAGCTGGACAGTTGGTGTGCCGACACTGGACATGCGTATTTGTTAGAGCGCAGGCGCCGATTGTCGGCGCATTTCCGTCGCAGCCAGTTGGCACTCCTGTTCGCACAGCCGTGTGCGATCCTGATGGGGCCAGCCAGCAGTGGGAGCAGCTTTGCATGCGGTCAGGTTTAGGCCCGTTTAGGCCTTGTCCATTTGTGCAGAAGGGCCGTGCGCGAGTTCCGAGAGTGCCCAAGGTACGACAAGGAAAATAAGCAGGCCAGAGATGGCAACAGAGTTTGAAGAGTTTGTTTCGGCATCAATCGTCTCTTGTCGCCTGTTCCCTTCAGGTGAAGCTTCAGAACGGCAATTGTTTGGATGCGGCCCAGCCAGACACAGTGGGTGGTCGCGTGCAGGTCTTCCCCTGCCATGTTGGAAACGATAATCAAGTTTGGGTCTTCTCCAAAGACTAGAGAGGAAAGGCTTGAAGCTTGGCGCCAGGCCAGTAGCAGCCAAGTAACCTGGGCAGCGTCTTTTCGTGTTGCTGACATCAGCTTCCGCGACGCTTCCTTTTGCCGTGACCTTCCTGTCGTCGTTTCGTACAGATCATGTGGCTGTGCCTTGTACAGTGTATGTGATGTAGGATTGCCCATTCGCGCTCGCCGACGAGGCGTTGCAGTGCGAGTATATGCGCCCCCGAAATTTTAATGTCTTTTGCGCACCTGCTGTTCTGCAGACGGTCGGGTAAGAGGCTCTCAACTTGAGTCAACCACGGCTCGGGCCTTTCGGGAAACGCCAGACCCTGTCAGCCAAGTGGAAAACGCAGTTGCGGGAAGCCGCCTCCCAAGTACGGATGCTCAGGTTCAAGCCTTGGATCAGTAGTTTGTCAGGAGAGCCCGTATGGCGATGCGGAAGACACTGGACAGGCGTTGACAGTTCTGAACCGTTCTTCTGAACCGTTCTGAAACCATGTCCCTTGTCCTGGCCAGTGCCTCTCCATGCACCAGCCGTGGGCCTCCTTGCTGGTCTACGGCTTCAAGCGCGCTGAGGGCCGCTCGCCGCGCCCCCGAAGTCGTCGAGTTGTCGAATTCAAAGGGCAAACAAGCCTTGTGTTTCATGGTTATGTTGTTTTGCATGCGCTTTGTTATAGCATCTTTCGCGTTCGAAGGTGGAGTACGGATCATCGAGGCCATCTCTGACAGCCTGAGTCTCTTGGTACGTCATGGTGTGTCTTGGCCACAAAGGACGCTTGTGGATACATGCGACTTCTAAAGCCGCGGATCCAGATGACATTGCCGCCTTGGAAGAGAGGCTTGGCACATCTTGGCACCAGTTGCTGCTTGTTGACTTGTTGGCCAGCAGAGATGTGTCACTAGGTGAGAGTATGTGTGTTATTGACAAATCGGCCCCATAAAGCCCCGTACATCTGGCTTCCACACCTTTGCAGGTACAGGGATCTCTATGAGGCGG
>CAJNDS010000006.1:231701-257807 GCA_905221605.1 Symbiodinium natans
GTGTGTGTGTGTGTGTGTGTGTGTGTGTGTGTGTGTGTGTGTGTGTGTGGGTGTGGGTGTGGGTGTGTGTGCGTGTGTGTGTGGGTGTGTGTGTGGGTGTGTGTGTGGGTGTGTGTGTGTGTGTGTGTGTGTGTGTGTGTGTGTGTGTGTGTGTGTGTGTGTGTGTGTGTGTGTGTGTGTGTGTGTGGCACACCGCTGTACATGCGGGATCGTCAACAAGCACTGCACAAAGAGATAAAAATGAGCACGACCTTGCAATCAAGAAGGAGAGTAGTCCAACGAAGACGCTCTCAGTGCACAGTGATATGGAGATGGGGCGCCATCTCCACGTACCTGCAGTAATGGTTAAAGATGTACTGTAAAACAAGCTGTGTATGGTGCATCCTCGCTGTTGCTTCAACCGCCTCTACAAGAACGTGATTTTCGTTTTGAACATCTGGTGTTCGAGCATGGGGTGCATTCTTTGAGCTGTGATCACGACATGAGACCTCGAGCCCATCAAGTCAGAACGTCTCGAGTGGTAGTTTGCAGAGCAGGGACAGCGTAGCCGAGCAGAATCGTTAGAGCATGTCGAGTGAATGAGCATGAACATGGACAAGAACATCAGAACATGGAGAAGGTTCGGAGCACGAGCATGTCATGACTCATGTCGAAACACAGTACATGCATGAGTGATGAACGTTCATGATGAGCAGAGATGTGATGCTTTTCCATGCTTTTCCATGCCATGTTGGAATGCAGAGCATGTGTGTGCGTCAGAGCATTCATGTGAGACACGAGTCGTCATGTTTGGAGTTTGATATTTTCACATAACACTTCATTCGCGACCTTTCTACCTCATCACTCACGAGTTCGTCTACTACCTCTTGTTCGAGCATATCCGTTTCCGGAACAGCATCCACTACAAGTCTCAGTGGAGCACTAAAACAGAAAGTGTGTTATACAGCCAGCCCGCCCAGTGCCTAGGGCTGCGGGTGTCGGTGGAGCCTCGCTCCTACGCGTGAATGCTGCCTATGTTAGTCCCCACTCCGGTGCGGACGCATAGGATAATGATAAAACTTATCTCGCCTGGCGAGCGAGAATGAAAAGGGTCAAACATTTTCTTGGAGTAGTAACATGTTGGGTCCACTAATGTGGATTCCGCCCGATGATTGGCAAGAAGGCCGGCGTGCCTTATGTTCTCAGATTTGGTTTAGGTCGACGAGTCCCAGCATCCGGCATGATTGGCAACGCTCTTCCTTTGGTTCTGCTACATTTTTGAGACCTTAACAGATAGCTAGCCTCTGTGCAGATGCGCTGAAGAGCCTAGCGACGCAGCATCAATGGATGGTCGACAATGGCAGCCTCCTCCACCTCCCCCTCCAGCTCAAAGACCTGGAGCACCGCCGTCGACACCTTTGACCCCTTATCAACCTACGTGGCAGATGACGGATGCACACGGACCACCATCCGATCAGCTTCACGCCCCGCCTGCTCGTCAAGGACATCGGGGACAAGACGCCCAATGGCCGAACTACGCAATGGTGACTCAACAAGGCAATCGTCCCCGGCAGCAGCGTGTTCCAGCTCCTTGGCAACAAGACCAAGGCCGAGTACCAAAACAAGTAGGTGGACCGCAAGATCCAGCGCAATATCCACACTCCCAGGTGCTACCAACCAATACACACTTCCTTCTGGACCCGGTGGACATCACAGACCAGGTCCTTTCGCTCAAGGTCGTCATGTCGGAAGAAACTCCAGGCCCATCGAGAAGGCGCTCTTCTCCACGCAGGCCAACTACACCACCGAGCACTACGCCGTCAAGACGAAGGAGCTCGTCCAGACCTTCCTCAAGAACCACCTACACTCGTGCTCAAAGCACGACCAAGACACACGGAACACACGTCTTCGAGCAGACGCCGCAAGAGTCTTTCATCGACATCATCATCGAGGCACCCCGCAACCAGGACAACTTCCGAGGCCTCACGAACAGAGTTACATCACAATCACCACAAGTTCACAGCCAAAGAGCGAGAACACCTCGGAGACATTTACCAACGTGCGCTGCAAGATCCACATCGCCTCGAGTGCGTCACGGAGGTGTACTACTTACTACTCCCAGGACCCCACACCTCCCGCTGACCCAGTCGATCCTCGCAACCGCAAGTACATGAACGACCTCATCGAAGACATCAATACGATCACCACAGGTCACCCATGCTGGGACACGGAGCCGGCACGCAAAGCGATAAGACAGGTCGCCAGATCCTTTGCGTGCGCTCACCCTGCGATCGCACCATACCTGTGTGGAGATCCAAACATAGGCCCGCCACAGTTCTCTCTGACCTCGATCCAGCCGGAGATCCTGGACTTGGACCCATACAGTGCAAAAGCCAACAGGGACAATCACCCATTAGTCCAGGTCCTTGTCATACCACTTCGACGCACCCGTACACCTCCTTTTCGACAAGACGACGCCAGACCTTCTTCACCTCCACAACATCGAGGCACCCACCGAGCATTCTGGACCTGTGTACATTTTCAACAAGAATGGGAAGACTTCATAAGTCAAAGACGAGCCCTACTTGAACTTCAACAATGTACCGCCGTGGACCAGCAGGGCGTCTCGCATGAGTGGCGCCTTGTTCGTTGAACATCCGTTGCTAGACGTTTCACCCTGCGGAGTGGAACCATGCACCATGAATCGATTTCGGACAGATCCCACTTCTGCACAGTAGCATGGCATGAATGCATGAGGTGCTCCCTTCACGCTTTAAGCATGGAACACGCGTTCACGACAGTCTCATGCATTGAACATGATCGCATTCATGCTGTCGCAGCGTCCAACCCGAGTTACACAACGTGCCCCAGAGTGACACTGCATTCATATCATGGCCGACAGAGATAGGAGGCATGCTGAACGTCGCGCCCGCATGCATGACCGAGACCAAGATCCTAGAAGATTCAGCACACCAAGACCATCAAGACGGCGCAGGAGCAGATCACGCACGCCAAGATCCCCATTCGCGCCGCGAAGAAGTCCCCTTCCAAGTTCGAGACCGTCTTACAAGAAACACAGGCAATCACCTGCAACCAGCTCAAGACGGTCCACCAGTCGAAAACCCACAATACGTCGCCGAGATCCAGGACGCAGAGGTCACCACAGCTTACCGGTGTCAACCGTCCGCCACGTCCACACCCTGCCACCAAAATCCCAAGGCACGGGCCAAGGAGATCTTGAGAGATGTTTTCAGCCAACCCGACAACGACCTCCCGGACCATTGGGATACTACGGACACGCTATATGATCAAAATCAATACGGAGGCCTACCACTACCCAAGATCGTCCCCGCTACAGCATCAGCACGCAAGAATGGTACATCAGGAATGGATCCGTTAGACATCAAGGTCTGGCAGGTAGCCTTCGAAGGGAAGCACAACTACATGCTCCGACAGCTCGCGAACGGGAGGTGGACCCTGTTCCAGGGACACAAGTCCCTACCCATGGCCAAACCAGCTCCCACTGTACCGGCTTGGCCGCCGGCCCCCAACCCCGCCCCTTGTGCGGCATCCATCCCACAGGCCTCACCCACATCCACAACGCGCTTCCCCGCCCCCACCATCGAACCCCAACACAGTCCAGCACGGAACACACACCGAGGTGGAGCTCGACAGCACACACGTGGGGGGAATTGCACGCCCTCATATCAACCCAGCCCAGTCTCCGAGGCACCAACACCCACGCCCAATCCTGCGCGTAGATGTAGAGCGCGAGCGTCTGAATGATGGTCATGTTTCTCATGTCGTGCCAAAAGGAATGTTTCGTTGTCTTACCAGCTGACTCGATCAATGTGCTGCAACATGGCATGGCATGACATGTCATGGTCTCACTGCTACTACTATGGCAGGCTTTGCATATGCCGCGTGCTATTTGATGAAACTTTATGGTGAATCATGAAGGTACGCGGAGCGCAGTTGGTCTAGGTTCTTTTTCTCCCTCCAAGCCGAGAGTCGGAGGTAGGTGAGATAGAGCAGGACTCGTTTTTGCCGAAAATCAAAACAAAATGACCAAAGATAAAATGTTTCCGAGCGCAGCGTGGACGTAGCTGCGATCTTGGTCAGTTTGTGGATGTTCGGCTTCGCGTCCGTGTGCTCTTCGAGTTCGTTCACTGCGTAGTGGAACTGGACGATGTAGGATGCTGTCTTTGCGGAGTGGGGTTGTAGGGTGTTCTGGAATTGGAACGGTGTTGCCGGGTGACGGAGGATCTGGACCCTGGTCGGAAGTAGTTGTACAGGTACGTGATGGTTTGGTCATGTTTTTCGAGTTGCTCGTCCAGGCATATGCGGGCTTAGTCAATGCTGTCGGAGACGGCTTGTTTGTGCCGCTTGTTCTCTCTGGATCTCAGTGATCTTTTGGTGGATCTGGCGTATGGAGCTGGTGTGTCCTTGTACCATGTTGTCCATGGTGGATCTGGCCGAGTCGGCTCTGAGGGCAGCGAGTCGCACATCTTGGTGCCCTTGGAGGATCGCATTGGAGCATGTGTGCTTGTAGATGTAGCTGACCAGTTCGTTCAATTCCGCCATCATGCTGTTCATGGACACAAGGCGATCGTTGCGAAGGCCGATGATGTGTTCTAGTGCCTCGATTCCCTCTCCTTGTTCTGCTTTCCGCGGTTCGTCTATGTCGTCACGGGTCTGCGGATCTGGCGAAGGTTGCTGCACAACTTCTTGAGGGTTGACCTGGGCATCCGGTGCGTCGCCTGTAGTCGGTGGTGAAGTTGATCTGTCCTCCGGGATCTTGTTGGTCGAGGACATTGACGTCGACGTGGACGGCGTGGCTACTGATTGCGTGTGATTGAGTCGTGCGTGCTACCACTTTTGATGTGTGACTGCAGCGCCAAACATTTGCACAAACGTGTGAACGTGGCATGGAAAAGCAAGTGCCGACATGGACATGATGTGTTTTTTCATGGGCAAGCGAGTCAATCATGAGTGATAAAGTTCTCGAAGTTGCCGTCTTTCTGGGTATGCGATCTTGGAGATCATGTGTCGCCTGGTGCGATACGCGCTGGCTCGGTGTATCATGGGCGTTGATCCGCGGGGTGAAAGAAGTTGGTGGGTTTCTGAAGGAAGTAGAAGCCGAACTTCACCATGTTGGAGATCTATGCTGCAACCTAGGTAATCTGCGTTGTCCTGCTCCTCGAGCAATATCGGTGGACCGTAGAACTCCGTCACGTCCACATAGCGTTTGGTGAACTTGTTGAAGATCTGGCTGGACGCTAGCGTCGATCTGTACGCGTTGTACCATTGATGTTCTTCTACACAGCGTACCATGTGACACAGCACTGGGGACATAGGATGTCCCATGGGGCTTCCTCTGTTTTGCTTGTAGACTTGTTGTTGTGAGGTGAAGTAGCTGCATTTGAGGACGTACTGCGTGATGTCCCAAATGTCGTACATGTAGATCGTGAATCGTCCTTGATTTATCTTCTTGAACTTGCCATTGAACGTTCTGGCTGTTCGGAGGGTTTTCTTGGTGTCGTAGGTGACGGTGACGTCCTGCCAGTTGCTGAAGCCTCGCTGTGACACGTTGAAGTACTTGTGCAAGGTGAGCGCTTGAAGGATGCGGTCTTGAGGTACACTGGTGAAGAAACCTGCTAGGTCTGCTTTTTTGCTGACGTTCATGAAGGTGTGGAGGTCTTTGAAGATTTTGTACGAATTGTCCTGTTGGAGAGCGTCGGGGAAGGCCTGGTATATGATGTTCGTCAGGATCTTGGCGACCACGGAGAAGAGCTTCTTGGCTGCACGCTGCCGACACCGGTGTGAGCTTGACCTTGGTGAATACTTGTGGGTCCCCGTACATTTTGTCCATGAGCTGCTGGAAGTGGAGCGGGCAGTATGCCAGCATCTTATGAGGGCGATGATCCTCACATGCCAGAATGTACTGCTGGTATTTCTCCTGTAGCTTCTTGACCATGTTGTGGTCGATGTGATTGGCCGACCGTGTAGAACTTCTTCGTGCTATAGGTTCGAGGGCCAGCTTGACTGATTGCTCGGACGCGCGTGTTGAAGATGGAGGTCGATGACCTGATGCTCCTTCAGTTCCTGCGTAGGTGTAGGACACGTGCATCTTCTTGTCAACCTGGGGCCGAAGCATATCTTCTGCCAATTGTGACATTGGGATTCAAAGCTTGAACCTGGTCGGACCACCGCTGTGGTTTTTGGTACATGTAGTGCACATACTTCATGACTGTGCGTGGTGAGTAGTGCACGAAAACTTCTCGCAAGTGAGGGGCCGAATGTTGGGGGTCTCCATGCGTCTCTTTTCCAGTGCTTTGACCAATGCAGACTTGCAGAACTCTTTGTATGGTGATTCCAGTATATTGGCCATGCGTAGCAACATGTAGATGTTTTCAGCGGGGAAATTGGAACTCATCAGTGAGCGCGTAGTTTTCCATCTCAGTGCCGTCGTGGAACATAAAGACGTGATGACGCCCCACATTCTTGCCCGGCTGTCAACGCGGGCCTTTACTGATCTCCATGTGGATGTCTTGCGACGTAGATGTCGTTGAAGTCGAGCACGTAGTTTGCTGGCAAACACGTTGACGTTGGCGATGACCTGGGGCTGGAAGGTGTGACCAGTGTCCTCTTTGAAGTGCTTGTAGATGAAGGGCGCGTTGAGGGAGGTCTGATTGCTCGATCATGTGGAGTTCGCCGATGTCGCGAGCATGCCGAACTTTGAGCGGGACAAATTCCCAGTACGTGCCGGTGATGTGCCAGTAGTGAATGGCTGGTTCAGCGTTGACCAACTTCTGGGCCGCCACGGAGTCATGCTTTCTGCTTCTGTTGTCCTCCCGTGTAGTGATCTTGTTGGACGTGCTGCCGACATACATGCGCTCATGCATGCGTCAATGATCTACTCGCCAGTAAACTGCATTGGGTTTGTTGAAAAAGTCGAATGTGTAACTTTCCGGAGTGAGACGGTGAAACTCTCGAAGACGAGCGAGTCGTCGTTTGTCTACCCTTCTTCGAGGAAAGTGCCATAGTGTCGTGAGCCAAAACTTGCCGTAGATCCAAGTGGAGTATCTGTGAAGGAAAGGAATGCGATGATGGGTGTACAGAACCACGTCTTTCGCGATGTCCATGCACCTCATCATGGAAGTGTGTGTGTTGTTGAGCCGTCCCGATGGTTGCGAGGATGCCAACGTAGTCCCTAGTCAATGTAGGTAAGCTGCGAGTCCGGCTACCACCGTCGCGACTGCTGCGGTCCCCGCAGTGTTGGACAGCTTGGGAAGTGACCATGCCTTGATCATGGCTTGGTAAGCTTCGCTCTTGGGGTTGGACTCGGCATACACCGTGAGGCGGGTGGCGATGTCCTTATGTGCTTGTAGCCGCAGTCCGCTCAACTTCAACGTGCTTATCCATGTTGTGGCCGAGGGTGCGGCGTAGCGTGTGAGCGAGCTGGTGAGGTCATGAACTTGTCGAATCTTGTCCATCTTCAATGCCTCCGACTGTTCGGCTTTCGGCGCGATGTCACTCAAGTAGTGAATGAGCTCGTCGGTGTCAGAGGATTTGACGATATCAAGTAGTGCTGTGTTTTGTCTGGTGTTGGGTGACTCGAAGAGCTGGGGCTCCAGATCAGTAAGACGACATTCGCACGCAACTCGAGCGAGAAGAAGGTCCTCACCAGCAAGAAATTCACCAACCAGATCCCGGGATCACCATCACCGGCACGATCATCGTGAACGTGAACCACCTGCGCCTGAAGCCAAGAGCAGAAAGCAAGAAGAACTTCAAAGAACCATCGCGACGGCGAAAACAGAGAACATTGAGGTGATGGAAGACATCACGATCCTTGACCTCACGTACTTGATGATAGACAACTCCATCAACATGCAGGCCGTGCTCAGAATTTTCGACGTCAATCTCGCAGCACTCGAACTACGCAATAGCACACGCCAAGTCGACGTCCTCAAGGCATTTGCCAAAAGCAAACCAGATGGCCATGGAGTCTACATGCTCAACAAATCAGAAGGCTCAATTGGCTCACCCCAGCGTCACTCGCTGTCAAGACCAAGCGCCCGAGCTGCACCGTCTACGAGTTCATCGAGCTACTCGACAACCAGCACGTGCTTGACTCCGCCATGCGCAAAATCCTGGAGTCGGAGACAGTGGACAGCATAAATCAATATCGTCAAGCCTTTCAGAACCTGAGCGCAGAGACCAATCAGGAGCTGATCACAAAGTCCATCGCGGTGAAGGCCCGGCCAAAAATGCCCACGGAAGTCGGCGTGCCGCGCCCGGACACCCCCGCCAAGGCTCCGCCGGCACCACTGTCGCCCGCGCTTGTTGCCAACCCGTCCTTCACGCCCCCGCCCCCACCACCGGCCGAGCCCATCCACCGGCCTCCCCCCAAGGCCATGCCCTACAACAGCACCAACCAATGCAGACATTACTACGCTTGTCAAGACTATTGCGAATGCGGACGCTGGTGCAACAAATCCCATGATCACGACGGCCGTCATGAGTGCGAGAGATGCCAACCCAGACCAGCCTGAATACCACCACACAACGACCGGTCCTATGACTCCAAGATCCGCATCGTGCGCAGAGGTGGCGAACATCACATTGGCGCATGAGTTGTAGCATATTGAGAGACACGCATTGCGCAGCACACATGAGTTCAAAATCGGCATAGAACGACGGGAGAGCATGCAGCTTGCACGTTTGTCACGCACAGCTACAAAAATTTCAGGATGACGACATGCCGATGCTTGAGTGAACCATGACATGAGCATGTGAGATGTGAGGAGAACGGATGCATAATTCAGTATAGATCCCACTTCATGCGTTTCGTTCAAGTCGCAGCTTTGCTCGCAACGCCGAAGCATTCGCTCACCACAGCTATTTCACGAGCATGAGTTGGTTGTCGCAGTCCGCGTTCAACAAGGCCTCGAAGGTGGCGTACGATCAGGACTACTTGGGGATGCCAGATCTACAAGTCACACTACGTTGGTACACCGTTCAGCTGATTTGGAACAACTCACCAAGATGGGCAACTCTCCACATCCATTCACTCCCCTCATGATCATGACCACAAGAACTTCGGCTACCACCTTGACAAGATAGACCTTCCAGATCCACAACCTCCCCGCCCACATGATCACGAAGAACAACTGCAAGCATCCAAGAAGAGACGCCAACACTACCAATCACCACACTACGCCAATCCGGAGGCCTTTGGAGTCTGGAGGAACCGCCTCCAACCTCATCCAGGACACGCCCATCAACCACTTGGACCCCATCGCCTTCGTCTCCGTGGAGTCCCATTTGGACCAAGTCATGCTATCGACGTGGGAGGCCATCAAGAACCCCGACACTCATCGCGAATGGAAGGAACAGACAGAATGGAACACCACCACCTACAACACCTTCACGGAGGCCATCCACAACCACCCGTTCGCGAGCCATCTCTCCAGAGTCCGGCAACAGGCGCGAGAAGACTCGCGCAAGATGGCAATACTACGTGCTTCAGGAGTTGCGCCAGGACGAATACCCGCAGCACAAGACGCCCAATCAACCTGGCTACACTCCAGACCCACAGCCTTCAACGCAGCGAGATGGGCAAGACTGGACGCAGATGCTGAGCCATCAAGAGCAAGAAGGTGAACAACGTCCGTTTGCCCCACGAATTTCCAACGATCCAGCATCAGATGAAGAGCTATCTATGGCGTCGGAAGGCACACCCTACCCAGCTGCTGAATGAGCAGTCGACCCAACCCATTGACTACACGGAAGTCGTCCAGCTCCTCGCCTACTACCAACATGAGATGATCAATGTGTTCGTTTTCACATCCACTTGTTTCAGTCGGAGGGAAGCCGTTCACCAACGCTCCGACCAACGCGAAAAGACCGATGTCTCACCGTCATGACATTCACGTGGTCTGCGATCTCATGGCATGATCACTTTTTGCTCCGACACATGACATGCTCATGTTCACGTCGTCTCGCAGAGTAGGTGCCCTTGAAGAAGTCAAGTAGGAAGCATTCATCAACTACATGTGGAGCTGCGTGGTTGGACTTCTTCACCGATCCCCTCTACGTGATTTTCATGGACAATCACGAGCTCGAGACGGCGCATTTGGAGGAAGATCCACATCGACGCTATCGAGTTTCATCTGCGCAACTACGCCAGATTTGAAAAATAGGAATTGTCAACAGGAGAAAATGTTAACTGGTCCTGTGGTGTAACGGTTAGCACTCTGGACTCTGAATCCAGCGATCGCGGTTCAAATCCGCGCGGGACCTTTCTCGACGACACATACCACAGCATGGGCGGCCCATACAAAAGGAAGGTTCGACTATACAAAGTGGTCCACTCCGCGTACTTCGAAGAGTACACGGGATGGTACATCCACATCAACAATGCAGTTGTTTACGCTGCTCTTCGTCAAATGCCAGACAAGACAAACTTCGACGACATGTTCGTATCCTCGGGCAGCGCCACCACAGCAGTGCTATCCTCAATCACACCTGCTGCCAGAAAAAACTTGTCTCCATTATCCAAGACAATGTACCAGGACATCCACAACAAGATCCACACCAAGATGCACGTCGGCATGATTCTGAAGAAGATCCCAGCACACGTCAAAGTTCAGTAATTTGCCCGTCCTTTTGCCAACGACCCACAAAAACCAGGGGTCGCCTTGTGCGTACCCCACATAGCTCACATCGCCTTTTCGAACCGGACCATAGCAAGCCACGCCATGACGACGACGTCGTCGTGGTACGAACTCACAGTCCATGTGGCTCGAGAGGCCAGACGCTTTTTTCACATCAGCGAGAAATTATGCTTGCAGGATATGACAGTCGCGCTGCCTCCACTTCCCAACGAACGTGTTCTCTACATCCAGAAGTCCAACCCCAGACCTTCGCACCTCGAGCAAGACCTGCACCAGGACATGGAGTGGAATGCCATCAAGGCAGTGATCAACGAGCAGACGAATGACGACTTCGCCGAGTACTTGGCACCAGAGCTGCATGGCATCCACAATTTATTGTTGGCAGTCGATGCCAAACTCAAACATTGGAGAGCCAAAAACACAACGTGCATCGTGAAAAACACGCTCACCATGGCGGACGTTCACATGGTGATCCACACCATCAAGTTCTTTTCCCCAAGGAGAACAGCATGGAGACTCACACATGACCTGTTTCGCGCCGAATTCACCATGTCCGAGATGCACGATGCGGCATGCTGCGTAAAGTGCCAACCTCTTCGTGACAATCTGGTGGCGTGGATCGCGCAACACTACCGCCTGATCGTAGCGCTGATCGAAGAGGACATCAGTCAAAATCGGCGCCCCAACCCTTTCCAAGACGACGTCTACACCGACGAACAGTCTGACTCAGAAGACATACCGCATCGGATCTGGTGGGAAAGCCACACATCACCGACGACATCCAGTTGGACACCCGTGCAGAGATTTCCATCAGTGACGTACAACATCCCGCCCGTCGACCAGCCGGACATCGCCACTACGGAGACATACGTCCCAGACCTTTCAGTGGATTGGAGATAGGCAGCACATGCCGACAAAGTTTCACCGCCGAGATTTCAAGTTTCTCTTCTCATGTCGCATACACGCTACGAGCCTGTCATGATCTCGGCATAACACAGTGCATGGAGAGTCCTGGCGTGCGAATGCGGAAGCTCGATGCAGTTGCGTGTCTTGAACTTTCTTAACGCAAGGCGTCATGTTCACTCACACCTCATGCATGACGAACGGTTCGTACCTTGGGGCAATCCGACGCTTTTTGCTCACACATGGGGTAGATCACGGCACATAAAGTCTTCAAGATGGAACAGATATTGCAGTTCCTGTTGCCGGAACTGGGAAGAAGATGCCGGTTCATCTTCGTCGACAACGGCGTCGGCTACACGTTGGAACATATGTCCAGGCCGGGTATTCAAGGGTACCTGCAAAAGCTCAGACACCTAAGACGCACCACCACCCTCGAAGCTCATCCACGTCTTGACGCTCATCTACACGACCAGGAAGACGCCGACTCCTTGATTCAACAATGGGTCGTTGAGGACATACCCAAAGCAGCAGAAGCTATCAAAGCAGGACGTGCCAGACTACATAAAGGAGTGGTCTTCGCGCATCATGTTCTACGAGCACAAGTGCGTCATCGATCACACCCTCTTGCTCCTCCGGAACCCAGCAGGTGCCAACCCACGGTTCAGTACCTTAACCTCAATGCTACGCTCGTTCAAGGCTTCTTCTACATCGAGAGGAATCAGACGCGCAAGCTGCCATCGGTTAGCAGGACTGTCCTCAGCAAGATCCAAAGCATCAAAGATGGAGAACCAGACTTTATCACGTTCAAGTACCTCCTGCGAAAAGAAGAATTTCCCCGCGCCTTCTACGACACCTTGGACATCTTGCCCTCGCCCGAGCGTGAGATTTTCCCGATACACGACCGCAGGGCCGCGTGGCCCGCAGTCATGGCACTCCAGTGGAAGCACAAGCACATGGTGAAGGGACATCGTGAACTGACAAGTCCGCAGCAGCCAGTCGTCAACATCCCCTACAAACAAGTTGCCATACACGACCTCGACTTGAAAAGAAGTACCGCACGCTGCGACATCCTTGGCCTACACGTTCGCCGCACGCCCGAGGTCACAGAAACCTATCAAACGGGTAAACGGGACACCTGCGCTGTGTGATGATGGCGAACTATGTCCACGCCATCAACCACCATACGCCGTGGCCGCAAACCGATCACATGCTTCAACTTATGGGACTGGTTCATCGACAAGCGCCCACAAGACTGGCCCACATACTGGGATTCTTCAACATCCACGACAGGATCAGGGCATGGTGCTACGCGTTCATCATGGGTGAAGCCTCCTTCATGACTCACCAAGAAGTGTCCAGCACCCTTGACGCCCTACAGCAAAATGGAGTGCACCGAACCCCTCCAACCTTCATCATAGACAATGGCTCCCCAAGTTGAGCGGAGGCATGCACAATGAGCTCGCAGTGACAAAAGGACGTCCTGAATTTTGCGCCACGTGGGTGAGCCTCCACTCGGCAGAGATTGTGAAGCACTGGCGCCGCCAAACCAGACACAACGTGCACCCGCACCATCCCCATGCGCGTGGTCCAACATGGGCAGATCTTCCCGATACCGTCTCACCCAATTGTCTAATACCACGACAGCATGACGCATCATGAATCATTAAACCTGAGTGCTTTGCATGTCTTGTCCTTGGCATAACGCTTTGCATGTTTTCGCGGCACATCATGCACATGACACGCTGCTCAGAGACGAGGGTTATGCGATCCGCGCTCCGTCCCTACACAACATGTTCCCCGAAGTGATGTTCGAGACACTTTTGGAGTACTTCCATTGGCACTACCAGATCAACATGGACACCGAAGTGATACCCTTCTGGTCAAGATTCACGGACTCAGAGCAGCGTCAAGTCCGGAATCAACTGGAGGTCTTCGAACGACAACATCCTCAAACCATTGAAGAGCTACGCTGGAGCCCAGCTGTAGCATTGACATACGCAGCAGCTACGTCCTTGCGGTGGGCTTTTCGTCATACACCAGAAGGCGGCAAATATGGACCCGTCCAGATCAAAGGTGAAGATCACATTCAGATCAAGGGAACTTTCCTCCCATTACATGAGTCAGCGGCATTACGATCAACATGCAAAACAATGGCGGAGCAATGCCTCAAGATGCACAACAAAGGACCAGACCTTCGATACATGCACCACAGCTTGAGGTGCACACAGAATCCACAGTGGACAGTCAACCCATCAGAGAGACTGGTACAACTCAGTATGGCACATGTCGCCAGACCGCTGCTTCGATTCCGGCAGCAGGATCAAAGTTACCATGCCCCTGGAGAGTCCGCCACCAACCTCTTCAACATCCCCGAGAACAGACTCGACGACATCATTCAGTCCCAGATCAACTTTTCTACCTGTACGTCTTCCACATGGAAGTTGACCGTCAACAAGAACAGGCCATGCACCAACCATAATAGCAAATGCCGTTGACTACCACGAAGCCTACGCCGAGTTCTCAGACCAACTTCCTCAATGGTCCGATGGTGTGGCCATCTCCCAGATCTACGCAACGATCCTTACAACTTCTGCTACATCCATGGAAATTTATTGCTCTATCCCATCGTTAGTCACAACACCGCTACCTCCAGCAGTTCCTCAAGTGCACGAATATTGTCAATCAAGTCTGGGTATGGCAGATCCGACGGGAAGTGGACTTTGACCACCAGATGTCCTGGAGTGATACATACACACTCATCAGGAACATTGCGGTCTTCTGTCAAGGCAATCATCAGTTCACCAGCTCACAACACCATCGAGACATGATCGACCTATTTCGAGACCATGACAGGATGATAGCGACAAGCATCATCCTGAACTATTTCAAGGAAGCGGCAGCAGTTGTCCTACGCCCCAACGCCATTGTCACGGCCACGCACAACTGGATGCAACATCACAGCCGCCAACTTCACACCATCATCCAGTTTGCGCAGCAAGACCCCAGAGACCACCTCCTGAACTATAACAACATGCGTCAAGCAGGTTTTGGGCACTCTGGAGGACTGATTGGGTCTCACCCGGGTCATTGACCACACAGCACACATGCCGACAATTGCTTCCATCAGAAACATGTCATGCACGCTTGAATTGCGCTGTTTCACTCATGTGTCACATACATGCCGATCTTTGCAATTCTGAGCTCCTGTGCTTGTACATGTCTTGTTGGAGCACAATGGCACGTCGGAAGAGTGCTCAGCAGCTCCAAGTTCACAGCATCAATCACAACCTAGCCAGTGCAATGACGTGCAACGAAGTCATGGCAGCTTGGTTGATCATGGCGGCCTCGGGCCTGAGCGACATCACGCAATGTTTTCTGAAGCTTCCCTGAACACGACAAGACCTTGGCAGCCCAGCACATCACCAACGCCATCATGTGCAATGACGTTGATCGACTACAACAAGGCAAACGTCCCCTTGAAGAACAAGATTTCTTGCAGAACAAGAAAAAGATCAAGCAGGAGATGGATGTTCCAAGCCAGCAACCAACGCTTGCACCGGACGCACTACAACCCTCCGCGCGCAGCTTCTTCAACTACAAAGGTTTTGCTCCGATCCACCACAACTCAAAGCCCATCGACCTCGACCCCAAGCCCAAGAAGGTCTTGAAGAACATACCCATCCCACAAGAGATTCCCAACGATAATGAGGTGATCATGGCCAAAAAGAGCACGGTTTACCGCAGACGAGGATGTGGGAAGATCTTCAACTCGGCTGAACAGGACATGAAGACATATGTCAAAGCTGAGATCACACAATTTTTCAAGCCTTGTGCCTTGTGCAAGCCATGAACATGCAGCATGACATAGAGAACAGGTGTTGGAGGACGCAGCAACAGTCTGATGGTCCACATTACCATTTTGTCCCTACGGTTGCTCTGGTGTGATCTTGACAGTTGCGCCTTGTGCTCACCACACCACATGCCTTCACTTTGTTCACGCGTTTCAACGTGTTTGTGCGAGCAAGAGCGAGCATCACGAGTGCCGTTCTGTGACCAACCACCACATGCATGTGGCATGAAGAAATTACATGCTGAGTGTGCAGGCATTGACGTCATAGATTGAAGGTAGAGCAAGCACAATAGAGGTGCAAGCCAGAGCACGCCTTCCATGACTGGCCACCCCATCATGTTCCATGCACGCTACATCCAGAACAAGGAGGACTTCGCCAAGGTGATGAGCCAGGAACAGAGCAACCAGAGAGTCGAGCAAATGCTTCTGAAGTACCGCGCAAGAGGTGACTACCACACTCCGAGAAGCAGATCTTGTCCAAATCCACATCGACATCGCAAACATCACAAATCTGGCTCTACCAAACGGATGAAATGCCATCCCAAGGAAGACAAGTGCCTGGCATGTCCAATATGCAAAATCGCTTCCAGAACCGTGCGACAGTGGGAGGTGCATCTCATCACTACACCTCACAAGCTCGCCAAGAAGAACCTGGCAAAGTTCGTGGACCTGGACTACCTCTACGAGTAAGCTCCGATACCTTGCGCCCCGAAAGGGGTGTGTGTGGCACACCGCTGTACATGCGGGATCGTCAACAAGCACTGCAGAAAGAGGTAAAAATGAGCACGACCTTGCAATCAAGAAGGAGAGTTTTGTTTTTTCGTGTCTACATCTCAGCAGGGGGCAGGAGTGTGCCTGAGAGTCTCCTGCCAACGAAGACGCTCTCAGTGCACAGTGATATGGAGATGGGACGCCATCTCCACGTACCTGCAGTGATGGTTATAGATGTACTGTAAAACAAGCTAGGTATGGTGCATCCTCGCTGTTGCTTCAACCACCTCTACAAGAACGTGATTTTCGTTTTGAACATCTGGTGTTCGAGCATGGGGTGCATTCTTGAGCTGTGATCACGACATGAGACCTCGAGCCCATCAAGTCAGAACGTCTCGAGTGGTAGTTTGCAGAGCAGGGACAGCGTAGCCGAGCAGAATCGTTAGAGCATGTCGAGTGAATGAGCATGAACATGGACGAGAACATGGAGAAGGTTCGGAGCACGAGCATGTCATGACTCATGTCGAAACACAGTACATGCATGAGTGATGAACGTTCATGATAAGCAGAGATGTGATGCTTTTCCATGCTTTTCCATGCCATGTTGGAATGCAGAGCATGTGTGTGCGTCAGAGCATTCATGTGAGACACGAGTCGTCATGTTTGGAGTTTGATATTTTCACATAACACTTCATTCGCGACCTTTCTACCTCATCACTCACGAGTTCGTCTACTACCTCTTGTTCGAGAATATCCATTTCCGGAACAGCATCCACTACAAGTCTCAGTGAGCACTAAAACAAAAAGTAAGTGTGTGTGTGTGTGTGTGTGTGTGTGTGTGTGAGTGTGTGTGTGTGTGTGTGTGTGTGTGTGTCTGTGTGTCTGTCTGTCTGTCTGTGTGTCCGTGTGTCTGCGTGTCCGTGTGTCTGCGTGTCCGTGTGTCTGCGTGTCCGTGTGTCTGTGTGTCCGTGTCTCTGCGTGTTTGTGTGTTTGTGTCCGTGTGTCTACGTGTCTGTGTGTCTCTGTGTGTCTGTGTGTCCGTGTGTCTGTATCTGCGTGTCTGTGCGTGCCTGCTACCAACGTCACTTGCAGTTGTGCCAGTTCGTAAACCTCTGCAGGGGGCTCTCGGAGCCTAACTGGGACGGGCTCCAACGAAGACACCCAGTTAGAGCTTGTGAAGCAGGGATGGACGCCTCCTTGTGTACCTGCAATGATTTTCCGTCTGATTCAATGTGTGATGTTTAGGAAGCTGGCTGTGCATTGCAGTTGTTTGTAAAGAATCCCAAAACATCGTCCTAAAAACTTGCCTTGAGTGGCTTCATATATGTGTGTGTGTGTGTGTGTGTGTGTCTGTCTGTCTGTCTGTCTGTCTGTCTGTCTGTCTGTCTGTCTGTCTGTCTGTCTGTCTGTCTGTCTGTCTGTCTGTCTGTCTCTGTGTCTCTCAGTCTCTGTGTGTGTGTGTGTGTGTGTGCGTGTGTGGGTGTGGGTGTGGGTGTGGGTGTGGGTGTGGGTGTGGGTGTGGGTGTGTGTGTGTGTGTGTGTGTGCGTCTGTGTCTCTGTGTCTCTGTGTCTCTGTGTCTCTGTGTCTCTGTGTCTCTGTGTCTCTGTGTCTCTGTGTCTCTGTGTCTCTGTGTCTCTGTGTCTCTGTGTCTCTGTGTCTCTGTGTCTCTGTGTCTCTGTGTCTCTGTGTCTCTGTGTGTGTCTCTGTGTGTCTCTGTGTGGTGTCTCTGTGTGTCTCTGTGTGTGTCTCTGTGTGTCTCTGTGTGTCTCTGTGTCTCTCTGTGTGTCTCTGTGTGTGTGTCTCTGTGTGTCTCTGTGTGTCTCTGTGTGTCTCTGTGTGTCTCTGTGTGTCTCTGTGTGTCTCTGTGTGTCTCTGTGTGTCTCTGTGTGTCTCTGTGTGTCTCTGTGTGTCTCTGTGTCTCTGTGTGTCTCTGTGTGTCTCTGTGTGTCTCTGTGTGTCTCTGTGTGTCTCTGTGTGTCTCTGTGTGTCTCTGTGTGTCTCTGTGTGTCTCTGTGTGTCTCTGTGTGTCTGTGTGTGTCTGTGTGTGTCTGTGTGTGTCTGCGTCTGCGTCTGCGTCTGCGTCTGTGTCTGCGTCTGCGTCTGCGTCTGCGTCTGTGTCTGTGTCTTGCAGGCGCGCTGGCCAAGTTGTTCCGGAACACGGAGATCGGGCTTGACAAGACGACGATAGGCGCGTTTCGTAATGCCGTCCACACACACACACACACCTCCACAGCCTGCACACACACCCCTGGCGAAAAGCGCAAATCAACGGCGTCAGCTTTACGGCTGAACCAAGCTTGCCAGATATCAAGTCAGTATCACAGCATGTCCGAAGACATCTTGAACATTTCTGCTTTCAGGGTTTCTCCACACAGTACCTTCGAGCAAAGATGAAATGCCACCAAGTCTGGTCGTCATCAACTTCCTCCAGCAATGCCTCGAAGGATACTAAAGTCTCCAGCTGACCAGGAGCATGAATCAACACAGTGGATTGCTTCTGTTTCAGAACGAGATTACCAAGTGGGGCTTGGTAAGGTCCACGGTTTTGCCGCGGTGGCTGTGGACGGTTTGCTACGGAGAACCCAAGCCTGCCAGCACGAGCACCGCGATGTGCATCAGCATGTTACAATGTATAATGTATTGCTTCGTTTGATAAAACACTATATGCTTGTGAAGGTTTGGAGGAGGTCATGTTTGAGGCGCGGTTTGGTGCGCCAGGGGTCTTTTTTGGACGGACATGGAGCAAAGCGGTACGGAAGGAATGAGGGGATATAGCGTCACAAACATGTCCAACACATGGGAGTGTGCAGACCACACGGACGCGCAGCGGCAACACTGGAAATGGTGCTTCTCGTTCTGAAGCATGTGGCCACGTGCCTTTCACACGAAGTAAGAAAGGGGCCATGCTGTGCTTTGCCTGTGCTGGGGTGCTACACCTCTGAGTTCTGGACTGAGAGCTTTGTCTGCCGCAGCTAAAGGGATAGGACATGATGCGGAAGCGTTTTCCTCAGAAACATCGAGGCAGCAAAGAATGACAAACAAAAAGGACTGCAAAGGCACTCCACGAAACCGAAGGGCCGAAGGGCCGAAGGGCGATGAGCCGAAGCCGCAACTTCGGCACCTGGACACCTTGAGCGCGCTCTGCGCAGCGGAGGGTTTCTGGGCGGCGCTGCTTGACCATCTAGCTGCCTAGCTCTTTCTTCAACTCTTTGAACTGAATGAATTTTCAATGAATTGTTTTTGAATGTGGCCGTGTATTTGGCGTCCTACAGCGCTGCAAGTTGCTTGCTAGGCCACATGCCATGATGCGGTGCAAACGTGAGCAGAGCTGCGCGGAACAGCTTTGAACAAAGGCTAAAATAAATGCCTTTGGCAGTTCTTGAGACTTCAACAACAACTGATGAAGGCAATGACTAGACCAAGCTTTGAAGGAGCGACACGAGTGTCGATGCGACGCATTGGACCACATTGGACCGCATCATGGAGATGAGCTGAGCCGTCTGATCTGTTCTGACAAGCTGGAAAGGTCACGAAGCGGATGTACGACATGTCGAAGCAGTCGAAGCAGTCGAAGCGGTCGAAGCATTGACGCCCATGGAGAAGAAGAATTCGCATCCATGTCGTGCGGACCAGAAAGCATCGTCAAAGCATGGCAAAGCAAATTTTCTATTTTCTATGAACTTGGTCGCCAACTCATGGAGTACACTGGTCGCGCCAATGTTTTCCTGAACCGGGGCATGAAAACGCCACGAAAAGCTATGAAAAGCTCCAGTCACATGTGACAAGCGTGGGCCAAGAGTAAAGCGTAGGAGGCCTCAAATGGGGCTCTCATGGGGCTCTCACGGGGCTACTCTTTCTTTTGGGAGAGGTGATTACCTCGGCGAGGCCGCGGGCTGTTGCAGCTTGTTTTGCGCGCACCAGCATGAGTCCTCAGCCTTTCGTCGTTACACCCTCCTTCTTTTCCTCTTCTTTTCCTCTTCTTTTCCTCTTCTTTTCCTTTTCTTTTTGGTGCACGTTTTGGTTTTCGGCCACAGGACAAGGCCTTCAACAAGAAGGTTTTGGACGCGCTGCTGGAAAGCTTCGACTTCGCGCCCTGCGACCCAGAAGGCGGTAACAGGAAACTCAGGAGACACACTCCTCTTTGGGAAAAATGGGGGTTGTTTGTCGCAGGAGCACAGAAGGAGCACAGAAGGAGCACAGAAGGAGCACAGAAGGAGCACAGAAGGAGCACAGAAGGAGCACAGAAGGAGCACAGAAGGAGCACAGAAGGAGCACAGAAGGAGCACAGAAGGAGCACAGAGCACAGAAGGAGCAGTGAACTGAATTGTGAGATGTCTCGCTGAGGAAGCAGGAGTTCGACGAAGCCCTTCGCGCCTTCCTGGCAGTCTTCAGGCCCTAGGGGAGACCCTCGCTTTGAGTGAGAAGGAGAGAAGAGAGAAGAGAGGGGAACAAAAAACGGCAATGAGAGGACAATCGGATCTGAGAGGAAAAGATGGATCTGAGGAAAACGGGAGGAAGGAATGAGGAAATTCGACGGAAGAGAGGAGAACAGAAGGAACGGGGGAGAAGGTTTGGTGAACATCTTGCCATGCAGTCGCACGTTTTTGTACCGAGATTGTAGGAGACTGCTTGCATGACTGAAGGCTGCCTGGGGAAGGCCAGAAGATCGATCGGCTGATGCAGCACTTCGCAGCAAAGTACTGCCGAGACAATCCAGGGAGGCCCGCTGAAGGAGAGGTAGGAGAGGTAGGAGAGGTAGGAGAGGTGGGAGAGGTAGGAGAAGTGGGAGAGGGGAACGGAGAGAGTGCTGGCACAGAGCTGAGAGTCTGTCTCAGGTTTTCCGACGAGGATTGTGTCTACGTGCTGGCGTATTCAGCCTCCCGGCGAACAGAAACCCGCCCCGAGAGAGAGGTAGAAGTGGAGCCAGTGTGGAGAGCCAGTGTGGATTGCGTATGCACCAAATGAAGCAGAACAAAGTGTATACGAGTCACCTGTACGACCAATGTTCCCATATCCGACTGTGCGTCTTGCTCTCAGCTTTTAGCCGTATGCACGCAGAAGACCAGATGCATCAGAGGAAGCCCTAGAAGCCAGAGATACACTTGCCATTTGTCGGACGGAAAGGCCCCGCGCCCAGGAGGACATGAACTTGGAGAAGCGGGGGAAAAACCAACTCGCACAACAGCTCCCAGAAGTTCGCGCAGCCCTTCTCACAGAGAGTCTGCGCGAGAAGGAAGAGCTTTGTGCTTCGCAGCCTCTCGCTTCTCTCGTGTTCGGCCTCTCTTTTCTTTTGCTCTCTCTCGAAATGGAGCTCTCGCCTCTTTCTCTCGATCCATTTAGTTTGGGGGGAACAGCACGCAGAGCACGCAGAGCACGCAGAGCACGCAGCAGGGGGCCGACTTGGAGTGTTTTCCATAAGGAGATAAGGAGAGAGAAGATTGAGAGAGGGGAGAGCCTTCTGACTGCGGCCTTTTCAACGACCTGTGTCCAGTTTGCACACCGCTTCAATGAAAGCTTTGTGCCTTGTGCGTCTGCATACAAAGGGATCCAAAGCACCCAAAGCACCCAAAGCCCCAACACACCAAAACCCTACCTTCAAGGAGTACAATGTGAATGGCATCGCCCAAGCACGAGTGGCAAAATCCCTTGAAGTCCCAAGAAGCCCTGAGCCGTATCTCCTCAACAAAAGCAAGGAAGGCAAGATCGAGGGAGAGAGTGGCAGAGAGAAAGAGAGAGAGAGAGAGTCAACGTTGCTGCGCAGCTCTACCGCAGGTCATGATGTTGCAGACTTCCCTGCACAAGCCATCCATTAAGGACAAGGACTCCCCCGAGCAGAAGACCATGGGGGGGGGGAGAAAGGGGGAAAAGGGGGAAAAGGGGGAAAAGGGGGAAAAGGGGGAAAAGGGGGAAAAGGGGGAAAAGGGGGAAACGGGGGAAACGGGGGAAAAGGGGGAAAAGGGGGAAAAGGGGGAAAAGGGGGAAAAGGGGGAAAAGGGGGAAAAGGGGGAAAAGGGGGAACGCCGCGAGAGTATGCGAGACTTTGTCAGACGTGTTGACTCAATGTTTTTCCTTTTTCACTCTCAGCAGGACCGGATGACCAAGGCAGGGCTCTCGGACTTTTTTAGAGTTGCTTAGGGGTCTTTCCCACAACTTACACCCTTGTCTCAACAGACTTCTCTCGCTCTTTCTCTTTCTCTTTCTTTCTCAGTTGTCTGGCCAGGCTCAGTTCATCAGCAACAATCGTGGCATCGACGGCGGCAAAGACCTGCCACAGGTGCTTCGAGAGACGTGTTTGACATTGACATGCACAGCAAAAAGCCTGACCCTTTTGAAGAGTTCTCGCTGTGTTTTTGTACTTTTCGTTGACTTTTTGTTGACCTTTTGTTATTCAATGTCTTTGTGTGTTTGTTGCGGTGTCTTCCCCTGTCAGGAATACTTGGAGGCGCTCTACGACATCGCAGCTCGGGCTTTGGGAGAATTTTGGGGTTGAGGGAGTTTTGAGTTTGGAGGGAGTGGGGAGTTTGAGCGAGAGAGAAAGAGAGAGAGAGAGAGAGAGAGAGAGACCAGGGCATCCCTGAGTGAAACTGCTCAGTGCCCCGCGTGCAGCCATCGTCCTCAACGCAGAGTGTGCAGAACTACGCGAGTTCGAGCTGAGGGTTCTGCTGTTTGTGAAGGGAGGGGACAGTTGTGAACAACAACCAGAAGGGCATCGGCGAGCCTACGTGAGAACACCCTCTACATACCGATCCGCCGGAGCGACTACTCCGCCAGGGACATTGTGACGCCAGAGTTTGAGCCTGTGGCAAGGACGCCGCGACCGCAAACCATGCTTGGTGGTGATGGTACGTCCCCAGGTGGGGGGGGGAAACGGAAAGCAGCAAATGAAGACCCTCGTCGGGGAAGCCCTCAACAGAGCATTCGATATGCTCAAAAAACGGCCCACAAACATCACGCCGCTGCCCCACCCTGAAACAGCGTTCATGGATGACACATACCTCTGGGCGGAAAACCCGGACGAGCTCCAAGGAGCTGGAAGAGGCGAATCGAATCGGGGAAATGTTAGCGCAGCCCCTTGAAGGGCAACCCCTGCCCACCCGCATCGAACTGGCCCAAGACCTGGGAGTGCTGCTCAACCTGTTCGACGCAGCACAGCGTCGACTGGCAGCTGCGCCAGGAGTGCCACACGCGCTGATACAAAGGGGCAACCAAGCATGCGGGGAAGCAGTAGACATGATAGCGGAGTTGGTGCAAATGGTCCGGAGGGGGCTCAACCGGCAACACTACGTCCGCCTCCTCCAGCAAGTAAGAGCGACAGTGAAGGGCATAGCATGCCACGAAATTTACCTCGAGCTCGCCAACGCCAACCCAGAAACAACGCCAGTGCACCCAGCAGATGTGCTTGCACTGCAAGAAGGGGGGGAAGAAGCAACGTCGAGGGAAGGCCAGACAGTCACAACAGGAGACCTCATGGAAGCCCGAAACATACTGTGCAACTTCGTGGCGTTCCTGGAGGAGCCCATCGCGGAAGAGATCCGGGGAGCAGTCAGAGCCATAGACAGGTGGTTGGCATCATGGTGGGGGGAGGAAATCGCAGTGGTGGTCGAAGACAGCCAAGACGTACAATGCACTACACATCCAAGCGGGGGCAGCAGCAGCAGAGCAGCCTGTGACACGGGAAGCGGAGGGGGGCGAACCCTACAACAACAAGACAAAGAACAGGGGAAAGGCAAGGGCAACGAGAACAAGACCGGCGACGTGCTCCAGGATGAGGACGAGGACGACATGGTGGAAGTGGAAGTGGAGGAAGACAACGACGCAGCCAACACTAGGGGAGACGAACTACGTCGTCGTGACCATGCGGGACCAGAATAGATGAGGGGAGAAACCACTGAGACCGAACAGCGAGCACCACTGAGGGAAGGGAACATGAACAAAAAGGTACATGTAGCAGTATGTAGTGCTCGTTTACGGGGTATTGTGCGCCGGAGCCTTCCTGTTCTAGTATAGGGGAAACATGACGACCCAAAGCAGACCCGAAAGTTTCACAAACCAGAGAGAGCGACAGAGAGAGAGAGAGAGAGCTGACCTGCTTTGATCTGCTTTGACTGCGACTCGTGAGGTCCTGAAGAGCCCGTTCTCCCTGCAGGAGGATGAGGAGAGTCTGTGGGAGTCTGTTTGAGAGGAGTGCCGAGTGGGAGATGCACGAAACTCACGAAACGAGGATGCCAGAGTTCGCGCCGAGCCGGCGCCCCACAGTGTGGAGTTGGCGTGTACAGCAGCTTTTTGCAGCTTTTTGTGCCTTTCAATTCCGACTCAAAATCTCCATAGGTCTCAAGCTGCTCGCAGTGCTGCACAGAAGGGCGAGCTCTTCTTGAGAGAGGTGCGCTCTGCAGCTCGGGACTCTGAGTACTGCACGGTACACCCGGTGCACCTTTCCTTCAGGCCTGGAAGCTTGTAGCAAAAGCAGAAGAGACGATGGCTTCGGAAGGCGCGTGATTTCGCAAAAATTTGATGGTGCCCTGCCATCGCTCAGCGGGCAAAGGCGAGGCGCGCGTCAGCTTGCGCGGGGCGGACGTCCGCCAGCTTGCGCGGACCCTCTTCGAGGCCACCTGCTGGCCAATGCTCGCCTCGTAGCTTGGCCTCACAGAAGAGCAAAGATTGACTGCTCGCAAAATTCAAGCTGAGTGTGCACTCCGGCATGAGGAAAACCTTTGTTCCCAGCAGAGGCTGTCTGTCGTTCTCGAGACGCAAGAGGAACCTGAATGCATTGAACTTTGCATCACGGGCTTTCAGCAGTGCATTCGCACAGCAGCACGCCACCTGGCTGCATATGAGTGCTCATATGAATCATGGCAGAATCGAGTGGGGACGGCCGGACTTCGCCGTCAGGCATGCACATGGATGTGGAGCGAGGCTCGCGTGGGCCGTAGGTCACACTGGTCGCGCTGGGGCGCGCTAAGCCGCTGGGCCGGGCGTGCTGGGCCGGGCGCGCGTGCGCGTTCGCGCGTCTTCTTCGTATGCATTCGTCCTCTGCTCCTCTGTTCCAGATGCCATCGTCTCCTCGCTGGCCAAGTTCACCTACCTGACCACTCTTAAAGAGCAGCTCGGAGAGGGCTGAAGGGCAGCAACATGCAGCATGTTCCTCCTTGCTCTCTGAAAACTCGGGGAAACTATGAGGATGAGGCAGAAGAACATCGAATGCATCCGCGTGCTCATGGCCATCGGCATCTCCGAGGGCAACAATTTGGGGTCTTCGTGGCAGTACGTGCTCCACTGCATCTCGCAGCTCGAGCGCCTGCAGCTGCTGAGAACCCGCGCCCTGCAGGCGAGAATATGAGAATTGGAAGAGAAAGAGAGAGGGAAGCATTGAGAGGCTCAGAGTCTTGCAATATGCCTTGCAAGAAGCTCCGAAATTCTCTCGGCCTCTGATCGGCCTCTGATCTTTCCTGTTGTTCTTTGGAGAGGACTTCCAGTTCTTCGCCAGCCGGGACAAAGGCGGTGCCGCCACCCCCGGTGACGGACGCATCAACGGCACAGCCCGGCACCGTTCCTACGGCACAGGCAGCCACGGCAACTGACGAGAACGAGAGAGACAGGAGAGAGAGAGAGAGAGAGAGAGAGAGAGAGCGAGAGGGGGGGAGCAGTGTCACAAAGGCCCTCACTCACTCACTCACAGGCCCTGAGGCGTCCAAACTGTCCATGTCTCGCAGTGACACCGTAGAGACAACGCTACACTCCAACCGCCCCTGGAGTCCCACAACGGGAAGCGCCATGGTTTGGGAGTGATAAACCTTGTTTGGTAAGGGGGTGTTGTTTTTGGGGAAATGAATGAGCCCACGACCTCAGTTGTGTCAGCGTCACACGGACCTTGGACACCTTCCGGGCGCGCCCTGCGCGCGGGGGCGTTCTGCTCCCCTCATGCCCCGTAGAAGAAGAAGGGAGGGAGACAGAAGGGAGAGAGCAGGGAGAGAGAGTTGCAA
>CAJNDS010000007.1:2500-128711 GCA_905221605.1 Symbiodinium natans
CATGGGTTCCCCTGCTACCCTGCCTCTGGGGTTTAGGGTTTAGGGTTTAGGGTTTAGGGTTTAGGGTTAAGGGGTACTGGTACAAGTACCACCATCTTCATGATGGATGGCAGAATGGATACGCCGAATCCCGAAAGATCCCCAATACGATCCCATGCAGCCCATGAGTGGTCCATGACTCCGGAAACCTGAAACCCTAAGCCCTAAACCCGAAACCCTAAACCCTAAACCGCTTAGACGCAAAAGGACTTGCAGCAACACCCCGTTTGAGCCTGATGAACCCTTTTAAGTTCAGATAATCCCTAAGCCCCTAACGCCCTAACACCCTAAACCCTCACCCCAAACCCTAAACCCTAAGACCCAAAACCCTAACACCCTAACACCCTACAACCCTAAACCCGAACACCCTACAACCCTAAACCCTAACACCCTACAACCCTAAACCCTAAACCCAAACGCGAAGGTGGAGCTTGCCTGGGCCATGGGCCCCGTCGAGGCGACGGAGCTCGAGCGCCCTCTGGCCCAGATGCGACAGTGGTTCGGGGGTTTAGGGTTCAGGGTTCAGGGTTCAGGGTTCAGGGTTCAGGGTTTCTGGTTTGGGGTTTAGGGTTCCTGGTTTAGGGTTTAGGGTTTGGGGTTTAGGGTTTAGGGTTTAGGGTTTAGGTTTGGCGGTTTGAGGTTTGGGGGTTTGGGGTCTAGGTTTTGAGGTTTAGGTCCAGGCTTTATCCTCCGCAGCCTCAGCCATACCTCTAAATCAGGTGAGCCTCTCAGATCTCTTCGGAGACGATTCTCGCCCTCAGACTCAGATCCACTAGGAGCGGCTCCCCAACGAGCCCTACTTCGAGTGCCTGAATGGGCACCGAAGTTCGCTCTGCCGCCTCCCTTGGCAGTCAGGCTGCAACAAATGCTCAGACGTGAACTGGTGGCCTGCCTCAGTGGTCAGGGACTACTACAACAAGGTCCTCTGTGTGGACCTCCCCTGGTCGGACAAGCTGAGAGGCAAGCGCCGAGAGTGCTCAGTCTCTCAGTGCAAAGGGCAAAGGCAAGGGCTGGTGGATTGAGGCTCACATGGGCTCAGGCTCAGGTTCAGGAGCTATGGCCTCAGATGTGGTTTAGGGTTGAGGTTTAGGGGTTTCGGGGTTTAGGGGGTTTAAGGTGTAGGGTTGAGGTTTCGGGGATTAGGGGTTTGGGGGTTAGTTTTGGGGTTTAGGGGTGAGGTTGAGGGGTTCGGGGTTTAGGGGTTTGGGGGTTTAGGCGGTGTAGGGCTTGTATAGGGGTTTTGGGGTGTTTCGGCTTGTGGCTGGTCGGCGGAGTGATGATCCGGCGCCTGAACTTTGGGATCTAGGCAGTTTCGCACGCACAGCTACCCTCAACCCTTAACCCGGACCCCAGAAACCCTCAACCCTAAGCCCCGCAACCCAGAAACCCCAACCCCTACCTTGAACCCCTAAACCCCAAACCCTAAACCCTAAACCCTGAAGGTGGAGGTTTAAAGTTCAACACCACAACCCCCCCCCTCCCCGCAAAGCCTGCCCAGGAATCCAAAAGATGTTCGGAGAGGACCAAGCCCAGGCAGGGGTAATCCTTCGTCGATTAAGGCAAGTCCTTCGTCGATTTAGGCAAATGAGCAAGGACTTGCCTTAATCGACGAAGAACTTGCCTTAATCGACGAAGGGTTTGCCGTAATTGACGAAGGATTTGCCTTATTCGACGACTGTACAAAGGTTTAAAAAACAAATGAGTAAATATAAAAAGATAAAAACATAAATACATAAGTATGTGAATAAATACATAGATAAATAAATAAATATAAATAAAAAATAAATAAATAAATATATATATATATATATGAAGAGAGGGTTTAGGGGGGTTTAGGGTTTACGATCTAGGGTTCAGGGTTTAGGGTTTAGGGTTTCTGGTTGAGTGTTTAGGGTTTAGGGCTAAGGGCTTCGGGTTCAAAGGGTTTTCAGTTTTGAGGGAGTATGGTTTAGGGCCTCTAGGCACAAGCAGCAGAAGTGGTAGCTGCAATTTAAACCCCACATGCCCCCAAACCCTAAACTCCAAACCCTGACCCCCCCCCCCCCCCCCCCAAGCCCTGTTTCGGGTTGGGGTTTAGGGTGTAGGGTTTAGGGTTTAGGGTTCATGGTTTACGGTTTAGGGTTTAAGGTTAGGGTTTAGGGTTTCTGCCATGGTGGAGTTTTCGGCATATATTGCATGGGTTGTAAGCCTGGTTTGGGCATAGGGTTTCAAACCTCAAGCTGTAAGTTCTAGCCCCAGTACTTGGAGGTTCATGGTACTTCGTAATTATTTACTTATAACCCAATTGCTAAGCCTAGGTAGTTAGACTTAGGGACTTATAAATGGGTTATAAGTATAGCTATAGTTAGTTACCATGAACCTCCAAGTATCAGCCTCAGACTGTAAGCCCTATAAAGCCTATAGGCCATATACGCCGTACAAGCCCGCAGAGCCCCCTAAGAGCCCTAAACCCCAAGCCTATTTGAGATGAATCCTGTCTCCTAAACCCTAAACCCTAAACCCTAAACCCGAAGCCCTTATCCCTAAACCCTAAGCCCTAAAACCCCCCCCCCCCCCCCCCTGGCGAAGGGAGACAGCATCGACGAGACATGCATGGGCGAGAGCCGGAGTGCTTTGGCAAGAACTCGCTGCGGGGCATTCCGGGCTTCCGGGTCGAGGGCTTCGGGGTCGAGAAGGGCCCAGGGATGGTATGGTTTAGGGTTTAGGGTTTAGGGCTTAGGGCTTTGGGCTTGTGGTTTAGGGCACACAGGCAGTTTTTTGTTTTAGTTTGCTCTGGGCTTATCTCAGGGGTCAGGGGCAGGTTCTTAGGCGCTCGGGGGTTGGTCTAGATTTGTGTTTCGGATTTCGGGTGGTATAGGTTTGTGGGGGGTTTAGTCGACCCTAAACCCTACAACCCCTAAACCCTAAACCCTAAACCCTAAACCCTGAACCCTGAACCCTCCCCTGAACCCTGAACCCTGAACCCTAAACCCTAAATGTCCTTAAAGTCCGGATTGAAGGTCGTGAGCCCGAAGAGGAGGAGGAAGAGGATGTCTCGGACGCAGAGGCGGATGCCTTGGAGGCCCGATGGAGGGTTTAGGGTTTAGGGTTTAGGGTTTAGGGTTTAGGCTTTAGGCTTTAGGCTTTAGGGTTTAGGCCATTGGGATGTTTCCATATCTTTCCCGGCTGGGTTGTCAAGGACCATAGAGCTCCACACACAGGTCGCATGGGTTTAGGGGGGGGGGGGGTTTGGGGTGTTCATGTTTAATGTTTAGGGTTTTAGGGTTTTGGGTTTAGGGT
The DNA here is from genome assembly GCA_905221605.1 of Symbiodinium natans. Lineage (NCBI taxonomy): Eukaryota > Dinophyceae > Suessiales > Symbiodiniaceae > Symbiodinium > Symbiodinium natans. The sequence continues at coordinate 5,819 of CAJNDS010000007.1, forward strand.
TTTAGGGTTTTAGGGTTTAGGGTTTAGGGTTTAGGGATTTAGTCTCAGTTCGGAATGTTCTTTCAGGCCCCTCAATCCGGCATAAACCATAAACCCTCAACCCCTATCCCCCCCTTGCTTGTGACTAAACCTGTTCCCTGGGATGTTCCCCTTATGTTAGCAATGCTGAATACGGATTATAGTAGGGGGTACTAAAATCCCTATTAAAAACTGTTAAACCCTAAACCCTAAACCCTAAACATCCCAACCTGTTCCAACAAAATGTAGCTCAAGGTGAGGCATGTCTTTGACCCATGCGAGCCCCTTTAAGTTGAAGGTTTTGGGTTTAGGGTTTAGGGTTTCAGGTTTTGGGTTTAGGGTTTAGGGATGAAGACGTAGAAACAGTAAGCATCAAGTGTGCGGCGCACGCCCATCCAAGCACGGAAGCTATCCTAAACCCTAAACCCTAAACCGGAAACCCTAAAGCCTAGACCCTAAACTCTTCCCCTGAACCCTAAACCCAAACCCTAGACCCTAAACCCTTCCCCCCCAAAAAGACTCAACCAATTCAACGCCAGGATGCAGAGAACAAGGACGGGAATGGGGTTCAGGGTTGGGGGGAGCCCTTGACTTCTTGGGTTTAGGGTTTAGGGTTTAGGGTTTGGGGTTTAGGGTTTAGGGTTTAGGGTTTAGGGTTAGGGAAGTTGTTTGTGGGATTTTGGGGGACTAGGAGTTAGGAGCCAAAGCCCCTAGACCCCACACCCAAAACTCCACCTTCCGAAGGTCTTGGACCTTATCACCCCTGAAGCTCTAACTTCTCCCTCCCTCCCAACTCGATAAGCCCTAAACCCTGAACCCTAAACCCTAAACCCTAACCCCTAAACCCTAAACCCTAAACCCTAAACCCTAAACCCTAAACCCTAAACCCTAAACCCTAAACCCTAAACCCTAAACCCTAAACCCTAAACCTAACGTCAATGCAGGAGTCGATGCAGCAGTTTTCCTCCGTCTTCGCGCGGAGCGACTCTGTGTGCAGCCAGGCCTCGTGCCTGATTGGGTGGCTTCGGTCTTTACATGCTTAGGGTTTAGGGTTGAGGGTTGAGGGTTGAGGGTTGAAGGTTTAGGGCTTAGGGTTTAGGGTTTAGGGTTTAGGGTTTAGGGGCTTGGGGGCTCAGGGCTCTTAGGGTTTTGGGGAGGGTCTGTTCGCGTTTAAGGGGTTTGGGGCTTGAGGGCTGTTCGTGCGTTTATACGGCTTTCTAGGGATCCTAATGAGCCCCGGCAAGGGAGCAGGGGTGAAAGGGGTCATTCTTCCCTTCTAAGGACTTAGTAAGTTTTTTTTTCTGGATTTTTAACCCTTTAAGTACCCCTTATTTGGGGAGCATGGAGCCCTTACACCCCCTTCCGCCCCCTTGGTTCGTTATGACAAGGCAGTCTAGAGTGTGCGGGTTTCAGGGTCTAGGGTCTAGGGTTTAGGGTTTAGGGTTTAGGGTCTAGGGTTTAGGGTTTAGGGTTTAGATCCAGCTGAAGGAAGTGGTTTGGGTATCCGACAAACCCCAAAACCCTATAACCTCGAAAGTGTTTGGCGCCAAAATGCCCCGGAATCGCTCTGCCCCCTCCGTTGCAAAAGGGCGCCGAAGCATTTTAGGGAAACCCCCAAACCCTGAAGGGTTAAGCCCCAAAAATCACCCTAAACTTTAACCCCTAGCTCTTCAGCCCTACTAAAGGGTTTATGTATACCCCGAATCCCCAACACCTAAAGGTTCCGCAATCTTGAACGTAAAAACCCCTAAGCCCTAAACCCGAAACCCGAAACACCCAAATACCCTCAAGCCTAAACCGAAATTCCACAAGCCCTAAACCTACATATACCCTAGACCCTACTTAAACCGAAATACTTTAAACCCTAAACAGAGACACCCCAAAGCCCTAAACCTGAAATTGTAAGTGCTGGGGGGGGGGGGGGCAGCGGTAATCAGTGAATACCCTAAACCCTAAACCAAACCTTGAACCGCAAACGTGCCCGAACCCTCAACCTCTAAGCCCCCCACACCCTAAACCCTAAACCCTAACCCCGAAACCCCACAAACTCCAAACCCCAAACCCCAAACCCCAAACCCCAAACCCCAAACCCCAAACCCCAAACCCCAAACCCCAAACCCCAAACCCCAAACCCCAAACCCTAAACCCTAAACCCTAAACCCTAAACCCTAAACCCTAAACCCTAAACCCCAGACCATCCCGGGGTCCTGTAGGAGTCGTCCAGTCTTGCCGAGAGCGTCAAGCGCTCCTCGGATGAAAGGTTTAGTCGGGGTTTAGGGTTTAGGGCTGGGGTTTAGGGTTTTGGGTTTAGGGTTTAGGCTTTAGGCTTTAGGCTTTAGGCTTTAGGCTTTAGGCTTCAGGGCGTAGAGGTTTAGGGCTTAGGTATGTGGGGGTTTTTGGCATCAGTTCACAGTTCTTCAAGCCTCACGACGCAAGAAGCAGGTAGCGCCTACTCCCTTGAGATGTTGCCCAACATAGGCTTCTTAAGGCAGGGGGGGTTCACAGGAATATCTAGCACTTCCCGCCCTAAGATTGTTTAAGTTTCCCTAGGTACCTACCCCCCCTCCCCCCCATGAACCCCCCCTCCCTGAAGAACACGAAAATAGGGGCTAAGCCAGGAGGGTTTCAGGTTTGCATTGCGGGCTTGAGGTTTAGAGCTTATGCCCAATTCTTGACATCGCCGCCACTATTCAGATCAACTGCGCTACGAAGACGCGGGCTGAACAATGTAACCCTAAACCCCAAACCCTAAACCCTAAACCCCAAAGCCTAAACCCTAAACCCTAAACCCTAAACCCCAAACCCTAAACCCTAAACCCCAAACCCCAAACCCTAAACCCTAAACCCCAAACCCTAAACCCTAAACCCCAACTGACCAAGTCACCTGTGACGTTTTACAGGCACCTGGCTCTTGATGTTGTCGCAATCGTGTGCCCTGCAGAGAGTGCACCGACCTCACTTCATCTCATTTTGAATAAACCTCAAGCCCTAAACCCGAAACGTCCGAAAGCCCTAGACCCCTGAAATCCGTAAACCCTAAGCCCTAAACCTCCAAGCCTGTGGGTCAAATCCTGAACTCTAAACCTCAAACCCCAAACCCCCAACCCTATAAACCCTATAAACCCTAAACCCCAGGCGTGCAGCGGAAACGCTATGCACAGCGGTTGGAGCGACGCACAGGGCGCCTCGGCAAGTTGGGGAGCGGTGCGGGGGGAGAGGGGGGGTTTCTCGCCCTAAACCCTAAACCCTAAACCCTAAACCCTAAACCCTAAACCCTAAACCCTAATCCCAAAAGAGGCTTAAGGTTGAAGCCCTAGAAGAAGTCGGCATGGAGGTTTGGGAGGGCCTATGAAGGCTTGCCTCCTGTGTACGTTAAACGCACGTGGTGATCTAGCCCTAAACCCCAAACCCTAAACCCTAAACCCTAAACCCTAAACCCTAAACCCTAAACCCTAAACCCTAAAGTCTTTGCTGAGGGCTCGCTACCAACACTTGAGAGCCCGAAGCCGTCCGAGCTTCGCGAGCGACCTGAGAGCACTGAACGTGCAGCCCAGGTAAAGCTGGGGCTGCTGGACGCTCCAAGGCAAGGTAAGGCCCACACTGGCCGTCAAGGCGGTCGAGCCTTTGAGTGTCAAAGGTAAAGACCCTAAACCCAAGACCTTTTGCTGGTGCAACCTGGCCCCCCCCCCAAGGACCGTTGCTGGTGCAACCTGGCCCCCCCCAAGGACCGTTGCTCGTGCAACCCGGCCCCCCCACCAGATTTGCTGGTGCAACCGGGGCCCCCCTCAAGGACCGTTGCCGGGCTCAGACCGCCCTCTGAGCCCAAACCATTTCTTGGCTCCCCGACCGTTGCGAGCCTTTTTAGGCCCCCAGACCATTTTTGAGCCTTTTGGGGTTTTTTCTGAGCCTTCTCCCAGACCATTCCTGAGCCTTTTCTGGGCTCCTCCCGAACCATTTCTGGGTTTTTTGGGCTCCTCCCGGACCATTTCTGAGTTTTTTGGGCTTCTCCAGACCATGTCTGCGCGTTTTTGGGGCTCCCCCTAGACCATTCCTCAGCCTTTTTGGGCTTCACCCATTTCTGAGCGTTTTTGGTGCTTCTCTGAGCTTATCCCAGGCTATTTTCTGAAGCCATTTTTGAACTTTTTGGGCTCACAACAAAGCTTCTCCAAGCCCCCCATTGGGGGGACCCCAGGATTGGCCTGGACCCACAATGAAAATGCGAATCTTTAGTACTGAAATCGCTGGTTCTGGGAGGTTCTCGGAAACCCTAGCAGAAGGCTTGCGGTAGGCTCCAGAAGCACGGGAGGCTCTGGACGCTTCCAGGAGCTTTGAAAGCTTTGGCAGCCTCCAAAACCTTCGAAAGCCCAGTATCGGGACGCTGGCCCGATCGAGGGGCAGCGCTACCTCTGCGGAAACCCAAACCAATCAGCCACCCCCACGCCTAGTCTTGGTTAAGGGAGAGTCGTGTCGGGACGCTGGCGGTAACCCCAACTGCTTTGCGTCGATGGTTTCTGTGCTGGCAAGGGATGCCAAACGCCTTCAAAGAAGTCGAAGGACAACGCTACCCCTACGGTAACCCAAACCAGTGGGCCACCCCCACGACCTTCTCACAGCCTAGTCTTGGTCCAGGGAGAGTCGTATCGGGACGCTGGCCCGGTCGAGGGGCAGCGCTACCCCTTCGGTAACCCAAACTGCTTTGTGTCGATGGTTTCCGTGCTGGCAAACGAGGGTAGCAGACAAGGGATGCCAAACGCCCTCAAAGAAGCACGTCGGGACGCCGGCCCCGTCGAGGGGCAACGGTACCCCTACGGTAACCCAAACCAATCTGTGAGACACATGCCAGACGCCTGCCATGAAGGCAGATGAGGGATGCCAAACGCCTTCAAACAAGCCCGTCCCGATTTTGATGATGAAGGGCTATCCCCCCGACCTTTCACAGCCTAGGGGCAGCGTTTTCCATAACTTCACCTCTTTGCAGCCCTGCCCCCGCGAGGCTCAGATCGGGACGGTGCAGAAACAGCGTGCGCAGGGACACAGCATGCCCCCGCTGGAAAAGCAAAAACAAGACTTTAGGAACTAAACCCTAAAATAAATATGCAGGGTGGCTTGGGGTGGGCCTACCGCCACGCGCTGTTGCGAGCGACCCGGGCAGAGGGGCCGGTTAAAAAAATAAAGTAAGGCCCCGGAGCCCAGCGAGCAACCCAGAACGTAACAAACCCTAAACCCTAAACCCTAACCCGAAACCCTAAACCCTAAACCCTAAACCCTGGCACCATGGTCCTTTGATTTGGGGCTTTTGTAGGATGCCTTCAACCGTAAACCGTACGAGGAATGCGGCCCTCAAGCGACGCACGCAGCGCTGCTGGTCGCAGCGGGTGGAGGCATGACTGTAGGGGGTTTTAGGGTTTAGGGTTTGGGGTTTAAGGTTCGGGGATTGGGGTTTGGGGTTTAGGGTGTAGGGTTTATTGTTGGGGTTCGAGTTTGGGTTTGAGCGCTCAGGGAGCTTGGACAAAATACAGGGCGTTGCGAGTTCAGGTCGAAGGGTTCGGCGGGAGGTTGCTAGGAGGACTTTGGGGGCGTATATGTGCAGTTATAACTGGGGGGGTATAACCCTAAGCCCTAAACCCTAAGCCCTAATTAAACCCTAAACCCAAAACCCTAAACCCAAAGTCAGCTTAGCTTCAGCGACTGTGAGTCACGAGCTTTAACCTTGCCTGCTCCCTTCCACCTGTTACGCCGGCATATTTTGAATTCAAGGCCCTAAACCCTAACCCTAAACCCTAAACCCTAAACCCTAAACCCTAAACCCTAAACCCTAAACCCTAAACCCTAAACCCTAAACCCTAAGCCCTGCCATGACAGGTCTGCCGCCGGCTTCTGGTGTCCGTCGACCACCTCCACGCAAAGGCCGCCACACGCTGCTGAGGAGGCCATCTACTGAGGGTTTAGGGTTTAGGGTTTAGGGTTTGGGGTTCAGGGTTTCGGGTTTAGGGTTGGCAGGTGGCTTGGTGGGGTTTAGGGTTTAGGGTTTAGGGTTTTTTAGGGTTTTTTAGGGTTTTTTAGGGTTTTTTAGGGTTTTTTAGGGTTTTTTAGGGTTTTTTAGGGTTTTTTAGGGTTTAGGGTTTTTTTGGGTTTAGGGTTTTGTAGGGCTTAGGGTTTTGTAGGGTTTAGGGTTTTGTAGGGTTTACGGTTTTGTAGGGTTTAGGTTTTAGGGTTTGGGGTTTAGGGTTATACCAATTAGAACTGTACTTATAAGACCCCAAGTCCTCTAAGTCTAAGTAGATTACAAATAGACAAGTAAATTTGGGTGAACCGTACCAATGAACCTCCAAGTAGGGTTGAGTTTGGATCACCCTCCCATCTCGCGAATGCTGACAATGTGTTGCCATCCTGACAGCGGGCGCCGCCCCTTCTGGTGCATCAACATGCCATTATATAATGGCCATGCTCCGCGAGATCCCGTCGCAGGCGAAGCTTGTGTGGCAAGTGGCCTAGTCGCTCGAGCTCCATTCCAAGGTGTGGATCGCGGGGTCAAAGAACCAGGAAGTTCTGCTCGGTCATATTTTGCGCGCAGAGCAACAGACCTGGTCTTATATGGCTACAATACCATCGCTCTGCGTCCTCATGCGGTTGGTTTAGGGAAATTTTCATTTGCGGTGGAGCTCGCTGTGACTTCCACCAGATGCCGACCACACGTGCCGGACATGGTGGCGCCGCTTGCCAAATTGTACGTGTGGGCACACCGCGATCAAGAGCGAAGAGCAAACCCAAAAGACCTCTTAAGCCAGAAAAGTTGTTTATCTCCATGTGTTGAAAAAACCTTTTTCTAATTAACAAGGATAGATTGTGTTTTGACTTCGAAGTTTATAACTTCGAAGCTAAAAGGCAACATTTTCAAGTTAAAATTGAAGTTGAAACGTGGGCGTCGCAAAGTCAAAGATAGAGTTGAGTTCATAGTCAATTTTTTGCCTTCGGAGGTAAAGTGGCAAAATAAAACTGTTACTCAAACTGCTTCCAAACTGCTTCAGTTTTGTGGCTCCCAGAAAAACAAAACTGCTACGCCTGATTTGGTGGATTTGTTCTCGCTGTGTGTGAAATAGGACCACAACTCAGAGCAGTTTGGTGGCAGTTTTGGATTTCCCTCTCCAGAAACAGAAACATGAAGCAGTTGGGCAGCAGTTTCGGAGAGTGCCAAGAGCCGTTTAGAGGAAATCTCAACCAAACTTCCTCTCGCAGTTTTCCGGTCAGTTTAGCTTAAGCGGCAAATTGTAACTTCGAAAAGTTAACTTTGCAGCGTTCAAATTAGCTATTTTCTAACCCCTGTTTTAACTTCAAAGTGAAAAGTTAAAATGACGAAAGTCAAAATTTGCCATATTCACGTTTTCCAAGGCCATCTTTGAAAGGCTGCGGACGCGAGACGCGAGCCGACCTGGATCTGCAGGGCGTTCTTCGTCTGAAGCGACCTTTCCTGAGTACGTTCACCGCGTTAAGATTTTAGGGTTTAGGGTTTAGGGTTTTAGGGTTTAGGGTTTAGGGTTTAGGGTTAAGACGCGTTTTCCAGATGTGGAGGATTGGAGGCCCAGCGCGAAGATGGAGGGGCAGCAAATCCACTCCTCAAAGTTTAGGGCCTGAAGGGGATCCCTGTCTTAAGAAGGGGGATCCTTGTACCCTGAACCCCTAACCCTCGACCTCGTAAGCTCGTAAGGGGACCGCCCCCAATTCAGAGCACCCCCTCCCCCCAACAGAGCCTGCGCCCGGCAGGCTCAGGCGGCTCTTCGTCCACGTAAATGGAGTGCTGAGACGAGCAGCATGTGGGGCTGGACCTGAACTAGGGTCGCCTCTGGTGACGTTCAAATCTTCGGGTTTAGGGTTGAGGGTTGAGGGTTTAGGGTTTAGGGTTTATAAGGTTTAGGGCTTAGGGCTTCGGGGTTGGGTTTTGGATTTAGGACTTTGGGTTTTGCGACAGAGCTTAAGGCATCTACAACAAAGGGGACACCAGTTCGGAAAACAACCCCCGTGTTCGTGCCAGTGCTGGCTGTAGTTTTCCCAACCAGCAATGTTCTCCCAAAAAGTACCGACACGTTTGGGGCGGCCAAACACACCTTTAAGGACCGGGAGTAGGCCCTCATTATTTTTGGGGTTGGGGTTCCCTTATAATCCCCTAAGAACCAAACAGGGCACCCTTTTTATTCCTAGGTTACTCCTGGGTCTAGCCTTGAGCCAGGGCTAACCTCTGAGGGCTTAGGGCTGAGGAGGTTCCCAACCCCTGAAAGGATCCAACAAGCACCCCAAGTAGTACCCCACACTACCAGGGTTTTTTTTGGGGCAAATTTTAAGGGGATCTACTTTTTGCATCCTCCCAGGGGTTTGGGTTTAAGGCTTACTAGGGGATGAAGGGCTTGTTGCGGTTTCGGGCTTCGGCTTCGGGTTCCTAGAGCCACAGCCCCGCAACGGCTTAGGGTTTCAAGAGCCTACAAACAAGCGATTTAGGGTTTAGGGTTTAGGGTTGAGGGTTTAGGGTTTAGGGTTTAGGGTTTAGGGCATTCAATACTCTTAGATCTTAAGCCCCATACCCTTTACTAAGCGCTCTGAACCCTTCTGTGCACTTAAGCTTTGCAATCCTGAACCCTATTCATACACTTGAACCCTAAACCCCAAAGCCTTGAACCCTAAAACCCTAAACCCTAAACTAACCCCTATGCCTAAACCCCAAACCCCAACCCCAAAACCCTAAACCCTAAACCCTAAACCCTAAACCCTAAATCCTAAACCCTAAACCCTAAACCCTAAGCCCAAAGACTGCCGGCCCAAGCGTCATTCCAACATTCGCTTTCAGGTTCCTGCAAGACCAGACTCCTGGGAGGATCCAAAAAGGGGATCCCCTTAAGGGGCCCTGAAGCCTAAACCCTAAACCCTACACCCTAAACCCTAAACCCTCAACCCTAAGCCCTAAACCCTAACCCAAAAAATGACCCATGTCACTTGGCGGGTTCTACTTTCTTGGATCCTCCCAGGATTTTCGGAGGCTCTGGAATAGCCAGGCAGTTCATCCATCAGCGCTGGGGGGTTTAGGGTTGAGGGTTGTTGAGGGTTTTGGGTTTAGGGTTTAGGGTTTACGGTTTAGGGTTTGGGGGCCTTACCTAGACCCCACAAGTATAGTTACTTTGGAAGCGGGCTATGTAAAATGTTGTGGGTCCGAAACGAGAGTTGAAAGCTTTTTTTTTGATTTTCGGACATCCGCAAACAACAGTTTTTTAGGAATTGTTTGTTTGAGGCTTGAGGTTCTGGTGCTTGCACTTTTGTTTTGCGGCTTGCCGAAATGTCGTTTTTGGAGAATGCGTGCTTCGGATTTTGAAGCCCCAAGTTCCGGGCTTGCGCTGTAGAGACGTTTTTTTTTTTTTTTTTTGTTCTTGCGGCGGGGGGGGGGGGGGGGGCGGAGGGGGCTCAGAATATTTTGGGAAGAATAGAAAATTTGTTTTGGAGGTTTGAAGGACGGACATGTGGGGCTTGATCTGCCGTGGCCAAACACAGGCTGCAGTGCAACTATTACTAGGGCCCTCAGCATCAGGGTTCTTCATATCAGGGGTTTAGGGTTTAGGGTTTAGGGTTTAGGGTTCTCAAGCTGGGTTTTGGGGTACTATACTTTAATACTTTTTGTTGGTTCTGGCTTCCTATTACAACTACTTCGACCTAAAAAGTATATACTTGTTTGCCAGGGTCGACTCCACACACGAGCTCGGCTTACTCGTTTTTTGTTGTTGGGGATGAGGGAAATGGATCCCCCTATATTACCCTAAACCCTGAACCTTTGAAGGGATTATGTAGAACACACCTCTAAGTCTCTCATTCCCTACTAAGTAGGTTGAGGTTTGGGGCTTAGGGTTTCGGACTCCGGGCATACAGAGCACGTAGGGGCTCAGGGTTTAAGGTTCGCTAGGGTTTAGGGTTTAGGGTTTAGGGTTTAGGGTTTAGGGTTTAGGGTTTAGGGTTTAGGGTTTAGGGTTTAGGGTTTAGGGTTTAGGGTTTAGGGTTTAGGGTCTAGGGTTTAGGGTTTAGGGTTTAGGGTTTAGGACACGTCGGGTTTCTTAGGAGCAGGATCTGGGCTATCCCTGGTGCATCCCCGGACTTGATAGGGCGTCCCCAAGCATCAATCCCACGGGGCAAGATTCCCCTTGAACCCTAAACCCTAAACCCTAAACCCTAAACCCTAAACCCTAAACCCTAAACCCTAAACCCTAAACCCTAAACCTCCCTCTTCCTGAAGGTCCTAGGTTGTTTGGGTGAGCCTTTGACGAAAGTGCTGAAATTCTCATCCTCGGCTCTTATACTTAAGCTTGCGTGGCACTCACCACACGGGAAGCCTACATTCTGAACCCTAAACCCCAAACCCCAAACCCTAAACCCTAAACCCTAAACCCTCGGTGGCTCTCGGAATTCACGGAGCCGCAGAAGGGCAGAGCTCGCGCCAGGGAGGAAGCTTAGGGCGCGGGACTGAGGGCTTTCTCTGTAGGTTTAGGGTTTAGGGTTTAGGGTTTAGGGTTTAGGGTTTAGGGTTTAGGGTTTAGGGTTTAGGGTGTACATGTTCACAGCTCCGAGCCTACTAGCGCTTGTGATGCTCATTGCAAGGCCTACTCATAGCCTCTAAACCCTAAACCCTAAACCCTAAACCTTTAACCTAAACCCTCAACCCTAAACCCTAAACCCTAAAGTGAAGGTTCTACTGCTACGAGAACCCCAAGGCCAAGACCTAAGGACCCTGGAGCATCTTCGTCAAGAGGTACTGTGCCCAGAACTTCATCACATCACACCTTTTGCAGGAGTACTCCCTAAACCCTAAACCCTAAACCCTAAACCTTAAACCCTAAACCCTAAACCCTGAACCCTAAACCCTAAACCTACAGGTTGCGCACTCAGGCTTAATGCCCTTAAACCCTAAACCCTCAACCCTCAAGCCCTGAAACCCCAAAGCTCCAAACCCGGAGCATGCCCTCTCATTCATCCAGACTTTGCTTTGAAACTGCAAACCTTATCGACGATTTGCGAAAGAATCCCCCCCCTCAACAAAGTAATAATAATAACTATGATAAGGGTGCCCCTTTTGTGGTTGTTTCACTACGTATTGCTTAAGATCCCCCCAACAAAAAAATCCCTCTGTTGCGCTTAGAAGGAGGAATATTTATGAGGGGGGTTCTTAAGGAATTGGTAGTTTTTATCCGATTCCAGGATGAAGTTGATTTGTGGGTTTAGGGTTTAGGGTTTAGGGTTTAGGGTTTAGGGTAAAGGGTTTAGGGTTTAGGGTTAGGGGTCTTGCAATTTCGGGTGCATATAGGGTTTAGGGGGATTTCGGGCTTAGGGTTCTCTCTAAACTCTCCGGGGTCCTTGGCGATTTCATGCGAGAGCCCCCCCCAAACCCTCGACCCTACACCCTAAACCCCAAACCCTAAACCGTAACCCTAAACCCCAAACCCCAAACCCCAAAAACCCCTAAACTTAGGGTTTTTTCAGGCTTGTTGGCTGCTTCTCTGCCGACTTGCAGAGAGTTGTTCTGCGGCTCGCTCGTAGCCTTGGAACCGGGGAGCCCCAGCATTCCTTGATTTTGCGGCGGGTTCAGGGTTTAGGGTTTAGGGTTTAGGGTTTAGGGTTTAGGGTTTAGGGTTTATAAGGGGTTAGGGTTTAGGGTTTGCTAAGTAGGGTTGCAACATGGTCTTAAGCAGCTTTCTCTCACTAAGGGGTGGCTGGAGTCTCTGGCAAGCCCTACCGACTTCCCAAGGAAGCGTGGGAGGACGTTTAACACAGTAGTTGTCAAAATAAGGGTCCCTGTTTGGGGTCCTATATGTAGTACGGCACACCCTAAACCCCAAACCCTAAACCCCAAACCCTAAATCCTTCAAAAGAAGGACCCCAAAAGGGGACCCTATTTTAGACAACTACCCACATGGGCCGAAGCAGCAGCAAGCTTGTGACTGCCTCAGCTGGAGAGATTCAACCTTAGGGTTCGGGGTTTAGGGTTGAGGGTTTAGGGTTTAGGGTTCAGGGTTCAGGGTTTAGGCTCAACCGTAAAGTGAACACCCAAATGAAGCTCTACAGGCTCTAAGCCTAAACCCTAAACCCGAAGCCCTCAACATTTTATCCGAGGGAGGCTTTGGTGTTGCCGAGGGCGCTTTGGTGCTTGATATCGAACATCAAACGGTCTAAGCTGACCTCCATGGTAACTTGGTGTTGCAGTACCCGTAAAATCAGTACCTGAAGCCTAAACCCACCGAAAGGGTGATAGGTCAGTTGCCCTTGCAGCTGCGACGGCACCGAATTTAGTCGACATGTGAAGCTTCCGACCCTTTCTTTTGCAGACAAGAAAAAAAGCGCTAAACCCCAAACCCCAAACCCCAAACCCTAAACCCTAAACCCTACACCCCCAAAGCCACCTGACAGTTTCAGGGCTTTGCCGCCTCCAGCGTTCGGCGAAGGGAATAGGTTGTGTTTTGGCTTAGGGTGAGGAAGTTTAGGAAGTTTTGGGTCTGAGGGTTTAGGGTTTAGGGTTTAGGGTTTAGGGTTTAGGGTTTGGGGTTTAGGTGCTTCATCCCAGGCCGGTCATTGAATCTTCAGCACGGGGTACATTCGATCACATTGGATGGAGCGTGGGCGGATCAAATAGGCACCCGGAGAATGCTGAATATACTACTGTTGCGTTTAGGGTTTAGGGGTTTAGGGGTTTAGGGGTTTAGGGTTTGGGGTTTAGGGTTTAGGGTCATTTTTAGGAACCCTCGGGCTACTTTTTGGATCCTCCAGGGGTCTGGGCAAGTGGGTGAGGTTCGAGCGCAACGCGATCCCGGGCTTTGAGCTTGAAGCTGCGGTTTAGGGTTTAGGGTTTAGGGTTTAGGGTTTAGGGTTTAGGGTTTAGGGTTTAGGGTTTAGGGTTAAAGCATTCCACCCTCGCAGCCGCCATGGCCTGCCATGTCCACAAGCCCCACATCCGTAGAACGTAGATCCCGCAAAAGATGCCCTCGATCCCCCTTAGGGTTTAGGGTTTAGGTTTAGGGTTTAGGGTTTAGGGTTTATTGTTTAGCGGATCTGAAGCCCCTAAAGCCCTCAATGTCTGAGCCTCTAAACCCCTAAGCCCCAAAGTCTTATCCTCAAAGTTGCCTGAAGTCTCTAAATCCCAAATTCTTTTCCCTAACCTGAAACCCCTAAACACCAATTAATTAAACCCTAAACCCCAAATCTCAAAGTCAAGGCCCCTTTGCAAGTTAGCAGATCTCGATCTCTCTCTCTCTCTCTCTCTCTCTGTCTCTTTCTCCCTCTCTCTGACCATGCCGCGCCGACCCGGTAGCAATCACGGAGGCTGCGTCCTGCCTAATTCTGCTGCGATTTCCCCCAAAGAGTTTCAGGGTTTTAGGGTTGAGGGTTCAGGAACAGGGGTATTGAAGGTTTAGGGTCTTTAAACGTGAACATTACTTGGTCACGCACTAGGGCTGTTAATCCGCAACGAATCCTAATCTTAGACCCATGAACCCTCAACCCAGCACCTATACCCCGAAGCCCTAAACTCTTGAACCTAGCACCTCCAATGGTATAATTTTTGGGGTTCCGCAGGTTAAGGGCCCATAATATGGGACGATGTGACTATCCTCTAAGACCCAGAGTAGGCCCTCATTCCCTTTTTTTTTTTTTTTTGGGGGGGGGGGGGGTTCCGGTTCCCTTATAAACCCCTTTAGAGCAAGAAGGGCGCCACACTCCTGGGTCTAGTCCTGCAGGCCCCCATTACAATCACTACCCGTAGGAAGCGGGGTACTCGCTGCTGCGTCTCCGGGGACCAGGGGCCTCCAGCCAGCTCTGCGTGGGCTTCGGGTTTGGGGTTTAGGGTTTAGGGTGTAGGGTTTAGGGTTTAGGGTGTAGGGTTTAGGGTTTAGGGCTTAGGGTTTAGGGTTTAGAGTTCAAGTGCTCAAAAAACTCTTCTTTCTTGATGCGCCCCGCAGGGGCCCACCCTTCGAAGAACACCCCTGCTAAACCTCCCTGGGATCCGCGAAATCAGGGGGGCCATTTCTGCCATCAAACCAGGAATCCGAACGTGCCCCCACAAAACCCTTCCTGAGAACCTTAAGTCAAGGCTCTGTGAAAGAAGCTCCTCAACTTCTGGAAGGAGGATGTTGAGGTGAGTTCTGCCTTTCGCATGTTGCGAGGCTTGCGAGGCCACTCTGCTTCCCAACCTTCACAGCTTCGATGCCACATCACCCTAAACCCGAAACCCCAAAACCTAAACCTAGACCCCAAACCCCAAACCCTAAACCCCAAAACCTAAACCCCAAAACGTAAACCCAAAAGCCTGAAGCTTAAACCCTACACCCTATCCCCCCCAGATGGTTTGGGGCTTCCAGGTCTTCCTATCAAGCTCTCGAAGCCACCCGGGCAAGGTGTATACTAACGTTGGTCTTGGCTGTTTAGGGTCTATATAGGCTTTAGGGTTTAGGGTTCAGGGTTTAGGGTTCAAGGTTTAGGGTTGAGGGTTTGTGGTTCCAGGGCGCGCCTTTACATCGTCTTCAAGACTCGTCGTGTGAGGTTGATTGCCGTAAAATATAACACTGTGTTTCCAAGCATCATCGTTTCCGGCTGTAGTCAGGGTTTATATAGGGTGTAGCTGGGGTGTTGAAGGAAGGACTGACTGAGGGTTACCCTGAACCTTATAATCCCCTAGCCCTAAACCCTAAACCGTAAACCCTAAACCCTAAACCCTAAACCCCAATCCGCTAAAACTTGCAGCCCATGTCCGGGAGGGCTGGCCAGGGCCTCCATCTGCCTCCTGGCGCTTCTCGCCTGCCATCCAGCGCAGGTGCCTCTTCGGGTTTGACGTGCGGGGTTTAGGGGTTTAGGGGTTCAGGGGTTTCGGGGTTTAGGGTTTAGGGTTTCGGGTTTAGGGGTTGGGGGTTTAGGGGTTTAGGGGTTGAGGGTTTAGGGGAGGCTCTGTGCAAAAGCTGAATTGCTCTGGCATATCCGGAATGTGGGGCCGCAAGAAGGCCGCTGTCCCCCCAAGGGCTTGTGGACATTTTGAAGTCATCCGTCTTCTGGGACCAGCTCGAGGAGGCACTGTGTGCCTACATCGTCCTGAAGTTGGCGGTCCCACACCCACGCTTTTCTTGGGACTTGGCCTCTGGCCGTGCGACTCGGACTCGCGCCTTCTGCGGAGAGAGACAGAGAGAGTGAGAGAGAGAGAGAGAGAGAAGGAGAGAGAGAGGGAGAGAGAGTTTGGGGTTTGGGGTTTAGGGTTTAGGGTTTAGGGCTTAGGGTTTAGGGTTTAGGGTGAGGCCGTGAGTCACAAGCCTATACCACACTCCAAGGCACCGATACCCAACTACACCCTGATCATTCGAACCCTGTGCCGACGACAAAAATCTTGGTAGCCCAGTGGTACCCTTTTCCTGTTTTTGGGGGTTCAAGGTTCCCTTATAAAATAACCAACCCCCAAAAAAGGGTGCCGTATTGAAAAAATATAGTTACAGGGCTACCACGAAATCTATAGCTGGGTTGTGCTTTGGGAGAATTGTTCATTTCCCTTCTTTCCTTATAAGGGAACCTGTTCATAAATATTTTTCAAAGGGTCTAAAGCACAACTCAGAGAGACTGTAGACCCGAAACTGGATGGTCCTCTGTTAAGCCTTCTTGCCTAGAATCTGAAGTCCCGAGGCCTTATAAACTGCTCCACTTTAGGATGTTCCCCCTTTTACTCACAGTCCTTCGTAGGTAATGGGGGGTACTTATTAAGGGCTGTTCACGGTTTAAAGTTTAGGGTTTAGGGTTTAGGGTTCTTCAGTGCAGCACTTGGGCCCTCACGCGTTTGACGGTAGGAGGCCGACCACCTCGCGTGCACCAAGCCCTGAACACCCAAACCCTGAACCCTAAACCCTATACACAAAAACCCAGAACCCTAGGCCACAAACCCTACGCAACACCCTAAACCCTAAGCCCTAAACCCTAAACCCTAAACCTAAACCCTAAACCCTAAACCCTAAACCCTAAACCCTAAACCCTAAACCCTAAACCCTAAACCCTAAACCCTAAACCCTAAGCAACACACCCAAAAGCCCCCCAAGCAGGTGCGTGTCTTTTCGCTGCCAAAGCTGCAGCCTTCCAGGCCACCGCACGACTCAGGGTTTACCGGGATTAGGTTTCGGGGTTTAGGGTGTAGGGTTTAGGGCTAGGGGATTATAAGGCTCAAAGTTTTATCAGGGGCTTATGGAGCGTTTTTTTCTTCGATTGTGCGTAGAGGGCTTCAGGGTGCAGAGTTAGGGAGCCTTCTAGGGCTTTCAGGAAATCAGTCACCCTAAACCCTAAACCCTAAAGCCTAAACCCTGAACCCTGAACCCTAAACCCTACGTGTTTTTGGAGATTTGCCCCACCGGTGAGGTTTCTGGAACTTGCTGCTCGTGTCTTGAGCTTCGAATACGGTAGCCACTGCGGGAGTCATCTTGCCCCTTTTTCGGGGGTCTAGGGTTTAGGGTTTAGGGTTTAGGGTTTAGGGTTTAGGGTTTTAGGGTTTTAGGGTTTAGGGTTTAGGGTTTAGGGTTTAGGGTTCTCAAGCAACCAACAACAAAAAGGGGTACCCTCATCATCATATGGGTGGTTGTCAAAAACTATGGCCCCTTTTTGGATCCCTAGTAATGCGGCATCCCCAAAGGGGATCCCTAAGCCCTAAACCCTAAACCCCTAACCCTAAATCCTAAACCCTAAACCCTAAATACCCTATACCCTAAACCCAATACCCTAAACCCTAAACCCCAAACCCTAAACCCTAAACCCTAAACCCTAAACCCTAAACCCTAAACCCTAAACCCTAAACCCTAAACCCTAAACCCTAAACCCAACCACCCATACGGTTACCATGCTGCCAAGATTTTGCTAGCCCCACCCTCAGTCGACGGACTAAAAAAGGAGAGGGTTTAGGGTTCAGGGTTTAGGGTGTAAGGTAATTTAGGGTCTAGGGAACCCCCCAAAACGAGACTTCACCCCGAAGCGCCTGAATTCCTAAGGGCCGCTAGCGCAAATGTGGGCAACCCTCTGCCACATCATCCCCAGTGCTCTCGGAACCAGTAACCCTAAACCCTAAAAACCAGTAACCCTAAACCCTAAAAACCCTAAAGCCCTAAACCTCCAAAACCCTAAAACCCTAAAACCCGAAAACCCTAAAACCCTTAAATCCGAAAACCCTGAAACCCTAAAACTCTAAAACCCTAAAACCCTAAAACCCTAACACCCTAAAACCCTAAAACCCTGAAACCCTGAAACCCTAAAACCCTGAAACCCTAAACCCTAAACCTAAACCATAAACCCTAAACCCTACCCCTCCTTGTCTTTGTAAGGCGGGGTGGGGGTGGGGTGGGGGGGGGGGGGGGGGGCTGCACCTTGTTTTGGGGTCACAGCTGCTTTCAAAAGGATGTTCCCGGGACCCCCCAACAAACCATGAAAGCTAAACATGAATAGATAAAGAAGGAGACCCTAAACCCTAAAGCCTAAAAAGGGAGGGGTGCCTATTGCGTCCTGAGCAGAAACAAAAAGCAAGACGAGAGTGAGATGGTTTTACAGTAGGCTAGGAAGATGATGCAAAGGATAGACCTCCAAGAGAGTGTTGACTGCAAGGCATACACATCAGCGAACTCCCGCCAGCAGGTCAACATGTCCCGACGATCCTACTCTTTGCATGCCCTTACTCTACAAACTGAGACCACTTTCTCCCGAGCCCCGTTATCGTCCAATCCATGCAAGAAGCTGGCCATAATCGGTATTATCTAGACGCTAATTCAACCCTAATCTCTAAACAAAAAACCCCAATGTTGGTGCTGCTGGTGGCTGGTGCACTGATCACCGGGCTGGCGCTGGCCTGGTGGCTGCGGCTACTTTCGAGGCTCGTGTGCTGAGGTTGAGCTATTCGAGTCAGCAAAGCCTACTTTTCGTCGACTTAAATCGAGCATTTGGTTTTAAAGTTACGGGTGAATTTAAGTAGCGCTTTAAATGAAAGGCGTGCTTTAGATCACTCTCAGCGAATGTAATTTGGTTTCGTTGATTTGCCAATAAGGTGCTTCTGTTTTGGTACATGTGTTCAGCGTCCAGGTATTAGGGTTTAGGGTTTAGGGTTTAGGGTTAAGGGATTAGGGTTTAGAATTTTGGGTTTAGGGTTTAGGGTCAAGAGGGGCTACTTCGACCTGCAAGTATAGTTTTTTTGCACTTTCGGGAGCACAACTGTAGGGCTTGTAGTGTCAGTTCCCTACACATGTCTCAGCATCCCTAAACCCTAAACCCTAAACCCTAAACCCTAAACCCTAAACCCTAAACCCTAAACCCTAAACCCTAAACCCTAAACCCTAAACCCTAAACCCTAAACCCTCCCTTACCCCGCCCCACCGCTCAACTCAAGATCCAACTACCTAGACCATATCATTCCATGGCAACATGGGATATTTGGTTATCAAGAACCACCCAACATAGCCGTTGCAACTGCAAGACCCTTAAACCCTACACCCTGAACCCTAAACCCTAAACCCCAAACCCTAAACCCTAAACCCTAAACCCTAAGCCCTAACCCTGAACCCCTCCCAAAATTCAAACGCTTCTGCTCCAGGCGACGCGTCCTGCAGGAGCTGGAAGCCGAGTTCACCGCACAGGATCGCAACTTGTCAGCAATTGAGTTTAGGGTTTAGGGTTAGGGTTTAGGGTTTAGGGTTTTGGGTTTAGGGTTTAGGGTTTAGGGTTTAGGGTTTAGGGTTTAGGGTTTAGGGTTTAGGGTTTAGGGTTTAGGGTTTAGGGTTTGGGGTGGCTTAGGGTTCCTCAAGCCCTGGAATGCTGAAGCAAAATTGATCCACATCTCCTTGGAACGGGATAACACAGCAAGCCTTGACCATGTAGGGACGAAGATGTCCCTGCCAGTCGGAGATTCCAAAGTGCGGTTTCGCTGTCAACCCTAAACCAGGCGTAGAACCCGCAAAACATACCTATACCACTACTGGGTCATGTTTAGGAATCCTTGAGGGGATCTACTTCAAGAAGGGGCACCTTTTTCTTTATTCCTGTAGGTTACTCTTGGGTCTAGAGGCTTAAAGAAACCCTAAACCACTTGAGGGTATAGGGTTTAGGGTTTAGGGTTAGGGTTTAGGGTTTAGGATTTAGGATTTAGGGTTCAGGGTTTAGGGTTTAGGGTTTAGGGTTTAGGGTTTAGGGTTTAGGGTCTAGGGTTTAGGGTTTAGGGTTTAGGGTTTAGGGTTTAGGGTTGTTTGAGGTCACTGGCGAACCGTAAGAAGTGTCTTGAGACGTGCGAAAGCCCGAGGCAGCTTTGTTTTCGACACTTGGTTCGAGAGCGTGAAAGCGGCAACTTGGCCCAGAGGGTACATGCTGAGACCTTTTCAGCCGCAAGCCGTCAACCCTATCTTCGCGGCCGGGTAGTTCACCCGTTTTAACCCTTTTGGTTACATGGAATCCAACTACAAAGAAGGGTGAACCGTTTTTTGGCTAGGGTATTCAGCCCCAAGCTATTGCTTGGTAGTCCAGTGGTACCCTTGTCCCTTCTTGGGGTTTAAGGTTCCCTTATAAAGTAACCAACGCAAAAAAAGGCACCCTTATTATAATATGGCTACTGGGCTACCAAGATTGGGCTTGCGGGTTTAGGCTACGCCTTCTACCGAAAAAAACACAAACCTTAAACCTTATACATCCGACACCAAAGCCCGAAAGCGCACACCTTCACCCATTGGGACGCCTGGGCTCAGAGTGTTTGTTTCTCCTTTGGGGCTGGTGGTCTATGTCGTACGACCAAGTTCCGGAAGTCCTTTTGACCGGTTGCATATGACGAGGAATCAGGCGAGGCTACTGAGGCAACCTAAACCCTCAACCCTACACTGCAGGTAGTACATGATAGCATGCTTTGTTATCGTGTGGTCTTGCAGACTGTATATGGTGCATCATCCATCAGAGATGACATACCATGATTTCTGAAACAGTAAATAGATTCTCTGTTGTAGTTATCTTCATGTCTTTGTCAGAAAAATATCAACGGCGGCTCATGGCTTCCTATTTGAGAAGGAAGCGCTGGACTTCCACTGAGAAACTACACAAGACTCAGGTGACCTTCCCCTCGGCGAGCGTGCCGTTGGAAGCCGAAGACATAGAGGACGGACAATCGGTGCTTAGAATTCCTGAACCGGGTTTCAGGTCTAGGGTTTGAGGGATTCGGGGTTTGGCGTTTAGGGTTTGGAGCTGCATTGAGGTTAAGGATACGTTTTTTGCCATAGAGCCCCTTGTTTACAAGGGCCCCTCACAAGAGACCCCACTGCTCTTCACGCCCCCATAAACCCTACACCCTACACCCTAAACCCTAAACCCTAAACCCCCACACAAGCCTTTTTGCAAGCTCCACAATCCGCCCCGCCCCTGAACAGGTCTTGCGGTCACATGGAGTTTATTGGGGGTCTCGAACCCTAAACCCTATAAAGCCGAAACCCTCAAGTCCCTGAAAAATAAATGCCCAAAAACTCCTCGGAAACTTTCCCCGCACCTGAACCCTAAACCCTAAAGCCCGAAGCCCTAAACCCTAAACCCTAAACAGTAAACCCTAAACCCTAAACCCTAAACCTTAAACCCTAACCCCTAAACCCTAACCCTAAACCCTAAACCCTAAACCCTAAACCCTAAACCCTAAACCCTAAACCCTAAACCCTAAACCCTAAACCCTAAACCTCAACCAGGCTCTCGCGCGCGCCGCGGACGACGCCCTGGCACTGATCCCGTCTACGAAGACCAGGCCCTCGTTGAACTGGTATGGGGTTTAGGGTTTAGGGTTTAGGTTCAGGGTTTAGGGTGGGTCAGGATGTAGGGTTTAGGGTTTCGTGTTTCGGGTTCAGGGTTCAGGGTTTGGGGATTAAAAGCTTAGGTATTCAGGGTTTGTTTGTTCCCCCCCCTATTAAGGACTGTTAGTATAAGGGGGAACATCCCAACCTGTCGACTTTAGAGTCAGCGTCATTATTTCCAGGCTTCCAGGCTCACAGCAAACAATCAAGCACTGAGGCGCCTATGGGAAACACCGGCCCGGGATTAGGGTTTAGGGTTTAGGTTTAGGGTTTAGGGTTTAGGGTTTAGGGTTTAGGGTTTAGGGTTTAGGGTTTAGGGTTTAGGGTTTACGTTCGCCTTCAGCCACCTCTTCGGTTGCATCATTTGGCTGCCAAGCTTTGAGGGCTTGGGACCGGGAGCCGCGTCCTCCCTCCATGACTCCGGATGCGCCTGGCCTGTACAAGTACAATGATACCCCTAAACCCTAAACCCTAAACCCTAAACCCTAAACCCTAAACTCCGCGGGGCATGGAAGCCGCCGCAAGTGGGCCCTGCCACTCTTGAAAGCTGTGGCGACCTGCTTACAAGAACCAGTGCGAACCACAAGGCGTAATACAGGGGCCTAAACAATCACCAATACTGTTTTCAGAGTCCCGCACTATAAACAGAAATATATTTGTACCCCAAAAGCCTATTTCAATTATTAAGTCCCGTATTTTAGTCAAGACCCAAACCAGGACCTCCCGTTCCTAAACCCTGATGAGACCTTTGGTTCATGGGTTTCCCTACTACCCCCCTCTATACTAAGCCCTCCTAGGCTCCCCCCCCATTATTAAGCCCTATTTAGGGTTTAGGGTTGAGGGTTTAGGGTTTAGGGTTTTAAGGTTTAAGGTTTAAGGTCTAGGGATAATGGCCTGATTAAGGTTTAAGGAGGGGGCCTGGGGCTGAGACCTTTGGTTTGGGGAACCAAATTCAAGACTTTGTTTAGGGATCTTTGTGGTGCTTTACTGTAACTTTTGATCCTTAGCCTTTTTGGGTTTATTGGGTTTCTTAACAAGGCAGCTAAAAGTTTAATTTGGTACTACCCTCCTACATGCAGTCAAGGGATGTATGCGTTGGGTGCGCTTTAGAGATGCTGTCTGGGGAAGATGTTGTAGAGTTTAGGGTTTAGGGTTTAGGGTTTAGGGTTTAGGGTTTAGGGTTTAGGGTTTAGGGTTTAGGGTTTAGGGTTTAGGGTTTAGGGTTTAGGGCGCCGGTTTTCGTTTTAGGGTGGGGATTAGGGGGCTTAAATCCTTTCAGCAGATCCTGGCCAACCTCCTACCTGCAGCCGAATGCCTGAAGCCCATTCCCTAACCCCTACCTCAGCCCTCCCCCTAAGCACCCTAAGAATACTTTGCGCCTAGCCCAGCTAACACCCAAAGCGCTAAACCCGAACACTCCCCAAGCTCTAGAGCCCCCTAAACCCCAAACCCCAAACCCTAAACCCTTCCTCACCCTGAATGACAATCCAGTGCTACGTTTCTTACCATGCCAGGGCGTGTGACTCCACTCGCCTGGAGGCCCATCTGGGCTCTGTGCTGGGTTCCTTTTAATCCTTAAACCCTAAACCCTAAACGCTAACCCTAAACCCTGTTCTAACCCTTAACCCGATTTTTTTGTTTTCTGCTCTTCTCAACCCTCAACTCTAAACCCTAAACCCTATAGACCCTAGACCTTACACCCTAGACCCCAACCCCAAATGCCTG
The DNA here is from genome assembly GCA_905221605.1 of Symbiodinium natans. NCBI lineage: Eukaryota > Dinophyceae > Suessiales > Symbiodiniaceae > Symbiodinium > Symbiodinium natans. The sequence continues at coordinate 28,384 of CAJNDS010000007.1, forward strand.
CAGACCGTATAAGCCTTCAGTCCCAGACAGAATCCCTATAGACTCTACCCTCTAAACCCTTGTCGGTGGCAGGGTTGCGATACACCCGCAGCCATGGTGAACCAGGACTCCGTCAGAGACGAGGTCAGGATCGTTCAGTTGCAATTTCGACCCCTCTATCGTACCACGATTGGGCGTTTCGGACCTCGATGAGGTAAACTCGATGGAGAATGCGCTCGCGAGAGCCTTTCTTCGGGAAGGTTTCCCGAAAAGGAGGCAGGCCACCCCCGGCGTACCAGCTCCGGCACGAAGAATTATGTTTGAAATTCGCGAGGCTCCCGTAAAGCCCTTTCGCAACCTTTGGGGTTAGGGTTTAGGGTTTCGGGCTTCAGGGATGTTCAGGTTTAGGTTGTAGGGTTTAGTTCGGGTTTAGGAACTACGTAGGATAGACTCTTCTGCCAGGAGGCCTTCGGGACATGTGGGAATCACGAGGATTATATTCAGAAATACCTTCAGAAGGTGTTAAGGGCCGTTGTGGTGTCAGATTGGCCCAAGCGGTCCGATCAGTTCCCAAAAGTCTACACGCCCTCCCAAATTGACCCACCCCCACAAGCCAAGCCAAGGCCAGAAATCCTTCCAACAACCCAAATCCCTAAACCGTAAATTAGGGTACCCTAGCCCGAAACCGCCCAAACCCTAAACCCTAAACCCCAAACCCAAAACCCCAAACCCCAAACCCTAAACCCCAAACCCCGAACCCTAAACCCTAAACCCCAAACCCTAAACCCTAAACCCCAAACCCTAAGCCCTAAACCCTAAACCCTAAACCCTAAACCCTAAACCCTAAACCCTAAACCCTAAACCCTAAACCCTAAACCCTAAACCCTAAACCCTAAACCCTAAACCCTGCCTCCTTTGCGCGCAATCCGCAAGGCCCTCGCGTCGAAGATCGATGCGGCGGCCGCCGCCGTGGGCGGGTGGGCAGCTTAGGAACCTCGCGTTTTAGGGTTTTAGGGGTTTAGGGTTTAGGGTTTAGGGTTTAGGGCTAGGGTTTAGGGTTCAGGGTTTGGGGTTTAGGGTTTAGGGTTTAGGTTTTTTTGGGGGTTGGCTCTGTTTGAGGCCTTGAATTCTGTTTCGTAGGTAAGGGTTTTAGGATTGTCAACCCTGAACAAGTCTAAATCGCTGAATGATGCCCTCAAAACCAGAAAAGCCTCAGGAGCTGATGCCAAAAACCCTAAATCCTAAACCCTAAACCCCAAAGACACTAAACCCTAAACCCCAAACCCTACTCCCTAAACCCTAAACCCTAAACCCTAAACCCTTACGTGCGAGACCTGCGCCCGAGACCTCCTGAGAATCTGAGGTCTGGCATCTTCGTGAGGTTGAACTACCTGTCGCCGAAGGATCTGCGACCCAAAAGCCTCACAAAGAAGATTCTGGGGATCTTGGCAGGGTTTAAGTTTAGGGTTTAGGTGTTAGGGTTTGGGGTTCAGGGTTTAGGGTCCGAACCCTAAACCCTATGCCCGAAACCCCTCCTGAAAACTTCATAAAGCCAGAGTGACAGCAGAAAAGAGTGACAGCAGAAAAAAACGAAGGCGCTTTCTGAACGTGTTGAAGATGCTTCCTAGCCCTTAACCCGGAACCCTGAGCCCTGAAATCTGGGGGGATTCCCTATATGGGGGTCCCCTTGGCATCATGGTGTGCCGTACATGTAGGTGATGGGCAGTATTGGACCCAATTGGAGAACTGCCCCATTCGGGGGCTTTGGGGTGTTTAGGCTTTTTAGGGTGTAGGGTTTAGGGTTAGGGTTTAGGGTTTAGGGTTTAGGGTTTAGGGTTTAGGGTTTAGGGTTTAGGGTTTAGGGTTTAGGGTTTAGGGTTTAGGGTTTAGGGTTTAGGGTTTAGGGTTTAGGGTTTAGGGTTTAGGGTTTAGGGTTTAGGGTTTAGGGTTTAGGGTTTATAGGGTTTAGGGTTTAGGGTTTAGGGTTTAGGGTTTAGGGTTTAGGGTTTAGGGTTTACACTCTCAACGAGGATGCCGTGATGGATAACCTTGAGCACCTGGGCGCCGCCAAGAGGTGGCCAAAGATGCAGGCAGGGTCCGGGTGGTTTCAGGATATGATGGCTGAAGGGGTTTAGGGTTAGGATTTAGGGTAAGGGTTTAGGGTTTAGGGTTTTGGGGTTTTGGGGTTTTGGGGTTTTGGGGTTTTGGGGTTTTGGGGCTTTGGGGTTTTGGGGTTTTGGGGTTTTGGGGTGTTGGGGTTTTGGGGTTTTGGGGTTTTGGGGTCTTGGGGTCTTGGGGTCTTGGGGTTTTGGGGTTTTGGGGTTTTGGGTTTAGGGCTTTTGGGATATTGCTTAAGGCAGCCCAGGGCCGAAGCAGCACGCGGGGATTTTTTCTGTCTCTTAGGATTCGAAATCCTAAAACCTTGGAAAGCCGCAAGCCCTAAACCCTAAACCCTAAACCCTAAACCCTAAACGTTCTCCAGCCTGAACTCTTCTGCAGCCCGTAGATCCACTGGCGTTTAGGCCTTAAGGACGTCAGGGTTCTGGATTGTGGCCTGGGATCGAGTGCTTCAGGTCTTTTAGGGCTTTGGGTGAAGGGGTTTAGGGTTTTAGGGTCTTAGGGTTTAGGGTTTGGGGTGTGGGGTTTGGGGTTCCAGGGTTTTTAACCTGGTTGCTGTAAACAGCGGGGTTCTCCCTGAAAAAGTACTTGCCTAGCTGAACCTCTATGGGTTTGTTCTCAAGTTCGAGATGTTCATGACTTAGTTGTTGTTGAAGTACTCTTGTAGATACCGGCCGTTGATACTTGGATTCCGTATATAATGCACAGCCTCCCACCAAAAGGAACCCATAAACCCCGAGACCCCCAAACCATGTAGCAAGCGAGACGCAAACGAAAACCCTACATCTTGAGGCCCAAAGATCCTGGAAACCAAGAATCCAAGAAGTCTTGATGCACCACCAAGAAGGGGCGCCGCCTCGATGAAGAAATTTGAGCCCGAAAAACCCTACAAGCCCCACATGTTGAGCCCTAAACCCTCAACCCTCAACCCTCAACCCTCAACCCTGAACCCTGAACCCTAAACCCTAGCCCTAAACCCCTAACCCCCCGAAACCCCTGTCTGACCGACCTAGGAGGAGGTGCGAAGCTTGCAGCCAGGCCCACATCAAGGGAACCAGGGTCTCCGAACCACCCCAAATCTTCCACTCGAGCAGAAGCATTAGAGGGTTTAGGGTTTAGGGTTTCGGGTTCAGGGTTTAGGGTTTAGGGTTGAGGATTTACGGTTCTTAGACTAGGACCAGGAGTAGGCCAGGTTTTAGGGTTCAGGGTTCAGGGTGTAAGGTTTAGGGTTGAGGGTTCAGGGTTTAGGGTTGAGGGGTGTAGGGTTTAGGGTTTAGGGTTTTGAGTTTAGAGTGAAACGACCTTCGAGATAAGACGATGGCCCTGGAGCCTAAAAGCCCAGGCGTCAGGGGTACTGGGCCGGGGGGGGGGGGGGTGGTTACGACCATGTTACTCTATCCATGCCCAAAACACCAGTATTCACAGCGTTTTTGCTCTTCTACACAACATGCTGCACGTTTGACGTGTCTGCAAACGGTGTGTCGTCCTGACAGGACAAAATTTCAAAAAGCATTGGTTTTTACAGTGTTTCTTGCGGTGGGACATCCTAAACTACTCTGCGCGTTCCCCAGAAAATGCATATACAGACTGCTTGAACAGCGAAAACCCAGGCGAAAACAGCGTCCGCACCTCCAAGTCACCAGGTTTTTTACGCGCCTGTGCTTATTGAGGTCCTTATTCTAAAGGAATTTTACTATTTGGGGGGCTATATTAGGAGTCCCCTATTTTCGTAAACTCCCATATTTCCGGGGTTTGGGGAGATGGCGCGTTCTAGAGAGCTTTGGCGCAGGGTCCGTGGGCGACGACGTGGTCCGAGCGATTGCTGCCGTTCGGATGCTGCTGTCCTTGACCAAGGCGGATGATTGTGAAGAACCAGCTTTCCGGGCGGGCGTGTTTGGGTTAGGGTTTAGGCTTTAGGGTGTGGGGGTTTAGGGTTTAGGGTGTAGGGTTTTGGGTTTAGGGTTTAGGGTGTGATTTGCGACTGCTGTGAAGGCCTGGACCCCCAATTAGCGGGCATCCCTTGAACTAGTAATACTAGGACCGGGAGCAGCCCCTTATTTCCTTTGTTTAGGGCTGGGGTTCCCTTATAATCCCCTTAACACCCAAAAGGGTACCCTTTGTATTCCTAGGTTACTCCTGAATCTAGGTGATACAGGGGTCGGAAAAATCACTAATAGTGCATACCCCTTGGTCCCTGTAGAACTATAAAAATAAAACCGCCGAAACCCTATTCTAATTGTCAAGGCTCCTATTTTTGATCTCCCCGACTGTTACATGCTTAAATACAAAAGTGGACATGAACTCTGAAATTAGAACTGTTAAGGGGACAGTTCGGGACGGTTTCTTAATGCCCATATTCAGTAATTAGGGTTTAAGGTTCAGGGTTTAGGTGTGTAGGGTCGGGGGTTTTGGGTTTAGGGTGGTATAAACTCTACATTCAACCACCACATTCCCCACACTCTGTAGAAACTGCGGAGCCTCCTAAGACCTAAGACCTACACCCTAAACCGGTGGCCCTTACAGCAGCGGCTCCCCGAAACCCCATCTAACCCCTAAACGGGCTTTTCAGGGATTTAACCCCAAACCCAACCCCCAAACCCCAAACCCCAAACCCCAAACCCCAAACCCCAAACCCCAAACCCCAAACCCCAAACCCCAAACCCCAAACCCCAAACCCCAAACCCTACGCAACTCCCAGATACCCTACCGGTGCGCCTTACTTCCCTGCAATCCATGGGGCTTCAACCTTGCCACCTGGAAAACCTGCTGAGCCCTAAACCCAAAACCCAAAACCCTCAACCCTGAGCCCTACGCCCTAAGCCCTGGCAAACCCCCTGAGCCCCCAAATCCAGAAAACAGACAACACCCTATATGGGCTTCAAGGCTTATCGCCCTGTCCCGGAATTCTTAGACATGCAACATGAAAAGGTTTAGGGTTTAGGGTTTAGGGTTTAGGGTTTAGGGTTTAGGGTTTAGGGTTTAGGGTTTAGGGTTTAGGGTTTACTCTGCAACTTGCAGGCCCTGTACAGGCCGCAAAGCCCCAAAGGTTAGGCTTTGGAGGTTGTGGGCCGGGAGCCTCCAACTCTGAAGCCCAAAGCCCCCCTAAGCCCCCTAAGCTCCCTAAACCCCTAACCCTTAAACCCTTAAACCCTTTAATGAAACCCTTAAACCCCTGAACCCCTAAACCCCTAAACCCCTACACCCCTAAACCCCTAAACCCCTATACCCCTCAACCCCTAAACCCCTAAACCCCCTAAACCCCTAAACCCCGAAACCCTAAACCAGGTGCAGTCTGGTCAAGAAGCCCTGTGGATGCTGACCCACAGCCACCGGACCTTCTGGGGGGGTTCCTCGGATGGTGTAGGCTGGGATGTTCTCCCCCTAAACCCTAAACCCTAAACCCTTTTATTATAAGTCCTCGGTAGGGGTTATAATGGGGGGGCACTATAAGGGGGAACATCCCAGGATGTAGGGCTTCGGCGGGCTTCGGAGTATTCAGCTTGCCAGTTTCAGGGATAGCGGCTTCGGGTTTGGGGTTTGGGGTTTAGGGTTTAGGGTTTGGGGATTAGGGTTTAGGGTTTAGGGCTAGGGCTTAGGGGCGCAGAGGGTGTTCAGCGTGGGGTGGCGCACTTGCGTGCAGCGCAGAAGGCAGCGCAGGATCCCTTCGAACATGGCAGTTTCACGGTTCGCCGCTGGTTCGGTCTTCCCCTTGCCGAATTTAACTAGGGTTTATTTAGAAGTTCAGGTTTTACGAACTTACATCATACGGTTTATATAGGTGTTACGAACTTACACTAGAAGGTTTATCTATTTATCTAGGTTTTACGAACTTACACGATAAGATCACATGATATGATGTAGCATGCGGGTTGCGGGAGAACTGCTCTCCGCCAGGACCTTTGAGGACTTCTGGATGAAGAGGCGCCGCGGGTGAGCCCCCTCACTTAGGGTTTAGGGTTTAGGGTTTAGGGTTTAGGGTTTAGGGTTTAGGGTTTAGGGTTCAGGGTTTAGGGTTTAGGGTTTAGGGTTTAGGGTTTAGGGTTAGGGTCTAGGGTTTATGGTCTCCTTGGGGGGAGGGTATATGAACCCGAAAAGGGTTTAGGGTTCATGTACTGTACCCTCAAGAAGTTTATAGTGGTATAGAACCCTAACAGGGTTTAGGGTTCATATACCCTTAGTAGGATTTATAGTAGTATAGGGTATATGTCCCCAATTTTAGGGTTTGTTTTTCCCCAAGGTTGGGGGGCTCGTGACAAAAGAGTCTGGTGCGCGAAGTGGGTTTTTGTCGGGACTACGGTCTTTAGAACACTAGAATCCTAAACCCTAGAACTCTAAACCCTCAACCCACCTACAACCCTAGCGCCCTGAAAACCCTAAGACAACTGCCGCAGTCCTAAAGCTCGATTCCTAGGCGAGGAAACCAGCAGAGATGAGTCGGCTTGGGGTTTGGGATGGGGTTTAGGGTTTCGGGCTTAGGGTTTGGGGTTTAGGGTTTCCGGTTTAGGGTTTGGGGTCTAGGGTTTAGTGTGTTTAGTTACCGTGTATCTAGCCTGAAGTTGATAGGCCGTGCACAGAGAAGCCATAGCACACACCTGTTTCTTCGGAGCTTAGACGTCCTGTCTTCAAGTAGCCTGTGAAGTTTCGGCATCTGCAGGAAGCCTTGTTTCAACTCCCTGCGCCCTAAACCCAAAACTTCCTAAATTCCTCAAGAAGCACCTCATCCCGTCAATCCACTCGAACTCCTTCTTTCCCAAACTCCCTATCCTAAATGCCTCGCGCCCAAATGTCCCACTACAAGGTTTATAGGGTCCCGTAGACATTCAACCCCTGGCCCGAATGTAGGGTTTAGGGTTTAGGGTTTGGGGTTTAGGGTTTAGGGTTTAGGGTTTTGTTGCAGGCTCCGCATACAGGCGGATGCTGAACGGGGGACCGTGGACCGCATCCAAGTCCGCCGCTGGGAAGAGAGGCCAGGGGTGAGTGGAGGGTTTGGGGTTTCGGGTTTAGGGTTTAGGGTTAGGGTTTAGAGTTTAGGGTTTAGGGTTTAGGGTTTAGGGTCTAGGGTTTAGGGTTTAGGGTTTTGGGTTTAGGGTTTAGGGTTTAGGGTTTAATTAGGGTTTAGGGTTTAGGGTTTAGGTTTTAGGGTTTAGGGTTTAGGGTTTAGGGTTTAGGTTTTAGGGTTTAGGGTTTAGGGTTAGGGTTTAGGGTTTAGGGTTTAGGGGTTAGGGTTTAGGGTTTAGGGTCTATAGGGTTTAGGGTTTAGGGTGTAGGGTTTAGGGACCCTATGGCCCAGAAAAGCCTAAAACGCAGGAGGCTTTCCCCGCACAGGGAAAAGGGCTCCGAAAGCCTGCACAGTCCACTAAGCTCAACCTCCCGACCCCCTTTCAGGGCTTAGTGGTAAGGGGTTCAGGGTTTAGGGTTTAGAGTTTAGGGATAAAGGGAAGTTTCCTTCCTTCTTCTACCCTCAGCAGCCGTCTTAGTCGTGAACCCTAAGCCCTACACCTAAACCCGAAACCCTAAACCCTGTAAACCCTACAAACCCTACAAACCCTAAACCGGAAGCCCTAAATCATAGCCCTAAACCCTAAACCCTGAACCCTAAACCCTGAACCCTAAACCCTAAACCCTAAACCCTACACCCTAAACCCTAAACCCTACCACCCCCCCCCCCCCCCCCCCCCAGGCTGCTCCCTGAGACGGAGCTCCGCGGCTTCGTCTTCCGGCGGAGGCTTACAGCCCTCACGCAGTACCACTGCTGCTCCTGGGCTTCAACGCTAGAGCTTAGGGTTTAGGGTTTAGGGTTTAGGGTTTAGGGTTTAGGGTTTAGGATTTAGGGTTTAGGGTTAAGGGTTTAGGGTTTAGGGTTAGGGTTTAGGGTTTAGGGTTTAAGGTTTAGGGTCGTTTAGGGTTTAGGGCTGAGGGTTCAGGGTTTCTTGGTAGCCCAGTGGTAATTACCGTTTGTCGCTGGGCGGACCGACCGTCGCGATGTGAGAGAGAGAGAGAATTTTCCTTTGCACTTTTTTTGGTTCAAGGTTCCCTTATAAAGTAGCCAACCCCCCCCAAAAAAAAAAAACTGTATATATCCTGATTATGAAAATGGTTACGGGGCTACCAAGGTTTAGGGTCAAGGGATGCGACGGTTCTCTAAATTGGGGTGAGTTTTTTGGGTCCTGTTTATATGGTGCCGTACTGTAAAGGGACCCAAAAAGGGAACCTAATTTTGAGAACTATCCATGCAAAGTAGAGACCATATTGGTGAGTGTATACAGGGTTGCTTGTAGACATTGGTGGGCGTAGATTTGAGGTGCTGTTTGGGAACCCTGGAGATAAGAAACCTCGACTTCAATCTAGTTGGCGATGCCGAAGGCACCACCGTTCCCATGTTCCTGGAGCGTGGGCAGGACATAGCCAAGGAGCGCTTTGTTTCCTCACCAGGGCCGTGCTTGTTTGAACGAAGGCTTCTGTAGGCTTGGGGGTGAAGGGGGGGGGGGGGGGTTAGGGTAATTGAGAGAAGGGTTTAAGGTACTTCTTGTGCATGCTTTTCACATTTTTGGGCCCCTAAACCCTAAACCCTAACGACCCTAAACCCTACTGACCCTAGATCCTAAATCTTAAACACTAATGACCCTAAACCGTAACACTGGTGCATGCGTGTCTCGCGAAGGAGGTGGATAGCTTCTTTGCAGCTGAGGCGCTGCTGCATGCCCCGGAAGTGCTAAAGCCACTACAACCCAGAATAGCCCACAAGTTTAGGGTTTAGGGTTCAGGGTTTAGGGCGCCCAAAACTCTAAAGCCCTGAGCCAAAGCCTAAAGTCTAAGCCCGCGACCCTAACCCCTAAACCCTAAACCTAATGACCCTAAACCCTAAACTCTAAACCCTAATGACCCTAAACCCTACTGACCCGAAACCCTAAACCCTGAACCCTAGCGACCCCCTAGCGACCATAACGACCCTAGCGACCCTCAACTCTAAACCCTAAACCCGAAACCCTAAACCCTAAACCCCAGACCCTAAACCCTAAACCCTAAACCTTGAAGGTGAAACCCAACCTCGAGATCGACAGCTTCGTGGTTGACTTTGCCTTCATGAGAGGAGCTTAAGCTGCTTTTGTCAGTGTTTATGGTTTAGGGTTTAGGGTTTAGGGTTTAGGATTTAGGGTCCCAAAGATTTCGAGGCCCGTTGTTGAATCTAGAACCTTTCGAAACTCATGCTGCATGCTAGGATCGTTAAATTCCAACTAACGGGATTTCATAAAGGAGCTCTTCTTGGTTAAGTGGTATCAGAGTTTCCGGACGCAGTTCAGGGCTTCAGCGTTTGGGGGGTTTAGGGTTTAGGGTTTGGGGGTTGAGGGTTTAGGGTTTCGGGGACTTCTGGCAGGAGGCGGGCTCTGCGTCATTGAGCTGAACCCCTTTGGCCCGCAAACAGGACGGCGCGGCCAAGTAGCAGGGTTTAGGGGTTAGCATGTAGGGGTTTTGGGGATTCGTGGATGCGGTGTTTAGGGGTTTCGGGGTGTAGGGAGTAGGGGTTTAGCAGGGCTTTTGAAGGTTTTTAGGCGGTTCAGGGCTCTACCCCCCAAGCCCTATAAGCCTTGTCGCACCTTCAACCCCAACCCCCCCCCCCCCCTCAAAGCGTACAACCTAAACCCTAATCCCTAAACCCCTAAACCCCTAAACTCTAATCTCCTGATAATTAGAATCCAAACCCCTTCACCCCGAAACCCTAGTCCCTGGACACTAAACCCGACACCCTAACAACCTTGAAACCGTAATACACCTAATCCCCCTAAACAGAAAACCATCCAACACCCCATAATACCCCTAAACCCTAAGCCCTATATACATCCTAAACCCCCCCAACCACGAAACCCCAGAACCCTAAACCTAAACTCTAACCCCTAAATCCTAAACCCTACCCTATACTACCCCTACATCCTAAACCCGAACACCCTAACACCCCAAACCCCACGCCCCACCCCCCACCCCCCACCCTAAACCCTAAACCCTAAACCCTAAACCCTAAACCCTAAACCCTAAACCCTAAACCCTAAACCAGGAGCACTCCTCTTCGACTGGCAGCGGGATGCCGGCATCCTGGCCGCCAGCACCGGCCCCCCGGCGTTCCGAGCCTTGGCTTTGGGGTTTTAGGGGGTTTGGGGGTTTAGGGGTTTAGGGTTTGGGGTTTAGGGTTTAGGATTTCGGGTTTTGGGGCTACGGGACTTTGGCCAGCAGGTTTTGGGGTTTTGGGATTTTGGAGGTTTGGGGTTTTGGGGTTTAGCGGTTCAGGGTTTTGGGTTTTTGGTTTTTTGGGGAGTTTTCGGGGGTTTTGGGCGGTTGTGGGGGGGGGGGGGGTGTAATCTCCTGGTCAAGAGGAATGACGAGATCTCCCTCAAGGACCTCTGTGATGCATCAGATGCTCCGGAATGGGATGCCATTCCCAAGACCAAGGCGGCGAAAGTGCTCCAGGGAAGGCCCCCGAGGAGGTGAGACGGCAGTGTCCGGACAGGATCTTGTCTTCACGCTTGGTCTAAAGCCTAAACCCTAAACCCTAAACCCTAAACCCTAAACCGCAAGAAGCCCACGCAGGGCCTGAACGCATGGATCGCAAAAGGTCGCTGGTGCGTCCATGGGCGCAGCGACCCCGACACTTCGGAGTTGGTGACCCTAAACCCTAAACCCTAAACCCTAAACCCTGAACCCTAAACCCTAAACCCCCCCACACCACAGTCAGAGAGCCTGATGATGTTCCGCCAGACGGCTCTGAAACCTGGGGCATGACTTTGGCGGGAGTGAAGGGGCTTTGGGGGTGTTGGGTTAGGATTTAGGGTAAGGGTTTAGGGTTTAGGGTTTAGGGTTTTGAGGTTTTGGGGTTTTGGGGTTTTGGAGGTTTGGGGTTTTGGGGTTTTGGGGGTTTTGGGGTTTAGGTGTTTTGGGGTTTCGGGGTTTTGTTGGTTTGGGGTTTTGGGGGTTCTGGGGGTTTGGGGGGTTAGGAGTTTAGGGGTTAAAGGGTTTAGGGATTTTTGTTGGTTTAGGGTTTTTGGGTGTAAGGGTTTAGGGGTTTCAGAGGTTTAGGGTTTAGCGCTTCAAGGCTTTAGGGCGTAAATTCTTAGTGGTTTCGGGCGTGGCAGGGTTTAGGGCTTTAGGGCTTTAGGGGTTTTGGGGGTTTTGGGTTTAGGGCTTTACGGCTGTAGGCGGTGCGTAAGTGGTTTAGGGGTGTCAGGGTTTAGGATTTAGGCGTTTGCCGGGTTAGGAGTTTAATGGTTTAGTGGTTAGGTGTTTAGGTTTTAGGGATTCGGATTTAGGGGTTCGCATGTATATGTAGGGCCTAGGTGGTTGAAAGGGGTTCGTAGGGTATCAAGGGGGTCGTTGCGTGCTCTGTAGGATTGACATGATGGTTAATACCCCCTGCAGGGTTTAGGGTTAGGGATCTCGGCTCCCCCCCCTCCCCACCCCCGAGGATACGTGCGCCGCATGCGAGACGCTTGGATTTGAATGGGCTTGCTGTGGCCTCGGGTTCTGTATTCAGCCGTTCATTCGCGATTTGGGTTTTGCCCTCAACCCTAAACCCTGAACCAACCTAAACTCCAAACTCTGATTTCAAGTTCAAATAAGTACCGTTTTAAGAATGCTAATGTTAGGGTTTGGGGTTTAGGGTTTAGGGTTTCGGTTTCGGGTTTAGGGTTTAGGGCTGTGGGTCTTTCTAGGGTCCACAACCCATGAACCCCCCTCCCTAAGGACACTCTACTGCTTTATATCAAGGGATTCAGACTCGTACCCCTAAGGTTGTACCCCAGGTTCCCCTTAATGTATTCCTAATATGGCCCTTAGATTCCCTTAGGGATCCTTCAAAAGGACCCCAAAACCCAAGGGTACAACCCTTAAGGGTCCAAGGTTGCTTTTAACCCTACTTATAAGTGGGATAACCCCTATAAGGCCCTCTAGGGGTGTTATAAGTAGGGTTATAAGTACAGTTATAATTGGTTAGTAAGTACCATGAACCTCCAAGTACTGTCTTATATGGAGTCACTTTGTTGGGCCACCCCAGTGCAAGGCTCCGAGTCGAGCCGCTTACGGTTGGCCCAGTCCCTGAAAGTTTAGGGTTTAGGGTTTAGGGTTTAGGGTTTAGGGTTTAGGGATGTAGCCCTACACCCTAAACCCAAAACCCTCTACCCTAAACCCTAAAAAACCCTAAAAAACCCTAAAGTCTGGGGTAGCTGAGGACTGCGGTGGCACGGGGCAGATGCCCATGGATCAAGTGCTTTCGGCGCTGGACGCACTTGAAAAAAGAGAGCAGCAGTCAGGGTGCTACAGACCCGAATCCGGTTTAATGTTGGACTCGCTTTAGTGCGTAGGGCCCCCCCCCCCCAAACAATTTTGGGGTTTTCGGGGAGCCTTAATAATCTGGGACGGGGCTGGGACGGGGGCTGGGGGTAGGGCGGCTAGGGGTCGAGGGTTGAGGGGAAGCCTTGAAGCTTGAGGGTCTAAGCTTTCCAGGCTTTGTAGCTCCACGGTCGCCGGGGCTCCGCATTAATGCGGACCACCGAAACAACTTGCTAAAGCGAATCAGGGCAGCTCGTGGGCTACTCCCTTGGAAAACTGTTTGGGGGCCTGTTTCGTAATGAAATTTTACAAGGAATTTAAATAAGGCTGGACACCAAAAAAATCCGGAGTTTCTTATTCAAAACTGTTTTTTAGTTTTTGGCTCCCCGGCCCCCCGCCCTTCAACCCCAGCCGGGACAACATCGCATAATTGTGAACCCCCCCTAAACAATGGGGGGTCCTGTATAGGCCGAGCGGAAAAAATTGCAGAATAGTGGTCCCATCTACTAAAGCCAGTCCAAGATTAGGGTTTAGGGTTTAGGGTTTAGGGTTATAATCGGATTCAGGGCTCTTTTCTTGCTTGTTGGGGTGGGGGGGGGGGGCCTAGTCCGCAGAGTGGAGGGCTGAGGTTTGAGAATCGGAGGGTTTAGGGTTTAGGGTTTAGGGTTTAGGGTTTAGGGTTTAGGGTTTAGGGTCTAGGCTTAGGATCCCTAAGTCCTAGACCCCAGAAGAAAGCTCCAGGCCCATGAGCACCGCCCCAAGGGGCTCCCTTGTTCAGGCCGCAAAAGCATCAGGAGTATCATGTACTGCGAATCAGAATCCTTCTACATCGGTTTCAGCCTCACCGATAGCAAAAACGGCCGTTCGGGTGCTTGATTTCTGCATGAAAGGGCTCATACAGGGTGGGGCCCCCTTACTATACTAACTGTAGTTAAGGGACTTATAACCTAACTTAGGGTCCTTATAGCCCAATTTAGGGCCCTTATAACTCTACTTATAACTAGGGGGCCCCACCCTGTATGCCATGCAACTCTAACCCTAAAACCTAAACCCCAAAAACACGATCATTCATTGAGCGTACAAAGCCCTCTCGTTTCGCCGTCATCGGGACCTCGGGCCGCTTTGCCACAACTTCCCACTCTCATCAAGCCCGTTAAATTGGGATGTTCCCCCTGATACTAAATAAAGGGTTTTAGGGTTTAGGGTTTAGGGTTTAGGGTTAAGGTCCTTCATAGGGATTATCGTACCCCCGATGATATTCCCTGTTAAGATCCCTGTTAAGGACTGTCAGTATAAGGGGGAACCCTAAACCCTAAACCCTAAACCCTAAACCCTAAACCCTAAACCCTAAACCCTAAACCCTAAACCCTAAACCCTAAACCTCCTCGCCCTGTTTCTTTGGGAGGCATTTCCAGCGCAGCCTGCTGCGAACCAGCGGTCTCGTACTGCTGGAGCCTCCAGCACCAAACATGGCTCGTCACAGTCTCGAGGTTTTCTTGTACAGTGAAGGGAGCTCCGTTCTGCGATGTTCGGGGATTCGGGCTTAAGATTTTTTTTTGTGTGCCCTTTATCCCTTTGTCTCTACTTAGCTGCCTTTGAAGCCTATCGGCTGCCGCTGAAGCGCAGCCGTCATGAGTCTCCCCCAAGACGACTGCAGGAGCACCTTGCTGCCGCTCACCCTCTGCATGCCTCTGCAGCAGCGTCTGCGATTTTCCGGGGCCGCTTGGCGAACGGGCTTCGGGGGCTGTAGTGGCCCAATGGAGAAGCATGAGACCCTTCAAGCATATACCTAGGACCCAGAGTAGGCCCTCTTTTCTGATTATTATTATGTTATTATTAGTGTTTTTTTTTTTTTTTTTTTGGGGGGGGGGGGGTGGTTTAGGTTCCCGTACAAGCCCCTTTAAGCCAAACTGGGCAGCCGTTCATTCCTAGGTTACTCTTGGGTCTAGTAGAGTCTAGAGTCCTCCATGTTTCGGTTGGGATCTTCTACTAGCAGTACTAGCAGTCCTCAATAGGGATTAGAGCACCCCGTATATATTATATATGTAAATATAATATAAATAAATATATATATATATATGAAGGGGCTGTAATAGTAGGGGGGGAACATGCCGATCGAGGGACTTACAAAGACCAAAGGTGCGCAGGTCCGTAGAGCTTGGAGATGTCGAAGCTCTAAACTCGACCCCACCAGAGGTTCAGGGTTTAGGGTTTCGGGACCCGAAGCTCTTAACCCTAAACCTTCAGTTTAGGTTTAGGGTTGAGGGTTGAGGGTTGAGGGTTGAGGGTTGAGGGTTGAGGGTTGAGGGCTCAACCCTCAGACCTCGGGCTTAGGTTTGGGGTTGAAGGGTGCTTGGGCGAAGAACCCTGTGCCCGTGGGGATTTAGGGTTGAGGGGGCTACAAACCCCTACACCCCAAACCCTAGACCCTAGCCCTAAACCCTAAACCCTAGCCCTCAACCCTAAACCTGCACACGACTGGGTCTGCGACATTGGGGTAGCCAGTCCTCCCCCCCAACCTGAAAGGGATTATGTAGTAGTTATAACTACCCCAAACCCAAGACCCTAAACCCTAAACCCCAAACCCTAGCCCTAAACCCTAAACCCCCTAAGACTCTTGAACCACGACGACGAAAGAAAGATTTCGCCGAGGTGAGATTCGAAGGAGCCCGTGTCAGCCTCAGCGGTGCGACAGCCTTCGTATTCCGCTTTAGGGTTTAGGGATTAGAGTTTAGGGTTTAGGGTTTGGAGTTTAGGGTTTAGGATTTAGGGTTTAGGGTAGGTGCCCTTTTCCCTTCCCTTGGGTTCTGGGTTCTCTTATACAGAAACTGACTCCAAAAAGGGTACCCTGATAATACGCGTAAACCTTTAAGGGCTTAGGATAAACCCTAATCCATAAACTCTACGACCCGAGACCTCCTGAAGGCACAAAGCTGGAATGCACTTTAGATTGATTTCAGAGCCACAGAAGCCCCCGGCCCAAGACTCACCATGCTTTAGGCTATTGCTTGAACACCCCGATGATTCAAGCCCTTAACCCCCCAACCACCTAACCCCAAAACCCCTAAACCCTAAAAACCGAAAACCCTAAAAACCTAAAACCCTAAACAATACAAGTCTAAAACCCTCAACAATACAACCCTAAACTCTTAAACAGCACAACCCTAAACCCTCAAAACCCTAAAACCCTCAGTCCTAAAGCCCTAAACCCTAAACTCCTAGAACCCAAAGGCACTAAGCGCCCTAAAATCCTAAACCGAACAACCCTAAAACCCTAAACCTTAAAACCCTCAGCCTAAACCCTAAACCCTAAACCCCAAACCCCAAAACCTAAACCCTAAACCCTAAACCCATCTCAGCCCCCACCCGTGGAGTCGAGGACCGACCAGCGACAGTACTGCGCGGCCGCGCCGGCCAAGAGTTCCGGTTTCGGGCTTCAACTTTTGAGGGGCTTAGCACGGTTCAGGGGTTTTGGGCTTGGGGTTCAGGGTTTAGGGTTTGTAGGGTTTAGGGTTTAGGATTTAAAGTTCGGGGACTTGTGAGGGTTGAGGGGTTATTTGGGCGCTGTGGAGGGTTTAGGAGGGTTTGGGGCCGGTTTGGGGGGGCTAGGAGGGTTTGCAGGACTTCGGAGGGCTTCGGAGGGTTTAGGAGGGCTTAGGAGGGTTTAGGAGGGTTGGGGGTTTTGGGGGCTTAGGAACTTAGTCCTAAGGGGCCGTGGTCCCGTAAAATGGTCCCTTGCCTTCTTTTAAAGTGCTCTGAAGTATGGGCCCTTGGAATTTAAAAGATATCCAAGGGGCGTATAAGGGCTCCCCCTTATTAAGGATTGGGAGGATTGAGGGGGGGCTTAGCAGGGGGCTTTAGGGGCTTAGGGGGTTGGGCTTGTCGGGCTTCAGGCTTGGGGCAAGAAGGGGGGAGGGTTATGTCAGGGTTCAGGGCGTACACTTCGGCATACACTTCAACATCCTTGTGAGGTTGTTGCGATCTCAAAAATCCCACAAACCCTAAACCCAACCCTAAACCCTATGCCTTATGTCCTAAACTTTGGGATATTCCCCCTTACACTAGCAGTGCTTAATGGGGAGTCGAATAGGGGGTACTAGAATCCCTATTAAGGACTGCTAGTACAAGGGGGAGCATCCCGACCTATGCCTTATGCCTTTTGCCTTTTATGGGTTGGTGGTCTCTTTAAGCAGCGCTTCTGTTTAAATACATTCGGGGTTCTTCCTAGGGTATCTAACCCTAAACCCTAAACCCTAAACCCTAAACCCTAAACCCTACACCCTAAACCCCAAACCCTAAACCCTAAACCCTAGGGGCTGTATTGAGGTATAAGGGCAACAGATACAGAGGCCACCGGCGCTTTTAACTTATGCCCACCCTAACCCATAAACCTTAAACCCTAAACCTAAACCCTAAACCCTACACTGGCACGTGCCAGCTCTCCCTGGCCAATGGCCTTCGCGTGCTGCTCGTCAGTGATGCGACAGCCCGCCAACTCAGTCTGCGAGTTGTGTACTGCTGGTCACTCCCAGGCCTTCTCACACCTTCTCACACTTCCCCAATTCCTAGGTTACTCTTGGGTTTGTGCAAACACAGCAGACTGGTGACTTCCCAATCTTATCATCACCTTTTGGCGCCTGTAAAAAACCAAAGTACAGACTACCCTAGACCCTGAACCCTTACCCAAACGAAGTGTTCGCAAAGGCCATGCGCCAGCACAGAGGACCAAGATTTCCATCCATGTCCTGGGGACCCTCCAGCCTTCACCCTAAACATGACGAACCCCCCCCCCCCCTAAATCCTAAACCCTAGCCCCTAGAACCGAAACCTTAAACCCTAAACCCTAAACCCTAAACCCTAAACCCTAAACCCTACGAAGCGTTCCACATATCTACCCCAAAACTCTTCAGCCCTAAGTCCTGGGGCAGAGACACGCTAAGCAACCCGGAATAGCCCAAGCCTTCTCTGAAAGCTTGGTTAGGGTTTAGGGTTTAGGGTTTAGGGTTTAGGGTTTAGGGTTTAGGGTTTAGGGTTTAGGGTTTAGGGTTTAGGGTTTAGGGTTTCAGGGTTTCAGGGTTCAGGGTTTAGGTTTGGGGTTTATATAGGGTTCAGGGTTTCGGTTTATGGGTTTAGGGTTTAGGGTATGGGGTTGAGAGTGTCGGGTCCGGTCTTTTGAAGTCAGGGCGGCTTCAGGTTTCATGCGGGCTACAGCAAACTCCAGGAAGTTGGAAGTTTAAGGATGAGTTGGGATTCCCTTTAGTGTCCTTTTGGGGGAGGATGTTCCAACTTCTTGGAGTTTACTGTAGGGGTTAGGCGGTTTCGGGTTCAAGGCTCCCGGAAGAGAATCGAGCCCACCGGCGAAGTCCAAAACTGATGTAGGGTTTAGGGTTTAGGGTTTAGGGGACAGGGTTTAGGGTTTAGGGATGGAACCACCCAACCTGGGGCCGAACGCAATACTTCTGCACGCCTGGTCCCCCCAGAACCTTCCCTAAACCGCTAACCCCTCAACCCTAAAACCTAAACTGCTTAGGGTTCAGGGTACCTCACAACACCTCTCAACCCTTCTGCTCGAGCCAAAGTCCTCCACCTATTGGGTTTGGGATTTAGGGATGGCGGGCTTTGGTTACATTTATGAGCATTAGGTTCGTCCCCCACGCGCCCTTGGGCCCCCAAACCCTACACTCGAAATTGCTCCTAAACCCTAAACCCTAAACCCTAAACTGCTCCTATACCCTAAACCCTAAACTGCTCCTAAACCTGAATAAGCCCTAAACCCTAAACTGCTCCTAAACCCTAAACCCTAAACTGCCTCTAAACCCTAAACCCTAAAACCTAAACCCTAAACCCTAAACCCTAAACTGCTTACCTAGGCCACGGCCTCGGCAGCAGCGCTCTCTGTGCACGCCCACCCTGCCTGTGATTGAGGGATTTCAGGGTTATGATTTTCGGGTTCAGGGTTTAGGGTTTGGGGTTTAGGGTTTAGGGTTTGGAGTTTGGGGTTTAGGGTTTGGGGTTTAGGGTTTGGGGTTTAGGGTTTAGGGTTTGGGGTTTAGGATTTGGGGTTTAGGGTTTAGGGTTGGGATGTTCCCCCTATACTAACAGTCCTGAATAGGGATTCGAACAGGGGGGGGGGGGGGTACTATAATCCCTATTAAGGACTGTTAGTATATTTAAGGGGGAACATCCCAAGATTTAAGAGTTTTGTTGCTCTAGGCCCGTGGGGTCAGTGTAGAAGACTGTGATGTCAGAAGTGTAGGGTTTAGGGTTTAGGGGGGGCTATGATTCGAGCAGGGTTTACGCGTGTTCGGATTCAGGGTTTAGGCTTAGGGTGCAAGATGCCAGGTTTCCCTCAAGACATTATCCTGGGAACAGTTCTTGGCCTGAAACATTCGGTCCCTCCACCCCACCCGAACAAGGCATTTGGAACCCAAAAGGCTTCAGTGTAGCGCAGCTTTCGATTCAGGTTGTCGGGTCAGTCAGGCGATTGGGGTTTAGGGTTTCCCCTGATCCCTCAACCCGAAATCGGGCAGAAAAGGCCACTGCACTTGAGAAAAAAATGGGGCAGAACAACTAAACCCTAAACCCTAAGCCCTAAAGCCCTAAGCCCTAAGCCCTAAGCCCTAAGCCCTAAACCCTAAACCCTAAACCCTAAACCCTAAACCCTAAACCCTAAACCCTAAACCCTAAACCCTAAACCCTAAACCCTAAACCCTAAACCCTAAACCGAAGCCGAAGCTCGCCGACACTCAGCTGGCGCCCACCAGCTTGATGGCGATGTTGTTCGCTGAGCCCGGTTGAGGGATTAGGGTTTAGGGTTTAGGGTTTAGGGTTTAGGGCTTAGGGCTTAGGGCTCTCCATGCTGCCACTGCTTCTTTGAGGACCAAGTGAGCCCTAAAAGTTGGGGTCCTATACCCTAGACTACGATCCTGTCCCATCACCCTAAAAGTTGGGGTCATGTACCCTAGAAGAACCCTAAACCCTAAACCCTAAACCCTAAACCCTAAACCCTTATTTCCTCGTTTTCGGGTTGGTGTTTCCCTTACAATCCCCTTAAAGCCAAAAAGGGCAACCTTCGTATTCCTAGGCTACTTCTGGGTTCAGGGTTTAGGGTTTAGGGTTTAGGACGGTTTTGTGATATTAAGGGTACATGAGCCCTAAGCGTTCCCCTAAAAGTTGGGGGGTCGTCATACCCTGTACTACTATTTTCCGATAAGGGGTATATGAAGCAGAGTTTAGATTACTGTTCTTGGTGAGTGTATATAAGGTCCCTAAGCCCTAGACCCTAAACCCTAAACCCTAACCCTAAACCCTAAACCCTTTTTAACGTTGGTGAGGGTATATGTTGGGTGTCCCTTTGGGGGTACCAGGAAATACAACCCTATGTCATATGAACCCTGAGCCCTCTCAGGGTTCACGTGGTCACCCAGGTTGTCGCTGGTGGTCCAGGTTTAGGGTTTAGGGTTTAGGGTTTAGGGTTTAGGGTTTAGGGTTTAGGGTTTAGGGTTTGGGGTTTGGGGTTTAGGGTTTAGGGTTTGGGGTTTAGGGCTACTAGGATTCAGGGTGGGCCCTTATTCCCGTTTCTTAGGGTTTGGGTTCCCTTCACATGCCCTGTAAAACCCAAAAGGGCACCCTTCTTATTCCTTTGGTCTAGCCCTGTCATGCCCATGCAACCTGGATATTGCAATCCTACGCCCCCAGCCGAAGAGATTCCTGCGCAGTGATGCCCCCGGCCAGGCAGGCTTTTACTTAGACCCGCCCGATTTGCCGGGCCTGGCACATCTCTGCCCATGCCTCGTTGGGGGTTAAAGGGGTTTAGGGTTTAGGGCTTAGGGTTTAGGGTTGGGCACATATAGTTTAGAGCTTTAGCAAGTGAAGATTGTCAACTCTGCACCCAAGTCACAGCCCCCTTAGAGTGCGGCATGTACGTATCGATTGTACGCAGCAGGCAGCTACCCTAAACCCCAAACCCCAAACCCTGAACCCGAAACCCTAAATACCCAAAAGCCTAGCACGTGCCCTTCGTTCCTTGTCTTTGTTAGTCCAGTTGGGGCTTTCGTTCGCGCCTTTCATCCCCCAAGAACCTTAACAAAAGGCCACCGAATTAGGGTTTAATGTTGGACTCGGTTTAGTGCGTTAGGGGTCCCCCCCCCCCCAAACAATTTTGGGGTTTTCGGGGATCCTGAATAGTGTCGGCTGGGGTTGTCGTCGTCGTAGTAGTACCAGTAGAACTAGTAGTACTAGTAGTACTAGCAATACTCACCAGCTCGGATACCCAGATACGCATTTTTCCCCCTAACCGGCAACCCCGGCCGGGCAAACGAGGGCTCAAAGTCATAAACCCGAGGCGAGCACATGCTTTTCTTGGGGACGGAGGACTACCCGGAGGAGCCGCCTGGCCGCTTCATTGTCCCAAGATTTAGGTTTAATAAGGGGTTGCCTATGGTAAGGGTTCAGGGTTCAGGGTTTAGGGTGTAGTGTTTAGGGTTTAGGGTTTGGGGGTTTACTCCGGGCTCTAGCCGAGGAACTCGTTTCGCCTCTTCCTGTCGGACAAAGGTGGCAGCCCGCGCCCCAGTAGGGTTTACAGGGTTATAGGGTCGAAGGTTTAGGGTTCTTAGGGTTCTTAGGGTTCTTAGGGTTCTTAGGGTTCTTAGGGTTCTTAGGGTTCTTAGGGTTTTGGGGCTTTCACATCTCCCCAGGTCTCAATGCGTTCACAAGGGAGCAGGAGACGACGCAGCTTGGAAGCCGATGGAATCTACAAGCCCTTAATCCAAGATTTTGGATTTAGGGCTTAGGGCGCTAGCGCCCTGATACTAGCCTAAACCCCAAACCCCAAACCCCAAACCCTAAACCCCAAACCCTCAGGGCTTTATGGGTCCTGGGTCTCTGGATTCCTTGGTGTTGTCAGGACCCAAACCCTAAACCCCAAACCCCAAACCCCAAACCCCAAACCCCAAACCCTAAACCCTAAACCCTAAATTAAAAACTAAGCCCGAACCCTAACCCTAAACCCTAAATCCCAAGTCCCAAAAAGAGACAGAGAGAGAGAGAGAGAGAGAAGGTACTACTTCGACGTTTCGCCGGCATCACTGGTCGAGTCCCTGAGACGTCCGTGCACCCAGCCGCGCGCTGACCCTAAACCCTAAACCCTAAACCCTAAACCCTAAACCCTAAACCCTAAACCCTAAACCCTAAACGTCCAGGAGTTTTTTTGTTTTTTTTTTTTTTTTTTTTTTTTTTTTTTTGGGGGGGGGGGGGGGTGTTTAAGGGGGGTTTAGGGGCGAATAGTGGATGTCCCAGAGTCCTCGCATCATCCGATTCGCATCCCTAGAGTGTACCGAGACCCCTCAAGAACCCCAAAAAAAGCTTTTACACCCTAAACCCTAAACCCTAGACCCCGAAACCAGAAAAGCAAAGTGGAGCCCCCTAAGCCCTGAACCCCGAAGCCCCCCTAAATCCCCTAATCTTAAGCCCCACAGGCCTGGAACCCTGACCTCTATACCCCAAACCTTAGACCTCGCCCTAAACCCTAAACCCCGAGACCCTACATCCTAAAACCCTAAGCTTTAACCCTAAACCCTAAACCCTAAACCCTAAACCCTAAACCCTAAACCCTAAACCCTAAACCCTAAACCCTAAACCCTAAACCCTAAAACCCTAAAACCCTAAAACCCTAAACCCTAAACCCTAAACCCTTAAACCCTAAACCCTAAACCCTAAACCCTAAAACCCTGAACCCTAAACCCTAAACCCTAAAAACTCTTGGACTTGAGGTTCATGGCTTGTGGGGTTTCGGGTTTAGGGAGACCCCTATACACGGCACCCTAAAACCCTGCAAGCCTAAAGCCCTCCACGCTCACTTCGACCCTGTCACCCTTGGTGAATTGCCAAAGCCTCGTAGTGCCTCGACCCAACCCTAAAGGAACCTCTTAGTGGTGTAGGGTTCGGGCTAGAACGAATCGCCTAAAAGATGATAAGGCCTTTGTTCGGAGGCCTAAATGAGGCTTTCTGCGTTGAGGGTTTACAGTCCCGATTCCTGCCCTCGTAATCCTGTGTTACGCCGGCATGAATTCCCCCAACCCTAAACCACTCAGAGCCCCAAAAAGCCCTCAACCCCTAAACCCGACACCCCTCATCCTCAAAAAAAACGAACGCCAAACCCTAAACCCCTTAAGACCCCAGGAACTTCCCCAACAACTCATCAGGACCCAGAGTAGGCCCTTATTCTCTTTTTGTTGGTTTAGGTTCCCCTATAAGCCCGTTTCGAAACAAATAGGGCACCTTAATTGTTCCTAGGCTACTCCTCTGTCTAGCCCTAAACCCTCAACCCTCAACCCTAAACCCTAAACCCTAAACCCTAAACCCTAAACCCTAAACCCTAAACCCTAAACCCTAAACCCTAAACCCTACCTAGGTTACTCTTGGGTCTAGCATCAGAGCTCCGAGGCTTCGGCTCCTTCTTCACTTCCCCGCTCTTCGCCGAGTCCTCCCTAGACCGCGCCATGGCTTAGGGTTTAGGGTTTAGGGTTTAGGGTTTAGGGTTTAGGGTTTAGGGTTTAGGGTTTAGGGTTTAGGGTTTAGGGTTTAAATTAGGGTTCAAGGGTTCAAGGGTTCAAGGGTTCAAGGGTTCAAGGGTTCAAGGGTTCAAGGGTTCAAGGGTTCAAGGGTTCAAGGGTTCAAGGGTTCAAGGGTTTAGGGTTTCGGGTTTCGGGTTTAGGGTTCAGGGTTCAGGGTTTAGGGGCGTTTAGGGTTTATTGGGTTTGGGGGGGGTTTACGGTGTTTAGGGCAGTTTAGGGCGTTTAGGGTGCGTAGGGGTTAGGGGTTGGGGGCTGTACTCTTGGGCTGGCTGTTTTGACCTCGCTTTCTAAGCTGCACGAATTTCCTAGCTACTGGCACCTTGCATGCTGGCACACCGCCCGAACCTCTTCCTTGGTGTCGATGTGCATCGGTGTTGCTCTGGAATGTGTGCCATGAAACCGGTTTCTTTTACATCACTAGTCCTGTTGCTGGTGAGTGTACGTAGGGTTCCTCATAAATATTTGTGTTGTGTGTATGTATTGGGTGCCCTTTTGGGGGAGATTCGTATCAAGCGCCCTACTTCTTCTTACGGTTTAGAGTTTCGGGTTTAGGGTTTAGGGTTTGGGGGGTGACAGGTTTGGTTTGCTTTCGGGTTTGTTGTTGTGCTTCTGAAGGTTCTCGTCCCTTGTGGTTTGTCAGTTCAGGGTTTAGGATCAGCATCTAGGCCTGAATCCTGATCACACCCATGCTACTCGTACCAGAGCATCCAGTGGCCGGTGGCTCCATGACAATAAGGGTCCATGTAGCTTATTATCGAATACTTGGGCCCAAAAGTCCCTGCATGGGAAGTACTTTAAGGCCCAGGTATATAGTAGTAAGGTACATGGAGCCTTAGGGTGCCAGAACAACGATGGCGTCCATGCTACCAGTGCATCTCCGCAACGCGTGCATTCATCGGCCAGTGCCTCCATACCGGAAAGATGTCTACGCCCATGCTACTGGTGCATTGGCAAATTCAAAGGCGATTCATGTCTTCACATGATATCCTGCGCGAAATGCAAAACAAGTGGACGCATGAACGTCAATGAACGCACAAGCACATACGCGGAAAGCCAGGCATGCATGTAAACAGGCACGTGTGCTAGGGAACAGGTGTCCCTGTCAGTCTTTGCGGAAGCCAGAGACCAATTTCGAACTTCACGAAGCGAATGAAAGCACCACCACATGAACTGCGCTAAGGAGGGCTGCACAAGAGGAACCCCTCCTCCCCTCCCCAACCCTCATCCCTCATCCCTAAACCCTAAAACCCCCGCCCCTCCCTCCCCTCACAAGCCAAACGCCGAGGCGAGGTCCAGGCCATTGAGGCAGAGGATGCCAAGAACCGGCAAAGCTCCTCGGGCAACAGACCTATGAGCCCGTTTCAGCCCTTTTCAGCTCTATACATCCTATGTAAGCTCCTAAAAGCCCCCTAAACCCTGCAGTTTTACGGTTTAGGGCTTCGCTGCGTGCAGCCTTAGTGCGACAACGGCGCTAGAGCGCGTGCAAAGGTTCGCTAGGCCTGCTCTCCAAGACAACTTAGCAGTGTAGAAGGAAGCTTTCTCAAGGTAGTTTCATGGACCGTTAATATGGTCCCTAACCTCCCTAACCTCCTTTAACGGGTTCTGAAGGGTATATGAGGGGTACATAAGGGGTACCCTTTTGAGGGCCCATACAGCGGGACCATGTAACTACCCTTGGCATTAAGCCTGACCCGTTCATGTCCCTGAAGCCCTAGGAGCACACACGGCACCCTTAAACCCGAAACCCCAAACCCTAAAACCCTAAACCCGAAAACCCTAAGCCTTAAACCCTAATCCCTAAACCCTCCAAGCCCCAAAACCCCAAACCCCAAAACCCTAAACCCTAAAACCCTAAGCCTTAAACCCTACTCCCTAAACCAGGTGATTCATTTCGCTTCAACCAGCTCGTCAAGCTCTTCGCTACAGAGGCCGGACCCCTTCTGCCGGCTCAAGGGTTCTCTTTCCGGGTTCCCCTAAACCCTAAACCCTAAACCCTAAACCCTAAACCCTAAACCCTAAACCCTAAACCCTAAACCCTAAACCCAGAGCTTGTGTGGCTTCAATTTCCAAATCCTTGCATGGACGCTAAGCTTCAAGACTTCAAGAGCCACTGGTGGCCCGAAGCAGGCGCCAGGGAACTTCACCCGACAGTACAGCTTTGTGTCAAAGGTGTCGGGCTCAGGGTTAAGATTCAAGGTTTAGGGTTCGTTTGATCGGAACTTCCTGCCCCCCGAAATGAGATCGAGATCCTATGCACCCCCAAACGAGCCCCAGTGAGGCTTAATTATTATAGCGGCCTCCAGGGAGGCGGGGCTCAAGGGCGGGGTATGTAACCCAAATTTCCCTAATGCCCCCCGCTACTCCCTAATTCCCCAAGCCTCCCCTAGGTTCGCTAGGTACCTACCCCATGAACCCCAAAACCCTGAACACATCCCTAAGCGCTCTAAAACAACTCAAACCCTAAACCTGAAACCCTAAATCCCAACCCAAACTCCAAACATTCCCCGGAGCCTCCGAAGGTTCCCCTAGGTACCTGCCCTTTTAAACCTTAAAAGACCCTAAACCCTAAACCTTAAACCCTAAATCCCAACCCAAACTCCAAACATTCCCCGGAGTGATCCATGTCAAAGTCTTCTCCCCCCATGGTCCCCAGGGGCATCCGCAAAGAAAGTTCGGCGCTGGGAACCTTCGCGTCTCGTCTGGGCCTAGCCTCTACACCCTAAACCCTAAACCCTAAACTCTGAAGCCTGAAGCCTGAAGCCTGAACCCTGAACCCTGAACCCTGAACCCTGAACCCTGAACCCTGAACCCTGAACCCGTTCCGTGTTAGGGTTTCAGGCTCAGGGTTGCGGTTTCTGGGTGCGCTAAGGCCCCTAAAAGGCGTTAAGCCCTCACACTCCTACGCCCTCAATTGTGTTTAGGGTCTATAGAGGGTTTAGGGTTTAGGGTTTAGGGTTTAGGGTTTAGGGTTTAGGGTTTAGGGTTTAGGGTTTAGGGTTTAGGGTTTGGCGTCCTAAGCCCTTCCTTAAACCCAAGTTTCAGGGCAGCCTTCAACTTTTCCTCAGGTAGACGCTCTGGGGGTCGTTTAGGGCTCAGGGCTCTCTGAGTCGCAAACTCTATCCCCCTTGGGAAATGTTTTTTTTTTTTTTATAAAACCCCAGAGGGTATTAAAGATATGATTGTTACTCAGGTTCTATACGGGGGAGTATAGCAACAAGGTTAAGTGTTATAGCCCATTCAAGCAGACAAGTCTCGCAACCAGACTAGAATGCCTTAGGATTTTGGTGCCGCAGGAGTCCCAGCGCAGGCTTTCTTGGTTGGAAGTATTGTCAGAATCCTGACTCAAAGACCTACCCTAAAGAAATGCGACATGTGAATCCTTCCATAAAGAGAGCAAAATTATTTGTTGATCCACCCCTGACAGCCATCGAGATGTCCACCTTGCAAGACCCACCAGCCACACAAAATCCATAACTTTCTCAAGGAAATTCCTGGGTTTCCTACGGTGTACCTATCCTAAACCCGAAACCAAACCCTAAACCAAAAACCCCAAAGGGGCAAATGTAGTTCAAGGAGCCCCAGCGTCTGCGACCACCCGAAACCCTAAACCCGAAACCCGAAACCCTAAACCTAAGGCACCCTGGCAGAGCCCGCGCGTGATGGGCGCGCGCGGACAGCTTTGCTGGAGAGGGGTTTGGTGCTTTTTGGGGTCGAGGGTTTAGGGTTGAGCCTTTTAGGGGCTCTGGGTTTAGGGTTTAGGGTTTAGGGTTTATGGTTTATTCTGGTTTATAGGGCTGCGTGGATGGTCTATGCGCGCCAGAAATCTCTACCTGCAATGGTGCTGCGCAGACTTGTGTGCTGGAATTCAGTCATTCTGCAGACATTGCAGTGGCGCTGGTGTTCAGAGATTGGCCAGCATCGCTGCGTTCGGTTTAGCTTGCTTGTTCCGTTGGTTCAGAATGTGGCGTAAAGAAGCGAGCTGGGAACCAATTCTTTCTAATCTCTCTGGGGTGTTGGATAGAGATGGCGAGTTTTTTGTTGGTTCCCTAACCCAGAGGGACCATTTGTATTACTATGATGGAATTAGGTACCAACAGCCATACTAAATAGGGTTTTGGGGTACCTAAATCCATAGTATAGTATTACAAATGGACCCTCTGGGTAAACGATCTGGAATACGCGATGGACGTGACCCGATTCCATACAAAAGACCCTAAAACCTTAAACCCGATGAGGCCCGCCCTTCGCAGAGTTCGCCCAGCTCCCTTCTGAGAAAGCAGTAAGACCAAGGTTTTAGGGTTTAGGGCTGGGGGTTAGGGCTAGGGTTTAGGGTTTAGGGTTTAGGGTTTAGGGTTTAGGGTTTAGGGTTTAGGGTTTAGGGTTTAGGGTTTAGGGTTTAGGGTTTAGGGTTTAGCCTTCCGACCACACGTAAAGCCGCACAAAACGCTTGGTTTGGGACATGTCGAGCCGCTGAAAGCGCTTGGTTCGGACATGTACAGCCGCTCAAAGCACTTGGTTTGTGGGGGTGGGGGGTATGCGAATGGCCCTCACGATTCGGACATGTACAGCCGCTCAAAGCACTTGGTTTGTGGGGTGGGGGGTATGCGAATGGCCCTCACGATGAGAACGTCCGTGGCACGTTGGCCAGAGTATGTTGAGAACGTCCGTGGTACCAGTGCGTGCGAGTGGGAGATGATGAGACGTCCGTGGTACCAGTGCGTGCGAGTGGCCAGAGCATCCATGCCCGCACGATGAGAACGTCCGTGGTACCAGTGCGTGCGAGTGGCCAGAGCATCCATGCCCGCACGATGAGAACGTCCGTGGTACCAGTGCGTGCGAGTGGCGAGAGCATCCATGCCCTCACGATGAGAACGTCCGTGGTAGGAGTGCGTGCGAGTGGCCAGAGCATCCATGCCCGCACGATGAGAACGTCCGTGGTGCCAGTGCGTGCGAGTGGCCAGAGCATCCATGCCCGCACGATGAGAACGTCCGTGGTACCAGTGCGTGCGAATGGCCAGAGCATCCATGCCCGCAGGATGAGAACGTCCGTGGTACCAGTGCGTGCGAGTGGCCAGAGCATCCATGCCCGCACGATGAGAACGTCCGTGTTACCAGTGCGTGCGAATGGCCAGAGCATCCATGCCCTCACGATGAGAACGTCCGTGGTACCAGTGCGTGCGAGTGGCCAGAGCATCTATGCCCTCACGATGAGAACGTCCGTGGTACCAGTGCGTGCGAGTGGCCAGAGCATCCATGCCCGCACGATGAGAACGTCCGTGGTACCAGTGCGTGCGAGTGGCCAGAGCATCCATGCCCGCACGATGAGAACGTCCGTGGTACCAGTGCGTGCGAGTGGCCAGAGCATCCATGCCCGCACGATGAGAACGTCCGTGGTACCAGTGCGTGCGAGTGGCCAGAGCATCCATGCCCGCACGATGAGAACGTCCGTGGTACCAGTGCGTGCGAGTGGCCAGAGCATCCATGCCCGCAGGATGAGAACGTCCGTGTACCAGTGCGTGCGAATGCATCCATGCCCGCACGATGAGAACGTCCGTGGTACCAGTGCGTGCGAGTGGCCAGAGCATCCATGCCCGCACGATGAGAACGTCCGTGGTACCAGTGCGTGCGAATGGCCAGAGCATCCATGCCCGCAGAACGTCCGTGGTACCAGAACTTTAGATCCCTCGAACCCTCAAAGATTCGCTGAATTTATAGTGCCCAAAAACGCTGCTTCTAGCTCTTCCCCTCTGCATGCATCCCAGACTGCCACTTATCATCCCGTACTACCCTGCGTGGGACGCTCAGCACTTCCTGCCGACAACTCCTGTCTTGTCTCTACCTTCCACCGCTTCCCGCAACTTAAAATTCCAAGATTTTTAAGTTGCGCAATGGTTGCCGCTCAGCCGCTTGCCAAGCTCCAAAAGCGTGGCAGGCGCGATAGAAACAGTGCTGGCACTCCGCAGAAAAGCTTCTGGGCGCGGCTTAACGCGCGGTCGGAGCGTTTAGGGTTTAGGGTTTAGGGTTTAGGGTTTAGGGAGTTCAGCAGGAGTACTTCCAGCAGTACTACGATGCTGGCCTCATGGCTCTCTGCGTCCTCGGCCGTGAGTCTTTAGGAGACGCTCGGTCTGCAACTCTTTCGGCCCGGGTTTTGGGGATTTAGTAGGGTTTAGGGATTTAGGGTTTAGGGTTTAGGGTTTAGGGCTTAGGGCTTAGGGCTTAGGGCTTAGGGCTTAGGGTTTAGGGTTAGGGTTTAGGGTCGTAGGGTTGAAAGGGTTGGGTTTGAGGGTCTTCTCTGAGGGTAGTGTCGTGGACCCTTATTGTGGTCCCTAACCTCCCTTAAAAGGGTTCTGCTGTATGGGCACTGAAGTTGTATGGGGTATACCAGGGGAAAAAAGGGGTACCCTGTTAAGGGCCCATACTAAGGGATCATGTAACTACCCTTTGAAACACTGCAGGCCGCGGGGTGTACGGTTTAGGGCCTTGGGGTTTCAGTGGTGGGTTCTAAGGTCTTGTTTTTTTCTTTTAATCTCAGGGTTTGAGGTATTGAGGTATAACTATAGGGTCTAGGGTGTTGCAGTGTGTTGGGTCTTGGGTTTTGTTTAGGGTTTCGGTCTTTCCACGGCTCTTTGTATATTGCAGTTCTCCTTGGGCCCGTCAGAGTTGCAATAAGAGTATTGCCAGACATAGTGGCGCAGTAGTACCAACGGTAAGAATCGAAGAAGAGCAGCAATGGTAGACAAGTAGTAAAGGAAGTGAAGGTGTAGTCAAAAAAATAACAATAGGGTTACAGACCATCCTGGTGCTGCGACATCATGTGCGTTTTTGTTTTTGGGCTGTGCAGGCCCAGTCCTACCTACTGACCTATGGGTTTAGGGTTTAGGGTTTAGGGTTTAGGGTTTAGGGTTTGGGGTTTGGGGTTTAGGCTGTCGGTTGAAGGTTTACAGGGCTTTGGGTTCCTTAAGCCCAAAGAAACCTGCCACTTGAAATCAAGAGAGGCCTTCTTGGGTCCAGGGGTTTTTAGGGTTTAGGGTTTGGGGTTTAGGGTTTAGGGTTTAGGGCTCCTTGTTCTACTTTCGAGGGCTTTTGCGGGTTGAGGGGGGAGGGGGGGAGGGGCATTAGACCTGGAATCCTGGAGCCAAAAAACACCACACATCTGATCGGTTGGGCCCTTGATATGGCCCCTTGCTTCCCTTAAAGGGTTATGATGTATGGGCCATGAAGTTGTCTATAGAGTATAAAGGGTATTTGAGGGGTCCGCCTGTTAAGGGCCCATACTAAGGGACCATGGAACTACCCTATAAGATATGGGTTGAGGGCGTAGAGGTCTGAAGGTTGAGACTTGTTTAGGGCTCTTGGGGCTTAGGGTTAGGGTTTAGGGTCTTGAGTTGAGGGGATGAGTCACGGTTTAGAGGAGTTTAGGGACTGGGGTGCTGATCCAACAGCAGCCCCCAGCTTTTTGAATTGCAAAAAAGATTGCCCACATGAAAATTTACGAAATGAGGGCCCCTAATATAGACCCTGAAATCGCAGGCTTCCCTTAGAATAAGGACCCCAATACGGTACCCCTAAACCCTAAACCCTAAACCCCTTATAAGGATCCCAACAAGCTTAAATCCCAGACCCTCAAGAAGGTCTAACTTCGCCCTGGTAGGACAAAATAAAGGCTTAGGGGTTTAGCGAGAGGTTGCGCCGTTTTTGGTTCTTTATGTGGGTCTTTTTGTTGGGCTCATGCTTTTGGTGTTAAAGGCTTACAAGGGTTTAGGGTTTAGGGTTTAGGGTTTAGGGCTAGGGCTCCGGGGTGGGAAGTCCCGGGAACCCTGAACCTATGGCCAGAATCTACCTGCACTGCATCTGATGCAGTTTCGGTTAAGCCCATACTGCTAGGGTTTAGGGTTTGGTTTAGGGTTTAGGGTTTAGGGTTCAGGGTTTAGGGTTTAGGGTTGAGGGTCTCAAGGATCTCAAGAAGGTGGTGGAGCAGAGTTTTGGACGAATCCGAGGCGGGCGAACTAAGTCTTTTGGAGGGCTTAGGGCCTGGAGGGGTAGGGTTAGGGTTTAGGGTTTAGGGTTTAGGGTTTAGGGTTTAGGGTTTAGGGTTTAGGGTTTAGGGTTTAGGGTTTAGGGTTTAGGGTTTAGGGTTTAGGGTTTATTGTTTCGGGTTTAGGGTTTAGGGTTTAGGGTTGAGGGGTTGTTTTGGGTTGAGCGCTGTGCCTCTACAGAACGGCTGCGGGATCCAAGAGGGCTCAGACTAGCTGGCACCCTCCGCCCCTCCTAAACGGTGCCCTACACCTTTCACCCTAGCCCTAAACCCTAAACCCTAAACCGTAAACCCTACACCTCAACCCTAAACCCTAAACCCTGAATCCTGAACCCTAAACCCTGAATCCTGAACCCTAAACCCTATGAATCCTGAATCCTGAACCCTATGAACCCTAAACCCTATGCACCCTAAACCCTATGAACCCTAAACCCGATGAGCCCTAAACCCTAAAAACCCGAAGCTTCTCAACTCCCTCCCCTCCCTCCCCCCCCCCAACCCCAATGTCAGTAAGACCCAAAACCTAAGCTAAGCGCTCTCCAGTTGTTGGGCTTAGGATTTCGCATGTAGGATTCAGGGTTTGGAGCGTTATGGTTTTAGGTTCAGAGTCATGAAGAGTACCTCCCAGTATCCCTGAACGAATGCGCCCTCGACTTTCAAATCAAGCTCATTTCAGATACCTGGCATCTCAAGCACACTGCACTCGGAGGCTTTGTAAGCTTGAGGGTTGAAAGTAACATGCTTTGTGGTTAGGACTGGGAGTAGGCCCTTATTTACTTTTTTTGGGTTGGGGTCCCCTTATATTCCCCGTAAAACCAAAAAAGGGCACCCTTTTTATTCCTTGGTTACTCCTGGGTCTAGTACCTTGTGAATCCTAAGGGTGAGCCTGACAGCTAGAGATCTCCCGCATGGCACTATCTCCAAGCCATGCACCCTTGACGCACCCTTCCCTGACCCTAGACGGTTAATTCCTGAAATCCAGAAAGTGCCGCTGTAGCGTCCAGGACAACTTAACTCTGTGGTGCTTTACTGTAACTTTAGATCCTTAGCCTTTTTGGGCTTATAGGGTTTCTGAATAACGGCAGCCAAAAACTAGATTGATAGCTACCCTCCTAAGTGCAGCCAAGTTTAGAGTGGAGTGCTGTCGATACCACGACCAGGCTCGGATGATGGCCGTGACTTTTTTTCAGTGGTGCGACGAGGAGCGACCTTTGGGGCCTCTGCATGTCATGGAGGACCTACTGGACGCGCGGTTCTCCCTGCGACCGCGCCTGGATGCTGCCAGTGAGCGCCGTGCTCAAGTTTGCCGAGGCTATCTTCCACATGGGTAGTTCTCAAAAACTAGGGTCCCTTTTTAAAGGGTGCCGTCTTAGAATGGTTACCCAAAAGGGACCCTAGTTTAGGAAACTACCCACATGCATACAAGTCCGACTGAAGTCAGCCGTGAGCATGCCTTACACGGCCATGTCGGCGACTCCTCCGTGGTCAAGGGTTTAGGGTTTAGGGTTTAGGGTTTAGGGTTTAGGGTTTAGGGTTTAGGGTTTAGGGTTTAGGGTTGCGCGCAAGGAGTCCGGTGATGCCTTTTCGGCCCTGTGGAGCAGAGCAGCTCTTGCACGCGCGATCATGGTCCTAAGCCCTAAGCCCTATAGGCCCTAAGCCCTATAGGCCTAGGGCTTAGCCCCCTAAACCCGAAACCCTAAACCCTAAACCCCCTAAACCGCAACCCCCTGAACTGTAAACCCCGCAAACTCTAAACCCTATACCCTAGATCCTGACTCCTGAACCCTAAAACCCTACACCCTAGCCCTAAAACCTAAAGCCCACCCATCCGAGAAGCTAAACCCTAGCCCCGAACCCCACCCACCCGAAACCCTAAACCCTAGCCCTAAACCCTAAACCCCCTAAACCCTAAGCGCTATGAACCCTGCAAAGCAAGGTGCGGGCCTTCGCGCCTCGCCATTTTTGCCCTGGAGAGGGGTCGAGCACCTCGGCAAGAGACAGTCGGAATTCGAGGAGGGTTTAGGGTTTAGGGTTTAGGGTTTAGGGTTCAGGGTTTAGGGTTTAGGGTTTTGGGCTTATAGGGCAAAATTTGGGGTTTAACGGTTGGTGTAAGAAGGGCTCTCGGGGCTTGAGAGGGATGAGCGCGGTTCCTGGATGTAGGGGTTAAGGGGGTTTAGGGTTTAGGGTTTAGGGTTTAGGGAGTTGAAGGGGGTTTAGGGGGTTCCAGGGTTGAGGGTTGAATAAGGGGGGGGGGGGTTGAGGTCTAAGGCTTAGGGGTGTAGAGATTAGGTTTTGGGTTGAAGGCCTAGGGGATAGGGATTAGGTACTGGGCTTAGTGGGTTAGATGAGTTTTTCGGGCTTAGGCCTGCGTGTCTCCTTGTTCAGCTGCGTGCAGCGGATGGCTGTCTTAAGGTTTTTGTTTTGGGGTTAAGGGGTTTGGGGTTTAGGGGTTTAGGGTTTAGGGTTTAGGGTTTGGGGCCTAGGAGTCTATGGTTAGGAGGTCGGACGACACTCATTCTTCCTACATTTGGACTGTGAAGTTCAGCAGAGCACTTTAAGTAGAACGCCCGAACCCTCGACCTTACCATTGGAGCCTAACGACCACCAACTACATGCATAGCTGTCGGTTAAACCCTAAACCCTAACCCTGAACCCTAAACCCTAAACCCTAAACCCTAAACCCCTCCGGCGTTTTTTTGAGCGTAGGCGCCTGGTTTGGGGAGTCGTGGGTCGACGTCCTGAGGCCTTTTCCTCCACCAGTGAGGCTGGCGGGATAGTCCTTTGGGTTTAGGGTTTAGGGTTTAGGGTTTAGGGTTTAGGGTTTGGTGCGGCGTTTCCGTTTGGTGCGTTCAGGGGTGTGCAGCCCAAGCCCAGTTTGCATGTCACAGACAACGAGCGCGTGATGTGAGCCTGGCTGTCTTGAAATGTGGCAACCGCAATAGCAATACCCCCTTGCAGATGTTCCACGCCTGAAGCCCCATGTAAAACGACCTGCGGGATTCTTGTTCAGGGCGAGACGCGATCTCCGTACCCCAAACCCCAGCCAGTGCAACCCAAGACAGGCTGGTCTATAGGGGTTTAGGGCTCACGGGTGTTGGGGGTTTAGCTCAGGGGGTTTAAGGGTTCCAGGTTTAGATTTCACCACCCTCAAAGCGGAACGACTGTTAGAGATGTCAGGGGCAAGAGCTCCTCTACTTTTTGCTTCAGAATTCTCTTGACCTTATAAGGAGGATTATTTCTTTTTTTTGGGCGTGCTTAAGCAATTAGCAGTTATTCTTCTCTCTTAATTGTTCGGTTCGTCCCAAAATAGACAGCAAAGACCTCGATGAACCCACGCCCGAGCGCCGAGGGTTGAGAGGGCTTCTATCTAGACAAGCCAAACCGGGTACCCTTCTTGCTCCCAACTTGCGGGAAAATCTAGTCGGAATCCTAGAAACTTAATAATCATAATCATAATAAGAAGAAGAATATTAATAATAACAATATTAAGAATAAGAATAAGAAGAAGAAGAATCCTCAAACATGTTTATCCATTCCGAGGGTTCTGTGGAAGCTTAGTTGTTATCCAGAAAATTCAGAAGGCTGTTGGGCAGGATTTGGTGTTGCTGGGCTCCGACATCTATAAACCTGGAGTCCCAGAAGGGAGAGAGAGAGAGAGAGAGAGAGAGAGCGAGCGAGCGAGCGAGAGAGAGAGAGGGAGAGGGAGAGGGAGAGGGAGAGGGAGAGGGAGGTGGAGAGGGAGAGGGAGAGGGAGAGGGAGAGGGGAGAGGGAAGAGGGAGAGGAGAGGGAGAGGGAGAGGGAGAGGGAGAGGGAGAGGGAGAGGGAGAGGGAGAGGGAGAGGGAGCGCGAGACGGAGGGGTGTAGCTTTCCCAAGTGCCTATACCACCTTGATTGCGGGAGTACATGGACACCAAAAGGTTAGTGTGTATGTGCTGCCATAGGGACTAGTGTATTTTGCATGGCGGTATTTCCTTAACCCTCAAGCCAGCATAAAGTGTGATGATTCACGTCTTTTCAACTAAAGCTGAAGAACGCAAACTTCCCTGGAGTTTCTCCCGAAGCTTTCTCCTTCCGATAAGCCCTAAACCCTAAACCCTAAACCCTACACCCTAAACCCTAAACCCTAAACCCCAAACCCTAAACCCTAAACCCTAAACCCTAAACCCTAAACCTCCCAAAACGGCCACAGGCCTGGTTCCGAAGCTGTGTGGGTCGAGGCCAGCTGCCCCGACTTCTTGGGTTTAGGGTTTGGGGTTTAGGGTTTAGGGTTTAGGGTTTTGGGTTTAGGGTTTAGGGTTTAGGTCTTACTCACCAGGAGGCGACGACATGCGCCATAGAACATCATGCACCGCAGGGGAAACTTCCAAGTCCACCTGCCTTATTCAAAATCAGGTTTAGGGTCCAGGCTTAAAAGGGTGTAGGGCAACGTTGGATCCCTTTCGAGCCCTAAACCCTAAGCCCTACAAACCCTATAAACCCTAAACCCTAAACCCTAAACCTTACGAACCCTAAACCCCAAACCTCAACCTTGTTTCAGGTGGTGCCTGTGGCCGAACGGCGCAGCATCTCAGTCAGCTGGCCTTTCCTCTTCCGCAACGAGGACGAAAAACAGGCGAGCCGTGGAGCCTGCAGCCTCACCCTGAAACCCTTAACCCCTGAAAACCAAAACCACCCCAAACCCTAAACCCCAAACCCCAAACCCGAAACCCCTAAACCCTAAACCCTAAACCTTCGGGAGACGTTAGGCGTTATTTGGGCTCGAGCCGGTAGGCCTGGATCCACTGCAAGCCCTTCGCGGTGCTGAGCTTCCTTTTGGGCCACGAGGCTCGTGCCTCTGGGGTTTAGGGTTTAGGGTTTAGGGCTTAGGGCTTAGGGCTCAGGGTTTCTTAGCTTTTTGAGGGCTTGAGCGTTCAGATTTGGGGTCCAGGGTTTAGGGCTTAAGGTTGAGTTTTTTTTTTGTTTTTCTTCGGTTCTGTGTTGTTTAAGGTTTTTTGGGAGGGGTTTAGGGTTCAGAGTTTGGGGTTTGGGGTTTAGGGTTGAGGCTTGGTGCAGGGTTTAGGGCATAGGGCTTAGGGTTTTAAAGGATTTTTGGGAGGCGTTTTGGGGTGGAGTTCGGGGTTTGGGGTTTAGGGTTTAAGGCTTAGAAGCCAGCGTTTTTTTGGTTGTTTGGGGGGGTTAGGGTTCAGAGTTTGGGGTCTAGGTAGAAATTTTCACCGCCGAGGGCTGGCGCACTAGACCCCCCCAGCCCCCCTGCTGGTCTGACTTTGATGCTTCATACTAGAGCGTGTTACAAACCCTAAACCCTAAACCCTAAACCCTAAACCCAGGTTTAGGGCTTAGCTGTTGTTTTTTTTGTAAGGGTGTTCCCTGACGACCCAATGGGTTCTACCTTAGGGTCCCTGGAGCGGAAGTTGGGTGAGCAATTAGTTCAACAAACCTTGGGCAACGTGAAAGATAGAATGCAAATGGGGGTTTAGGGTTTAGGGTTTAGGGGTTTGGGGGTTTAGGGGTTTAGGGGTTCAGGGAGTAGGGTTTAGGGTTTAGGGTCTAGGGTCTAGGGTTTAGGGTTTGGGATCTAGGGCCGTTTAGCGTTTAGGGTGCCAGGGTTTAGGGCTACTTCAAATCCGAAGACTTGTGGATTGCGACTCGTAGACTCGGGCGCCCCTGCGAGGGGCCCTCTTCGCTTCTCAGTCGGTGGCGACGACACCTGTCGGAATGTATGACCCATCACGAAGCCCTAGACCCTAAATCCTAAAGCCTAAGCCTAAAGCCTAAAGATAAAGCCTAAAGCCTAAAGCCAAAAGCCTAAAGCCTAAAGCCTAAAGATAAAGCCTAAAGCCTAAACTACACAGAAAGCAGCCCCACCTTAAACCCCTTTGACCCTATAGGATCTCTAGTCGCCCTTCCCCTTTTGGTGCAGACATACTTCAGGCCTGCAAAAGCAAGTTTTAAGGCATAGCGGTTAAGGTCCCGAACGGGCGAACTACAAGGATTTTTGTTGTTCTGGGGTGCGCAGGTTCTCAAGACCTCAAACCCTGAAATCTGGCAATGCTTCCTTGAACGACTCCCGTGAAAAACCCATGTGCGTCAGTTCGTGTTGCATGACACGCACAGAATGCATGCCGAAACCTTAGCTTACCAGGCTCTGGCGCCCAATTGCATTTTTAGAATACGGTTATGTTGTCCGAAAATAGGTGTGCCCCCTGTGTACCCACCATACTCAAGCCCTGAACAGGGTTCGGGGCCTATGAAGGCCTAAATCCCCCCCCCAAAAAAAAAACAAAAATAGGTCCCCTTACATACCCCTTTTTTACCCTATACAAGTTACGGGCCCGTACATCAGAACATAAAAGCCCCCCCCCCCCCCCCCCGCAGTATAAAAAAAAACCCAAAACCCCCAAAGGGCTTTTAGTAATAGGGGTGGGTTCTGATCGTTTGTCCGAACAAAACAACCAGTCCTTCTAGCTTGTTGGCTCAGTCATAGAGCTGGATTCAAGTTTTAGGCCTAATAAGTTTTAGGCTTCCCCGCCCCCTAACTCTATAGAGACATTACAAGGGGCGACTGCCGGACCGGGTTTTGGGGCCAAAGGTTTCTTTGTTTATATATATATATATATGTTAACATCAGGGGTGAATTATATTTGGGGGAAGGGATTGCTTGGAGCTTCATGGTACTTAGTCGCTAATTGGAGCTGTACAGGCTGTACTTATAGCCCTGTTAGAAGTCCCCTAAGTCTAGTTACCTAGGCTATAATTGTCATATCTACAGTCATCATCAGTTACTAAGTACCATGAACCTCCCAAGTAGGGACCATATTAAGGGCCCATGAACCCTAAACCCTAAACCCTAAACCCTAAACCCTAAACCCTATATAGGTTAAGGGCCCATGAAACGACCCTTAGAGGGAAGACTCCATGAGGACGTGGCTGGGCGACTGGCGTGCTCCGGCATGGAAGGTCTAGGTCCTCTGAAAACCCCTCGCCCCGAAGCCCTAAACCCTAAACCCTAAACCCTAAACCCTAAACCCTAAACCCTAAACCCTAAACCCTAAACCCTAAACCCTAAACCCTAAACCCTAAACCCTAAACCCTAAACCCTAAACCCTAAACCGCAAAGGCACAAAGGGTTAAACCCAGAAACCCGGAAGGCATATAGAGTTTCTGGGGTTTAGTTTGTTCTTTGGGGTTTGGTCGCGTTTGGGGGTGTCGGAATTTCCCTTTGGCCCGAAACCCTAAACCCAAACCCTTGGCCTGGACTCACCCTTGCTCGTCGGTTGCCACCCTAAAAGACTTGCAGCCCAAGTCCTAAACCCTACTTGGAGGTGCATAAACCATAAACCCTAAACCCGAAACCCTAAACCATGGGCTTTACACCGCAACTACAAGTCTACTTAGAACCTACTTGGAGGACTTAGGGGGCTTACAGGTGCAGCACTAGTGGATCCCCTCAGCTTGTCGCCTTAACCTTCAATCCGACGGAAAAGCCCCCACCTCTATTCAAGGGTTTGGGTTTAGGGTTTAATGGGTTTAGGGATGAACCAAATCTTTGCCAAGGATGCTGGATTGCTACCTCTCGTCAAGGTTTGGGGTTGCACCCCCAACCCTATAGCCCTGTGTACTAAATGCAAACCCCTACTAGGCTCCATGTACCTATGTAGTATAATTTTTGGGCCTCCATAGAGTAGCTTTAGGGTCCAGGTATTTCTTATAGAAGTACATGGACCTTCGAGCAAACATGAGGAACCCTCCTTAAATGGCTGCCTTAGGCAACCATGTACCTTGTGTCGATGCGACCCTTTGAGGGGTTACACATTTCCTCAGACCCGAATGCCCGAACAACCTAAACCCGAAAACCCTAAACCCTAAATCCTAAACCCTAAACCCTAAACCTCTAAAACCCCAGCCCAAAGTCTTCAAGATGGCATGCCGCTGTGATCTCTCACCGGGTAAGCCGTAACCTGTAACTAGGCATCCGATGTAAAATCTTCAAGTTGTAGGGCACCGCAATTGGGTTCCCAGAGAGTAGGGCACCTTATTGGGAGTCGTATTGTAAGGGGATCCTACCACTTGAGGATCTATATTGGGGGTCCGTAAGACCCAGATATTACTAAGACCCAGAGTAGGTCCGTCTTCTCTTTTCAGAGTTTGGGCCCCCGAATATAAACCCCCAAACAGTAGGATTCCCATATAATAAGGACCCAATAAGGTAGCCCCTAGTTTCGGAAGCCCTAAACCCTAAACCCTAAACACCAAGTACATGGGCCCTTAGGGTGTTTGGGTCCCTGTGACAGCGCGTTTCTGGAGAGAGGGGTCACGCGCATGCTCCGAGGTTTTGGCCGGCGCCGTGCGGGAGGACTAAAACCCTAAACCCTAAACCCTAAACCCTAAACATCTGGATTTGAGATGATCGAAGTGAGCCAGGATGACCCAACTAACACCCCGGTCTTCCCTGTCTTCAATACATCTAAGAGGGTAGGTGTATGATCCCCTAAAATGGTCCTTGCCTGAAGTATGGGCCCTTAAGTTGTGTAGGGTATAATAAAGGGTAGATAAGGGGTCCCCTTCTCAGGGTCCATACTAAGGGACCATGTAGCTATCCCAAGAGAGTTCGGTCCGGGGACTAGGTCCAAGATGGTTCAAGTGCTGCAAGGGGGTTTAGGGTTTAGGGTTTAGGGTTTAGGGTTTAGGGTTTAGGGGGTTCTGAGGGCGGCAGCCCAGAACCTACCATTTTCAATCTTTGCCTGAGTTACTGTGAAGGAACTCAGACATCAGCCACCACCACAAGGAAGCCATGCTCGTCGTTTCTCCACTGTATGGGAGCTTCGCTGAAGTTCGCAAGCAGCAAGGAGATTTGGAGTCGCAAGCCCTGCACCCTCAACCCTCAACCCTCAACCCTCAACCCTAAACCCTAAACCCTAAACCCTAAACCCTAAACCCTAAACCCTAAACCCTAAACCCTAGGGTATCGGGTGTGGCCAGGACGACAACTTTGTCTTGCTGAAAGTCGGAGTGGACGTGACGCAGGAGCTGTGGATCCGAGCCTGTCCCCTTGTAAAGCCCTAAAGTTCTTCGAAAGGTTTAGGGTTTAGGGTTTTAGGGGCTTAGGGTTTAGGGGTTTTGGGTGTAGGGGTTAGGGGTTTTAGGGGGAGTTCGGGCAAATAGTTCCTATAGGGGGGCACGCGGTAATTCCCTCCCAAATCCTAAACCCTAAACCCTAACCATCAAGTAAAGCCCAAAAGCCCTAAACCCTAAATCCTAAACCCTAAACCCTAACCATCAAGTAAAGCCCTAAAGCCCCAAACAACCCCAATCTTGGGCCCTGCCAGGAGGGCCTCTCGCGCCGGGACGACATCATCGAAGGCGTCTATGGCGTGCTGAGGCTGAGGGTTTGTTTAGGGTTTAGGGTTTAGGGTTTAGGGTTTAGGGTTTAGGGTTTAGGGTTTAGGGCTTAGGGTTTAGGGTTTAGGGTTTAGGGTTTAGGGTTGATAGGGCGTCGGGATTTGAAACAAGTTAGGTTCTGGTTAGTGTTCGGGGCCCTGGTTTTTGCTGTGACATATGTGCTTAGGGTGCACTGGTCTCGAAGCCTGGGACTTGTCTTAGGGTTTATAAGCAGTTCGTGGTTTGGAGTCTAGGGTTTAGGGTTTAGGGTTCAGGGTTTGGGGCAGACGGTATGGAGGCTAAACAAATGCCAGGGCCAGGGAGCATCATGAGCATCCGCCGGACTGTTGGAATTACTGTGTGCTGCATTCTTTGTATACTACATTGGGAGCCTTAATTTAGGTATAGGCTCACGGGATGAAGACTCGTACCCCTAAGGTTGTACCCCTACAGGTTCCCCTCAAGATACTCCCAATCTAGCCCGAAGACTACCTTAAGGATCATTAAAAGCTG
Organism: Symbiodinium natans; assembly: GCA_905221605.1. Taxonomy (NCBI): domain Eukaryota; class Dinophyceae; order Suessiales; family Symbiodiniaceae; genus Symbiodinium; species Symbiodinium natans. Next base: position 69,296 of record CAJNDS010000007.1, read on the forward strand.
TCCTCAAAACCCAAGCGTGCAACCACAAGGGTTCGAGGCACAACTCCTAGACTACTAGACCCTAAACCCTAAACCCTAAACCCTAAAGCCCACAAGTTCGCGCCCCGGTATACCTGCCCACCCCGTGAGGCAGCTGGAGCGCGATGGGATCCCTGCGCCAGGTGGTCGCACGTAAGGGAGGGGGGGAGACCCTAAACCCTAAACCCTAAACCCTAAACCCTAAACCGGGGGGCTGTTATCGCCCTGAAACCCTGAGCCCTAAACCCCAAACTACAAACCCTTCCCCCAGTTTGGGGAGATGTTAGGATTTAAACCCGGCGCTAGACCCCTACACCCTGCAAGGTTGAGGTATATTAGGGTTTAGGGTTTAGGGTTTAGGGTTTAGGGTTTAGGGAGTGTCTGAGTCCCCCCCGCAGCGGCTGCTGAACACGGTGCACGCTCCCGAAATCCAAACAAACCCTCATTGCGACAACTTGGCGTCATTTTGGGGTTCCCCGACAATAGGGGTACCCTTTTTGGGGGTCCCCTTAAGGGGATTCTATTCTATTTGGGGTACAAAAAGGGGTACCCCACATTTTGCGAAATACCCATTTGCGTGGATCTTACTTTGAAAGCGAAATGAACCCTAGAATTGGGGTCATATACCCTGTACTACTATATTTCCTACTAAGGTATATGAAGCACAAGCCCTTTTAGGGTTCATGTCGTCCCCAAGGATTACTTAACTTCTCTTTTTGCATCCTTTAGAAGCTTGGGCCCTCGAGCCATGGAGTAGGCGTCCCTAGGCGTTTGGATGGTTGAGTTGCTGGCAACCCTAAACCCTAAACCCTAAACCCTAAACCTTAAACCCCAAGCCCTAAACCCTAAACCCTAAGCCCTGAACCCTAAACCCTAAACCCCCGAACCGGAATGGAGCTCCCACAGCACCCAAAGGTACCTCCTGGACGAAAGCAGCACCATGGCCGAGATCCGCTTTCGATTTCAGGCGCCAACAAAAGCTAGGGTTTAGGGTTTAGGGTTGAGGGTTTAGGGTTCCGGGTTTCGGGTTTCGGGTTTAGGGTTTAGGGCTTAGGGCTTAGGGCTACTTCTCGTAGGACCCAGAGTAGGCCCTTATTCCCTTTTCTTAGGGTTGGGGCTCCCTTGTAAACCCCGTTTAAACCACAAAGGGCACCATTTCTCTTCCTATGGTTTAGGGTTTAGGGTTTAGGGTTTAGGGTTTAGGGTTTAGGGTTTAGGTCACTCCTGGTCTAGAAAGCCAAGCCTTCGAAAGTATGAGACTCCAACTTAGGGTTAGATTTTTTTTAGGGCTGGGAGGGTTCGGGTGTAGGGCTTAGGGTTTAGGGTTTAGGGAGGTTAGTTTTTTGGATCCCATACAGAACTTCTTCCGAAGCCCTGGACAGGATTAATCAGGCTCAGGTTCCTAGACCCTAAACCCGAAATCCTAAATCCAAATTGAAGTGGGGTTTAGGGTTTCGGGTTTCGGGTTTAGGGTAATTCCCTAAACCCTAAACCACTAAACCACTAAACCCTGAACCCCTGATCCCAGTTGAAAGGATTTGGGGCTCCCAAGCCCGAAGCACTGAGCCCTAAAACCCTATACAGAGTCACATCACCTCAGGCATACCCCAGGTCTCTAGACCCTAACCCTAGACCCTAACCCTAAACCCTAAATCTAAACCCTAAACCCTAAACCCTAAACCCTATGATTGTCATGCCTCTGCTGCGTGATTTTTCACAGAACTGACGCTCTTGATGTCTGGAAGGATGCAGACGATGGCACTCGTACTACGTCTGCCATGCGTCAACATCCCAAAAAGTAGCCATCGACTAGGATGCCCAGTAGTGCCCTTATTCCCTTTTTGGGGGGGTTAGGTTCCCTTATAAACCCCTTTAAGCAAAAAAGGGCACCCTTTTTTGGGCAACCCAGTAGATGACAAGACAACCCGTATACGGGCCTCCAGAGTGCATGCGGGAGTGGTGCGGGCAAGAGAGGCTGCTTCGCTTGAGCAGGCACTCTCACGCGTCTCGGCCTTGGGCCGACGCCGTTGCTCCATCTCCCATGCGCGTCTCAAAATTCCCGAAACCTTAAAGCCTATAAACCCTAAACCCTAAACCCTAAACCACACTCATGTCCTCGTTGTCCCTGGCCCAACAGTCGTGAAGGCGGCGAAAGCTGCCGAACAAGACCACAAACAACGTTGCGCACCCTCAGCCCCAAAGCTATACATGAGCCCTGCAGAGTCTTCAAGCCCTAGAATTCCCGTGGAGCACCAAAAAGAACACAAGAATAGGTCCCAGCTCGTAGTCTAGGACCCAGAGTAGATCCTTCTTATCTTTTTTGCGTTTGGGCTCCCTTATAAACCTCTTCCTGTTATTCCTAGGTTACTCCTGGGTCTAGCCCTAAACCCGAAACCCTAAACCCTAAACCCTAAACCCTAAACCTCCTTAGCCGTTCACAGGCCAAGCCAGCTGCTGCCCGCTCCTCAGGCGTTTTGCGGTTTTTAGCGCTTCGTGGAGATTTAGGCGGTCCCCAAGCAAGGAGCACATTAGGGTTTAAAGGGTTTCTTAGGGTTTAGGGTTTAGGGTTTAGGGTTTAGTGTTTAGGGTTAGGGTTGACGACCAGCTGCAATGCCAAGAGTGTGGGGCGACGGGCGTTCCGTTGAGGATGTGAAGTGTAGAGTTTCATGCTGGGATTCTACAGCTTCGGGTTTAGGGTTTGGGGTTTAGGGTTAGGGTTTAGGGACGTAGAAGCCCAAAGCGCTCAACAAAAGCCACAAAACCCCGACAACCTCGGCAAATCCTCAGAAAACTCTGGGCCCTACATTTCCCACCCTGAGACTACCACTTGCTTAAGAACCCCCAACAAATTAAGCAACAAAGAATCCCTATATTTCCCTCATAAGGAATATCTCGATATTTTGAGAGGTTCTTAAGCAATTGGTAGGAAAGGCCTTGGAAAAGAAACAGGAAGTCTCCCCAGTCCCTCGACCCTTTAACCGAAATCCCTCTTTTCATGTACATTACTTGGAGGTTCATGGACTTAGAAACTAATTACAACTGTACCTATGTAACCCAATTGTAAGTCCCCTAAGTCTAGTTACCTAGGCTATACAGTTATAGTTAGTTCCTAAGTACCATGGTCCCTTCTACGGGTCCCTCCTTTTATACCCCTCATAATTAAGGAGTTCTGGCCGACCTCGGCCAACGAGAAAATGGGCGGTCGTGCGGACCAACAGTCCTGGTTCTCACTAGGGTTTTGGGTTTAGGGGTTTGGGGTTTACGGTTTAGGGTACTGGCTTCAGAGGGGCAACTACTTGGTGTTGCTTTGTTGACACTTTCAGCAACCCCGCTCTATTTGTTCTTAGTTTGAGTTGATTTTGCTGCTGAGCTGGCTTTTGTTTCTTTTCGTTGCGGTTTTCAAGCACTTCTGTTCCACAATGTTGATGAGGTTTTCAGCGCGTTAGCCTACTTAGTTTATTGATGTCTGTTGAACATATCCAAACCTTTTGGCATTGTTCATCAAAGTCAATCTAAACCTGTCACAAGCTGCATGCCGCATGCATCTTGGTCACGGGACCCTCACAGTGCGGTGTTTCGACGCCAAGCCAGCCTGGCAAATTACCTCATGTGGCCATCGCACAAAGAAACGTCCTAGAATCAAGTTGCTTGTCACCTACAATGAGCGGCCATGTTGAGTCCGCTATGTGGTGCGCTGCCCTGGTGATTCTCTCCATCCACCTCCAGGGCTGCGGCTATGGCACGGCCTACGGCACCGAGGCTGAAGCCCTGAGCGCCATTTGCGGGGGATCCTCGTGCGAAGCCTCCTGTACCTGCTGCGTGCGCTCGCTCTGGGCTTCGGGTCAGGAATGCGTGGAGGGCATGACTGTGAACTCGACAGAAGCCTGCCGTTCGTGCATCAGTTCAGCCACTGAAGGGTGGGAACCTGAGAACTGCTTCACGGAGCGCAACATGGGGTATTGTGGCAGTCAGTACTGGGACAACAGCCGCGGCGAATGTGAAATGTACAACGCCACGTGCGGTGCTGGATTCATGCCCACTGAGTGATGGCTGTCAAGCACAAGTGAATGATAATTCAGCATGAGATTCAGCCGAATGGTTAAGTTTCCCTCATCTGGTCCATATCCACTTGACGGGTGCTTCTCGAAACAATTTGTGCTGATGGAGACAAAAAATGGGCCGAGCGCCATTGCCATTCAGTCGTTGTTTCACGGCTACCTGGCCGGATGATGCATTCAGGGGTCCAGGGTGCTTACGACTCCTCCTCCTCCTCCTCCTCCTCCCAGGCCACCAGCGCAATCACCTTTGTGGAAGCCATCCAGCGTGGATACGGGCCAGCGAACTACGTGCGCATTGGCCTTTAATTTCGGGCTCACAGCGGAACCGGGTTTGTAGGGTTAGGGAGGGTTTAGGGTCTAGGGTTCAGAGTTTTGGGTTTTGGGTTTTGGGTTTAGAGGCATCAACACTCAACCTGGGGTGGGACGTGTGAGTTGTAAGGTTTTACCTAAGTGAAGAGTCCATATGGTGAGTTTTCTAAACATGGTCCTTCTTTGGTTACCCTAAATAAGAGGTGCCGCCTTATAATAAGGACCCAAAAGGGACCATATGTTGGAGAAGTGCCTCAGTAACGTGGCCCCAAAGTCACACTGTTTTTCGCTACGTTGTAGCCCAAGTGCACCCAGCATTCAAGTACATGGGGCCCGTGGCAAGCCCTAAACCCAAAAACCCTAAACCCCAAACCCTAAACCCTAAACCCTAAACCGCCCTGCGACCTCAGTTGCGGCCCTGCTCTGCCTTTGCCACTCCCGGGCGCGCCGCCGCTGTCGCAGCAGCTGGCGGCCGTGATCTCGCAGATGAGGCTCCGAGTTTCGGTGATTGGGTTTAGGGTTTAGGGTTTAGGGTTTAGGGTTTAGGGTTTAGGGTTTAGGGCTTAGGGTTTAGGGTTTAGGGTTTGGGGCTGAGGGTTTGGGGTTTAGGGTTTAGGGTTTAGGGTTAGGGTTTACGGATTGCGGCCTCTGGGGTTTGAGGCCTCTAGGGTTATAGGCTTATAGGTTATAGAGTTTATACGGTTTGCATGGGTCATAGGGCCTATGTGGTTCATAGGGTGCATATATAGGTCTTACAGGGCTGATAGGGCTTGGAGGGGCTTAGGGCTTCGGTGATGCCGTGTGGTTGGCCGGACTTTATGTGATGCAGGGTCCACGTTCGAAGGTTTTGCTGAGTATCTGTATGAATGTTTGGGGGATACAAGCAATACGCAAAGACCCTGCCTCGTGTTTAGCAGATGCGGATAAATACCCTTTGAAAATCCCTACCTCAAGAGACCCACTTGTTCTGGGCTACCTCAGAATCCTATAGGGTACGAATAATCTAAACCCTAAACCCTAAACCCTTAACCCTTAACCCTTAACCCTTAACCCTTAACCCTTAAACCCTAAACCCTAAACCCTAGACCCTAGACCCTAAACCCAAGAAAGGTACGTTTTGAGTTCTTAAGGTATCCCTGGGGAGGCCCGAGCACGCGTCCCAGTATGCCACCAGCAAAGATTTCAAGGCAGGGCGGGGCCAACCGCCCGGAGCCCCTAAACCCTAAACCCTAAACCCTAACCCCTAACCCCTAAACCCTAAACCCTAGACCCTAGAACCTAGACCCTGAACCCTAAACCGTAAACCCTAAACCCTACCCCAAAGAAGACCCTAGCCGAAGGTCCCCAAGCCTCAACCGAAACCCGGGACCTTCTAAACCTTCTTTAGGCTTGGACTGTTTAGGGTTTAGGGTTTAGGGTTTAGGGTTTAGGGTTTAGGGTTTACGCTTCTCTTGTTGGGCCTAAGAGGTTCTTTAACAAGCCCTGAACCCTTGTTGGTGGGTGGCTTCGGGTTTAGCTTGGGATGTTCCCCGTTATGCCAACACTCTTTTTTTGGGAGTATAGGAGCGGGGTACTATAATCCATGTTAAGGGCTGTCAAGGTTTAGCTCAAGTTAGGTCGCGGGCTCGATGGCCCTCAGCCTACCCCCGAGGCTCTAGACACCCCGCGCTGGAAGCCTTTCGAGGGGTAGTTTCATGCGCCCTTACTATGGTCCCTTAGGGGTATATAAGGGGTACAACGCTAAACCCTAAACCCTAAACGCTAAACCCTGAGGGCCCAAACTAAGGGACCATGTCACTACCCTAAGAGCCTTTGGGCCCAAAACCCACACCACCTGTGTTTTTTGGGGGTTTAGGGTGTAGGGTGTAGGGTTTAGGGTTTAGGGTTTAGGGTTGAAGCTTCAGGGTGTAATATCGGGTCGGAAGAATTACGAATAGTATTCCCTCAGGGTCCCTTTATAGAATATGCGATAGTGACCCCCTATAAACCCCATTCTTACTTATTAAGGCCCCGATATTCGGATCCGGCTAGCAGAGGCCAAAGCGACCGCCTCTGAGCAGTGGCAGCTTGGCGTATGCTAAGCAGATAAAGCCCAAAGCCCTATAAGCCCAAAGCCCTAAGCCCTAAGCCCTAAACCCTGCAATGTTCCCCCCCTTGTACTAGTACCTCCTTGTTCTAATCCCTATTAAGGACTGCGAGTGGAAGGAGGAACATCCCAAGCCTAAACCCGACGATACCCTCAGCGATAATAATCAACCTGATGCTGATGCTGAAGGCGCCACATGGAAGTAGGGTTTGATATGATAGACTGGATGTATATGGGGTTTCCTGTATATCTGCTCCGTGTTTTTCTTGGGTACCGCTTTGGATTGGGGATCCGAGCAGTAAACGCCCTAGCTCACCCGTAACCTGATGCGTCAGCCGGGCACTGGCGTTGCCCGAAAGGGCGGGGCCAACGAGCATCGCGAGCATCAGCTGGGACCCTTCTTCCCAAGCTGCCAGGGCCAGCCACGCATCACGAGCATCAGCGGGGAACTGGCTTGCCCGAAAGGGCAGGGCCAACGAGCATCATGAGCGTCAGCTGGGACCCTTCTTCCCAAGCTGCCAGGAGCATCGGCGGGGAACTGGCTTGCCGCCTGACAGGCCAACGAGCATCATGAGCGTCAGCTGTGACCCTTCTTCCCAAGCTGCCAGGGCCAGCCACGTACCAGGAGCATCGGCTGACAACTGGCTTGCCTGACAGAGCAGGGCCAAACCAGCATCATGAGCATCAGCTGGGACCCTTTTTCCCAAGCTGCCAGGGCCAGCCGTGCATCACGAGCATCAGCGGGGAACTGGCTTGCCTGAAAGGGCAAGGCCAACGAGCATCACGAGCATCAGCTGGAACCCTTCTTCCCAAGCTGCCAGGGCCAGCCACGCATCACGAGCATCAGCGGGGAACTGGCGTGCCCCGAAAGGGGAAGGCCAACGAGCATCGCGAGCATCAGCTGGGACCCTTCTTCCCAAGCTGCCAGGGCCAGCCACGCATCACGAGCATCAGCGGGGAACTGGCTTGCCCGAAAGGGCAGGGCCAACGAGCATCATGAGCGTCAGCTGGGACCCTTCTTCCCAAGCTGCCAGGAGCATCGGCGGGGAACTGGCTTGCCGCCTGACAGGCCAACGAGCATCATGAGCGTCAGCTGTGACCCTTCTTCCCAAGCTGCCAGGGCCAGCCACGTACCAGGAGCATCGGCTGACAACTGGCTTGCCTGACAGAGCAGGGCCAAACCAGCATCATGAGCATCAGCTGGGACCCTTTTTCCCAAGCTGCCAGGGCCAGCCGTGCATCACGAGCATCAGCGGGGAACTGGCTTGCCTGAAAGGGCAAGGCCAACGAGCATCACGAGCATCAGCTGGAACCCTTCTTCCCAAGCTGCCAGGGCCAGCCACGCATCACGAGCATCAGCGGGGAACTGGCGTGCCCCGAAAGGGGAAGGCCAACGAGCATCGCGAGCATCAGCTGGGACCCTTCTTCCCAAGCTGCCAGGGCCAGCCACGCATCACGAGCATCAGCGGAGAACTGGCTTGCCCGAAAGGGCAAAGGCCAACGAGCATCGCGAGCATCAGCTGGAACCCTTCTTCCCGAGCTGCCAGAGCCAGCAAGGGAACTGGCTTGCCGCCTGACAGGCCAACGAGCATCATGAGCGTCAGCTGTGACCCTTCTTCCCAAGCTGCCAGGGCCAGCCACGCATCAGGAGCATCGGCGGGGAACTGGCTTGCCTGACAGGGCAGGGCCAACGAGCATCATGAGCATCAGCTGGGACCTTTCTTCCCAAGCTGCCAGGGCCAGCCACGCATCAGGAGCATCAGCGGGGAACTGGCTTGTCTGAAAAGGGCAGGGCCAACGAGCATCATGAGCATCTCGTCGTAGCCCCACGAACCCACGAATCTCTCGCCCCTTCAACATCTAGCAAATCTGAAGCCTAGTCTAAAGTCCAAACCTGCCCTGCAAGCCTAAATCCTACTAAGCCCTCCAAGGTCAACATGTGTATATACGTACACCCTGCACCCTGCCTAAACCTGAAACCCTAAAACCTAAAAGCCCTCAACCCCAGTATGTGTAGTATGCACTTACATAGTACGGACGGTCACATTGCAACTTCTCTCTCGAAAGCCACGAAGCGCACGAAGCGGCCTCTAACATCTTTGGAATTCCTCACAAATCCGGAGCCCGAAATCCTAAACCGAAACCCGAAACCCTAAACCCTAAACCCTAAACCCTAAACCCCAAACCCTAAAAGGGGTGCAGCAGCCCAGCAAAGGTACGGGACGAGCTACGGCTTCGCTGCCGTGGAGGACGGAACCCTTTCACGCTGGCGCGACCCTGGCGTGGTACCAGGCCAAAGCTCTCAAGAGTGGTTTAGGGTTTAGGGTTTAGGGTTTAGGGTTTAAGGTTTAGGGTTTAGGGTTTAGGGTTTAGGGTTTAGGGTTTAGGGTTTAGGGTTTAGGGTTAGGGTTTCGGGTTTCCGGGTTTAGGGTTTAGGGTTTGGGGTTTGAGTTTAGGGCTTCAGAGTCGAGGGTTTTGGGTTGTGAGAAGTTTTGGGGAGCGTTGGGGAGTCGCACTGTTAAGGGCACAGGTTTAGGGTTTAGGGTTTAGGGTTTAGGGTTTAGGGTTTAGGGTTGGGGACTGGGCCAGCAGCAGTTGAGTTTAGGGTTTCTGTGGGTTTGGGGGGTTAAGTTTACGGGCTTGGAGGCGCTTTAAGGCTGTGACGCTCTTTTTTTTAAGCCCTCAATTCCAAACCCCAGGCCCTTAGCCAAAACCCTAAACCCTAAACCCTAAACCCTAAACCCTGAACCCTGAACCCTGAACCCTGAACCCTGAACCCTGAACCCTGAACCCTACCGACTCTAGGGTCCCCAACTTGGACCCTAAACCCTAAACCCTAAACCCTAAACCCTAAACCCTAAACCCTGCAGTTTCGGAACTGACTCTGCAGGCTACGCCGTGCCGCCTCCCAACCGATACATTCCGATGCTCGGCGTGCAGAATTCTGTAAACCCCCCAAGGGTTTAGGGCTTAGGGTTTAGGGTTCAGGGATACTTGGGGGGTTCAGGGTACTTATATAACCCCAATTAAAACTGTACGTATAAGCCCCTAAGTCCTCCAAGTAGTTACAAGAAGACGTAAAAATTGGGCTTAGAAGTACCCATGAACCTCCAAGTAAGCCTCCTAAACCTAAACCCCTAAACCCCTAAGCCCCCCTAAACCCTAAACCCTCAAACCTTAAGTAGCTTCCTGAAGATGCAGGGAAAACCCACATGAACATAGGGATCCTACTATTGGGGTATAAGGGCCCCTATAAGGGGGATTCTGGAAACCCAGTCTGTAGAATCCTTATGTAATGTTTATGTGTTTTTTCGGCGCCCTGGGTAGGTAGTGCGATCGAACACGCATCAGGAGAGATTTCTCGCCACGGAATGCGCAGGCGCAGCTGCTGAATCTCGGGGTAGCAACCTGCGCCGGGGTTCTGCATGGTAGTTGCCAGTAGTTACGCGCCCAGGCCCTACGATAAGAATGCTGAAGCTTGTTGGCGTGTCAGAAGCATTGTTGCACCAGAAGGGTCTGGAACTGGCGCTAGAATTGGGGTCTTCTCGGGTTTTCGGTGCCTTCCTGGTTAAGACACTCACCCTGCTGGGACCCTTAACCTCACTAACTCACACTAGACCTCCCATATCAATCCTTATCCAACTCTTACCGAAAGCCTCTTGCGATAATTATGCGGCTGTATTCTAGCACCTGTGTCGGCCACAGGGTGCAAACCCTTGCCTGCCTGAGGACCCAATTCGTACATACCCCCCTTGCGGCAAACACAGCCCTAAATCCTAAGACCTTCTCAACCGCAAGGGCTTCTATGGGCCCTGTGTAATTGGAACCCTAAACCCTAGGGGTTATCAACCCCGAACCCTACACCCTACAAGCCATGCGGTTTAGGGTTTAGGGTTGAGAGTTTAGGGTTTAGGGTTTAGGCAACCCCAAGCCCTGAAGCCAACTATAACCCTACACGGACCTACGCCCAAAGCAAGCGTAGGTGCCAGCGGCCGAGCGAGCAGAGGCTATAGCAGAGCCTCCCCGCGTGCTCCAGGATGTTGCACAGGGAGATGGGTTGCGAGTTTCAGGGTGTTGGGTTTAGGGTTCAGGGTTTAGGGTTTGGGGTTTGGGGTTCGGGGTTTGGGGTTTGGGGTTTAGGGCTAGGGTTCAGGGTTTCAGGGTATACGGGTGGAGGGTTCATTTTTAGGGTCTCGGGCCGAACCCCAACAAGCTAGCTCTAAACCGCAAAGCCTTGAAAGCCTAAGTCCCTACACCCCGAAAGCCACGCACAGCCCCGAAACCCCGAACGCCACATCTGACAGTGTCCAGGACCTGGAGTAGGCCCTTGTTCCCTTTTGTTCGGGCTTCGGTTCCTTCATCAACCCTAAACCCTAAACCCTAAACCCTAAACCCTAAACCCTAAACCCTAAACCCTAAACCCTAAACCCTAAACCCTAAACCCTAAACCTGAACCCTAAACCCTAAACCCTGCACCCCCTTAATAAAGCAAAAAGGCACCCTCATCTCTTGGGTCTAGGTGTAGCGTTGAGGTTACGCGGGAAGGCTGCTGGTGTAGCATGGCATCACTCTTCGGCATCATGTGGGGTTTGGGGTTTAGGGTTTAGGGTAAACCCTAAACTTTAAACCCTAAACACTACACCCTAAACCCTAAAACCTAAACCCTAACCCCTATAAACCTTGAGACAGCAGATTGGTACCCACCTTTGCAGATGGCCGGCCAGTGGCCGCAGATGGCCGGCCAGCGGCCGCAGATTGTCGGCCCGTGGCCGCAGATTGTCCCCCCCCCGCCGCCTGCAGCCACAGATTGTCCCCCCGCGGTCGCTCGCGGCCGCAGATTGTCCCCCCTGCGGCCGCGCCGCAGACTGTCCCCCTGCGGCCGCCCGCGCCGCAGATTGTCTCCCCGCGGCCGCAGATGTTCATGGCACAAGCAGCTTTTGTCCGCGATGTGCAGAGACGTGAACCGCACGAGAGTCAGGCACCCGAGCATGGTGACATCGATCGGTACACGCGATGTCCAATGATGGGGATGCCCAAACCCCAATTACACCCTCAACCCCTAAACCCACTCTCGGGATGAACTCTCATCGATCAGCCCAACCCTAAACCCTAGTTTCGAGGCTACCCCCGTGTTGCAAAGCCTCGAGATCGCGCTTAGGGTTTTCATTTTCAGGCTTCAAGGGCTTATGAGGTGGCAGCGGGGCCTTAAACCACCACACCCCAAGCTCCAAAACCCTGCATGGTTTGCGGTTTAGGGTTTAGGGTTTAGGGTTTAGGGACTTGAACCTCTCAGCCATTACATCCCGGCTGCCGGAGGACGACGAGCGGCATCTCGGTGGCAAGTCGGCCTAGGCCCTCATAACCCGAAACCACCCTTAACCCTAAACCCTGTACCCTGTACCCTGTATACCCTAATCCCACCCTGAGCCTCATTGGAAGATTCAGCATATGGGTATTTCCCAAAATGGGGGTACCCCTTTTATACCCCAAATAGAATAGAATCCCCTTAAAGGGACCCCCAAAAAGGTACCCCCCCATTTGGGAAACCCCTAAACCCTAAACCCTAAACCCTAAACCCTAAACCCTAAACCCTAAACCCTAAACCCTAAACCCTGTAATCTAGATGAAGGTGTACGAATAGCTGTCCTTCGGTACTCGGCTCTGAGGCTTTGGGGGGCTGGGGGCAGGAACTGATGGGATGCTTGGTATCTTCCCTTTCTAGGATCCCTTTTTTGGGGGGTTTAGGGTTTAGGGTTCAGGGTTTAGGGTGTAGAGTTTAGGGTTTAGGGTTTAGGGTTTAGGATTCAGGGTTTAGGGTTTAGGGTTTAGAGTTTAGGGTTTAGGGCTACTAGGACCCAGAGTAGGCCCCCTATTCCCTTTTGTTTTAAGGGTTTGGGCTCTCTTACAAACCCCATTGAAACCCAGAAAAGGGCACCCTTTTTGGTTCCTAGGTTCGTCCTGGGTCTAGCTTTGTTGTGGTTTGAGAGCATCCTAACCCGACAGAAGTCCTGAACCCTTAGCCCTCTGTAGGACTATTCTTCAGAGGGTTTAGGGTTTAGGGTTTAGGGTTTAGGGTTTAGGGTTTAGGGTTTAGGGTTTTTGCCCTAAACCAGGACCATAAACCCTAAACCCTACACCCTAAACCTGAAAACCAAAACCCCAAACCCCCAAAAAACCGATTTAGGACGATTCCTCAGAGGGTTTTCAGGGCCCAGACCCCCAAGGTGGCACTGCCTCCTACAACGGGGATCGATGCTTCAGAGGGTTTAGAGTTTAGGGAATCTTCTTCAGAGGGTTTAGGGTTTAGGGTTTAGGGTTTAGGGCTAGGGTTTAGGGTTCAGGGTTCAGGGTTCAGGGTTTAGGGTTTAGGGTTTCGGGTTTCGGGTTTAGGGTGTAGGGTGTAGGGTTTAGGGCTAGGGCTTAGGGTTTTCAGGGGGCCAACCCAAGGTGGCAGATCTTCTACAAGGGCGATCGATGCTTCGGCATTCCCAAGGCGGCCGCTTGCCGTGAGAGGTCGGGGGGCCCCTGCGCCTGACTTGGCGGTGGACCCCGAAACCCTAAACCCTAAACCCCAAACCCTAAACCCTAAACCCTAAACCCTAACCCTAAACCCCAAACCCTAAACCCTAAACCCCTGGAAAGCCTCAGGCGTTCATGGGAGCTCTGCGGTTTAGGAACTCGCGGGGGCGAGGCTTTATCGGGCTTAGGGCTCTGGGTTTAGGGTTTAGGGTTTAGGGCTAGGGTTTAGGGTTCAGGGTTCAGGGTTCAGGGTTTTGGTGGTCGGGGGGCTCAGGACGCCTCGGTCTCGCTGTGTCACCCAATGCAGGTTGTTGCTCTTGCTCTGCGTGGGGTTTCTTTTCACCCTAAACCCTAGGGTTTTGGGTTTAGGTTTTAGGATTTAGGGTTTAGCGTTTACCTAGACCTTAGAAACCCTAAACCCGGGAACTATCCTGGCGAAGGTACAGCCGAAATCCCTAAGTTTTTGGTGTTCAGGGGTTTAGGGCTTAGGGTTTAAGGTTTAAGGTTTAAGGTTTAGGGTTTAGGGTTTAGGGTTTAGGGTTTAAGGTTTAGGATTAGGGTTCAGGATTTTAACTCCTAAACGAGGCCACCGCCAACCCGAATCCGCCCCCTTGGACCGTGTGAGGTCGTCCTCATTTTCCTGGGGATGCCAGGCCCGATGCCACGAACCATTACAACCCTAAACCCTAAACCCTAAACCCTAAACCCTAAACCCTAAACCCTAAACCCTAAACCCTAAACCCTAAACCCTAAACCCTAAACCCTAAACCCTAAACCCTAAACCCTAAACCCTAAACCCTAAACCCTAAAACCTAAACACTAAACCCTAAACCCTAAACCCTAAACCCTAAACCCTAAACCCTAAACCCTAAACCCTAAACCCTAAACCCTAAACCCTAAACCCTAAACCCTAAACCCTAAACCCTAAACCCTAACCCTAAACCCTAAACCCTAAACCCTAAACCCTAAACCAGACACCAAGTTCGGACCTTTGGCTTGCTGGCACAGATGCCGGAAGCATTACAAAAAAAGTAATTTCGTTGTGGTCCCGACAAAGCCATCCTTTGCCAGAACCCCCAAAACCCTATTCCTGAGGCCCCCCCCTAAGGGAAGTGTAGGTTAGGAAAAGGGTTTAGGGTTTAGGGTTTAGGGTTTAGGGTTTAGGGTTTAGGGTTTAGGGTTTAGGGTTTAGGGTTTAGGGTTTAGGGTTTAGGGTTTAGGGGCTGTGCTGTGGTTTTCCCAGCCGCGCCGAGCAGCACGCAAAAATCGCCAGAGCCCTTCAGATGAGCTTTGGACCCTAAAGTTGATGGTTTAGAGTTAAGCGCGTCCCTGTTCACCAGAAACCCTGCGATAAGAGGCCTAACTTACAAGCTGGGCTTCAACCGATAATCCCTTAAAGCCTTAGAGTCTTAGAGCCCTAACCCCTAGTACCCCAAACATAAACCCTCAACTCCGAAACCCCCAAAAGCCCTAAACCCCTAAAGCCCTACGCCCTACAGTCCCAAACCATAAACCCTAAACCCTATAAACCTGAATCCTTGAAATCCGAACACCCCCCCGCAAGCCCTCAACCAAACCCGGCGGGCTACGGCACTCGGGAGCTCAGGACACAAAGGTCGAACCCCTAAACCCTATAAACCCTATAAACCCTATAAACCCTATAAACCCTATAAACCCCATAAACCCATAAACCCTATAAACCCGATAAACCCTGTAAACCCTTTCAACCCTATAAATTAAAAACCCTAAACCCTAAACCCTATAAACCCTAACCCCCCCGAACCTCTTAGGGTTGTAAGGTCTGGGTTTAGGCTTTAGGCTTCTGGGGTTGGATCTTTCGGGCTTTGAAGGGTTGAGGGTAGGGTTCTTGGGATTCTTAGTCAGGGTTTAGGGTTTTGGGTTTAGGGTTTAGGGTTTAGGGTTTAGGGTTTACGGTAACTGTTCTAGCATTCACTAGTCAGTAGGGGCTCCAGGCTTAGGAACAAACCCACCCACCCAAAGAATCCCATAACATTAAGAAGTATAAAGTTCACTCAACAACGGTGCCGACGCACCAAAAATGGCTCAAGAACGGTGCCGACGCACCAAATGGTTCAAGAACGGCGCCGAATACACCAAAAATGGCTCAAGAACGGTGCCGATTGCACCAAAAAGTGCTCAACAACGGGGGGGAAATGCACCAAAAGGTTTCTCGGGGTTATTTAAATCTAAAAGGATAGAGAGGGTTTAGGGTTTAGGGTTTGGGGTGTAGGGTTAGGCTTCTTAGGGTTCTTGGGGTTCTTGTGAGGGTCAAGGGCTTAGGGATTTTGGGGTTCTTAGTTAGGGTTCTTAGGGCTCTAAGGGTGCATAAGTTGCACATATCTTGTTAAGGCGTTAGGGTTTAGGGTTTAGGATTTAGGGTTACCCTAAACCCGAAGCCCTAAACCCTACCTTGTTAAGGCTTGGTTAGGGTTTAGGGTTTAGGGTTTAGGGTGTAGGGTTTAGGGTTATAGGGTTATAGGGTTTAGGGTTAGAGGGTTTAGGGTTTAGGGTTTCGGGCTTAGAGTTTAGGGTTTTTATGGTTTAGGGCTTGGGGGTTTCTTTGGGTGAGCACGCCGAATCTCGGCAGATGACACCGTGGAGGAGGATGCGGTGCCGTCGCGGCTCTGGCTGCCGGGAGCCCTGGCCCTCCGATCTCCTGGGCCTCTGAACCCCCAAAACCCCAAGCCTTACAAGCCCTAAGCCCGAAACCCTAAACCATAAGCCCTAAACCCTAGGCCCTAAGCCCGAAACCCCAAACCCCAACACTTCCCCCAAACTTGAAATCCCCCAACCCCAACTTTCTCTAAACCCCCAGCCCTATAAGCCCGATCTTTTGGTCCTTTAACCCTGCACACTCTTCGGGTTTAGGGTTTGGGGCATAGGGTTTAGGGTTTAGTTGTTCAGGGGACCCTTAAGAACCCGACCTTTCTTCCTAAACACTACACACCCTGAAGCATTGAAGGGTTTTCTCGTGCTCTTTTCAGGGGATGTATTGCGCTGTATGGCTCCAGATGTTGGGTTCTCCCCTAAACCCCAAAACTCTAAACCCTAAACCCCAAAACCCTTAACGGCTCTCAGACCCCCTCCTCCCCCCTTGCGAATCTTCCTGAGAGACTGTCGAGTCATCAGGTTTAAGGGCTTACGCAAAGGCTCAGGATTTTTTGGGTTTATGAGTTTAGCGTTTACCTCGATGGGGAACGCTGCCACTGCGGGATGCGGTCTCGGCCGCCATCCGAAGAGCGACGCATGTATCCGCAGTACGGTGGAATCAAAGAGCATCAAGCTGCCAATGCACTGTCCCGCGGCAAGAGCGTGCAGGACCATGCACGAGTGAGCCTGCCTTCTGAGTCACGACTCATCGCCCGTAGTAGCTACTGTATTACTAAGCTCGTGACTCGGGACGCTGGAGGCCTGTCTTTTCAACTAAAGGAGAGAGGGCACCTCTATATTTAGGGACTATACAAGGTATGTATATGCAGTATATATATATATATATACATCTATCACCCTGAACCCTAAACCCGAAACCACATGTTACATGTAGTCCCTTCTAGGGTTTAGGGTTTAGGGTTTAGGGTTTAGGGTTTAGGGTTTAGGGTTTAGGGCCGCTCCCCCAAACTCCTCCAGGCTGGCGTTGACGGACTACCTTTCCGAGATGTTCTACGATGCCAGCTACGCGGGCTTCCAGTTCCAAGTGTCGAATGAGCCCGGCCCCAAGCCAACCCCCAACACACAGCTTTCAGCTTTAAACCCTTAGCAATCCCTTAGCTCTATCCCCTGGCATCTATGAACCCTGTAAGCCCTGTGGACTCTTGACCTGTAAGACATTTTGTTCATGGTTTGAAGCGCAACCGTGCTTTCACCTTCAGGCATTCTGGCTTTTGAGCCTCCTAGAGGCTTGGGGGGACATGTGCTGTCAAAAAAGGCCCCAAGACCCTATACCCTAAACCCTAAACCTACCACCGGCTCTCTAAACCCTAAATCCCAAAATTCCATTTAAAAATATTACCCTAAACCCTAAACCCTAAACCCTAAACCCTAAACCCAAAGAACCCGAAGGATCGACGGCCTCTCCATCCAGTTCGCAGGCTTCAGCCACTGGGCGCAGCCTTAGGCCGCATCTGCGCCCCGAGAATGTGGACTGTTGGGTTTAGGGTTTAGGGTTAAGGGTTTAGGGTTACTTACGGTATCGTTTAGGGTTTAGGGTTGAGGGTTGAATGGGATCGGAAAGGGCGAGATGGGTTCAGGGTTCAGGGGGCAGTTTCGGAGTTGGCGATGCAACTTCGCTTGCCCGGGGGGGGGGGGGGATGTAGAAGGGGGCCCTATGTCAAAGAAGCACAAACCCCCAAACCCCACCCCCCAACCCAACCCCTACTAAACCCCAGGCCCCCAACAAGCCCAACCCCTGCCAAAGCCATCGAAAGGTGACAAGCTGGTCTTGCTCGTCGAGAAGGTCCTGGCCGCGTTGTCAGATTTTCAAGGCCCCTACCTCGCTTCGGGAACAGGTTGAGGGTGTGGAGACAGAGAGAGAGAGAGAGAGAGAGAGAGAGAGAGAGAGAGAGAGAGAGAAAGAGAGAGAGAGAGGGGGGGGGGGGGAGTGAGACAGGGACTAGGTACCCTTCTACAGTCCCTTAAAGAGGGTTTAGGGTTCAGGGTTTTGCTTGACTTGGTCGCCCAGTGGTACCCTTTTGCCCTTGTTGGGTTCTTGGTGTCTTTGAGCTTGCAAAAGTAGCCCCGCACCCGCAAAGGGGTACCCTAGTTCTGGTCTGCTTACCGAAGTAGATATATATGTTCGCCCAGTGGGTTTAAAAGAGGACCATGTTTAGGACTCTTTCTCAGCGGGTTTTAAGGGCCAGCTACGGGGCCACCGAGTACTTCATGTGGGAGATAGGAACCCCTACAGTGCCCTTGCAGGGCTTAGGGAGCCAGGGAGTCGATGGGTTTACGAGTCATCGTTTCGGGTTTAGGGTTTAGGGTTTAGGGTTTAGGGGTTTAGGGTCTCGGGTCTAGGGTTTAGGGTTCAGGGTTGTTCAGTGCCTCATTTTGTGCTCAGGCAGGTGCGAAACGCAAGGTTTCTTGCTGCCCCTGCCATGCTCCCGAAGGTCTGAGAGAACCGTTATAGTTCCTTAAGCCCTTATCCTTGGGATGTTCCCCCTCATACGAACACCCCCGTATTATATTCCCTTTTAAGGACTGTTCGTAGCCCTTATCCTGTTGGTAGCCCAGTGGTAACCTCTTTCCCTCTTTTTGGCTTTGTAAACTTAGTAGCTGAGAGAGCACACTTTACATTTTTGGGGATACTATACTCCCCTATAGAAGTGAAAGTGTACACGTCTTGAGGGCTTATGAACTCAACTAAGTAAAAAGGCCGACCCCAAAAAGGGTGGGTACTGGGATCCCTACATGTGCACGTGTACAAACACCCGCGGCCCGCGTGACACGATGCCCGCGACCTTCTGAACTGCATCCAGATGGCCCAAAAGTTTCAGGTTTAGGGTTTAGGGTTTAGGGTTTAGGGTTTAGGACTGCACACATGAAGTAAACCAAAGGACCAGTCCATGCCCCGACAGGTCCTTCCGATGAGGACAGCTGGGGAGGGACCCCTTTTCTGTAGGGTCGTTTAGGGTGCCAGCTCAAGTTTAGGGTTTAGGGTTTAGGGTTTAGGGTTTCGGGTTTAGGGTTTAGGGTTTAGGGTTCCGAGTTCATGTTGGTAGGCTTTAGGGCTTTCATGGTCCATTTTTTTCAAAATGGTTGGGGTTCAGACTCCAGGTACGAACGTTGGATTCAGGATTCGGGTTTCGGGGTAAAGGGTCAGGGCTTGACGAGTGTACCACGTGCACTTTCAAGGGCGCGGTGTAACGTGTTTGGCAATTTGGGTTGTAGGGCAGAGGGTGGGGTCCATTGAGGATAGAAACCGCAGGACTCCTCCTTCCAAGTATATATATATCTATATATATGTAAATCCTCGACCCTAAACCCTAAACCCTAAACCCTAAACCCTAAACCCTAAACCCTAAACCCTAAACCCTAAACCCTAAACCCTAAACCCTAAACCCTAAACCCTAAACCCTAAACCCTAAACCCTAAACCCTAAACCCTAAACCCTAACCCTGCATGGGGGGCTTCTGGGAGCCCCCGGCTCTGGGGTTTGGGGTCTTGGGTTCAAATTGCAGTGCCGAGAGGCCCCGCAAAAGAAGTCCCGGAGCGGTCCTTCTTGCCCTCAAGAAGTCTCCCCAAGGGTCCATGTACCTGAGTGTAGGGTTTAGGGTTTAGGGTTTGGGGTGCGGAGCTGCAATTTGTATTGAAGAAAAGAGTTGGTGATGAAGAATAAAGGGTCAATGTACCCGCTACCATTTTGGCTCAAGATCGGGCCATGCGCCTAGAGAAGAAAGGGTGCTTGGTGTTTTGGGTTGGTTTGTTGTTGGTTGGTCCAGGGGATCAAGGGCTTCTGTTGGGGTTGACTGTTTTGTTCCCTGTCCTCCTTCGGTTGCCCCCCGTAGGTTATGAGCCCAAATTAGGCTTCCTGCGGTATAGGTAAAGATCTTTGGTTTGTTCCGTGCCATGGACATGTTGCGGCGTCGCTCAGAACCTGGACTGTCATCCGCGGCCAATGAAGCCGAAGAAAATCGTGGTGATGGGGGTGAAGAACGACAGCAAGGGGTGCAAGCACTGACAGATGGTAGGGAAGTTGCAATGATACAACAAACGTCTCAGGTGGAAAATGAAGCGGTTCCGTTTCCAGCAGCGAATCCTTTCTGGAGCGAGCGGGCTCATGAAGAAATGAGACTGAGGCAATCAAGGCCAGCAAGTCTTCCTGCGAGCGGAGGGGATAGAAGTGGTGAAGAAACAAGAAGGCCACCGTCGTTGCCAGAACTTCGGGATCGGGAACCTGCACCAGCTGAGAGGCCATCGTCAGGTTTAATGGGCCAGATGGAAAGAGGTAATATTGGTGAGACACAAGGCGAGGAAGAGCTTATTCCTGATCTGAGTGGTGAAGAACAAGGTGAAGATATGGCAGTGGTTAAGCGTGCACTTAAAGAGTTGCTTGTGCAAACAAAGGAGCTGGGAAACAGGTTGCATCGGGTGGAGGAGAAAAGCTATACCTCTGCTGCATCTGGGTCAGCTTCAAGAGCACGGAGCACTGGAATGGTGGACGCAAATGCTGCATATCCCTTGGGAATGACTCCAGAGAAACAGTACCCGCCAGGACAAGTTTTCTACACTGATGGTATGGGTGGTTTTTGGACTGTGTTGCCTGATGGGACATGGCTGGTGATTGAGGGCTACGACCTGCCCAAGGGTTGTGACCTTCAACCCTTGCCTGAGCCCAGGAAAGGGGATGCTCATGTGGAGGATGAAAAAGAAGTGCCAATGATGCACGTAGCTGAAGGGAAGAAACCTTCCAGATTGCCTCCATTGAATTACCCCATGGGAGGTTCTGCAAGTGGTGGGTATGCAAGTGGACCACCTGGTTTAACACATGTTCCGATTCCTTCCTTGCCGTCAGGTGTTGATGGTTCTGCCGCACCGATGGGAAATCAGCCCGGTTTTGTTTCAGCTCGGGAAACTTCGACGCAAGAGAACCCAGCAGGATCGGGTGGATATACAATGGTGGATGATGTTCCATATCGGTGGAAAATGATCGCTGGGAAGTTGGAATTAGAAAAGGTTCCGCTCACAGCTTTTACGCCTGGAATGGGACATGGACTGCCTCAAGGGCCTGGTGGAAGGGTCAGCTTACCTCCTGGAGCAGTAGTGCCACGTGGTATGCCAAACATTGGTGATAGTTCTGGAACTGAACGTCCGGAGGCTCTTGGGAAGCAAGTGATGAGCCTTCCTACTTTGGCAGACTACACACCAAGCAATCCGACGGCACTAGGTGATTGGATCGCAATGATCGAGCCAATGTTGTCTTCGCTGACAGATACAGGAAGAGTGTGGTGGCAATCCGTCTATACAAAGGCGTATCAGGCGTACGCCAAATGGTTGAGTGTCTCTCCGCTGGAAAGGTTGGGCATCAAGGCTGAGCTGGAAGGGCTCAAGGTGGTTCGAACTGTACATGTTTTGTTGGAGCAGAGAGCGGTGTCTTTGCTGCTACAGGCGATTCCGGAGAGATTGAAGACCGAGATCGTTTCCACTCGAATGTTGGGGTCGGTGATGATATTTTACAAGTTGCTGACAGTCTACCAACCAGGTGGAGCAAACGAGCGCAGCACAATGTTAAACTTCTTGGTGCAACCATCTTCAGCAACCTCGATCTCAGAGGCTATTAAGGGAGTGCGTCAATGGGCGCAATGGCGTTCCCGATTAAGGGAGCTGCGAGCATCCGAGCCGGACGCTACCTTGCTTATCAAGGGATTGGATGCTTTATCATCCGCGTTGCTGGCAAAACACCCTACGGTGCATTTCAGAGTGGCATCCTTTCGGGAGAAATTGGGGGTGGACTACTCGCCGACCTCTGAAACTGCGACACAACTAGCTGAAATGTTACAGGCAGAGTTTGAACTGCTATTGCATAGCGCTGGTGATCCAGAGGTGAAGCAGGACTCGGACGCCAAGAAAAGGGCAAGGTTAAACAAGGCCCAAAAGGGAACTGGTGACGAGACAGAGGAGGGTGACAAAGGCAAAGGGAAAGGAAAAAGGTACAGCGGTGATGGTGAACGTCCATTCTGTTGGATATTTGGGAAGACAGATGCAGGCTGCAAGTTCGGATCACGCTGCAAATTTCGCCATGACAAGGACTCCCTGGAGCGTGGAAGATGTTTTGAATGTGGGGCCGTTGGCCATCTACAGCCGCAGTGTCCATACAAAGATGGTGCAAGTTCCAATGCGGACTCAAATCCCGAAAGGAATAGATCTAAAGGGAATTCTCCCAAAGGGGGAAAGGGCGGCAAAGGTGCAAAATGGGGAAATGCCAAAAAGGCAGAAGTGGCTGAAGGGGGAGATGAGACGGCTAATGCGGGATTGGAGAAAGGTTCTGCAAGTCCCTCATCACCATCAACACCCAATCAGGTCCTTGCTGAAGCGTTAGAGGTGCTGAAATCTATGAAGCTGTCATCAGCGCAGTCAGCATCAAGCGGGGATCCCAGTGTTCGAATGTTATGTGGCTCTGGATTGTTTCAGCAGGAAGGGAGAGTGGCGTTGGTGGATACAGCTGCTACGCATCTTGTGCGGACGCTTTTTCCATGGGAATGTTTACCCGACACTACTGTTATGGTGCAAAGCGCGCTTGGTGGTGTGACAATGAGGATTACAGAGAAAGGGACATTGATCAGGGAAGACAATGGGCCCCTGATTATCCCTCTCTGGTTGATTTTGGAGTTTGGGGCGAACCTCACCGTGATCAATGGGATGTGTCACGTGAGTGCAAAATCTTCGCTGGACCAGCTCTTGTGGTTTGAACATGGCTGTTTGGTTATGGATTACAAAACAGCTGAAAAGATGGTTTTGCATGCTGAAAGGCAGCGTGCATCTTGGTCCCATTCTCAATGGAGGAATGGAAGGGCGGACTGTGGAGTCGGTTCGTCTGATGCCACGTTGTTGCCGAAGCAGGGAGAAGGCCGAGGAGTATGCGTTCTACATGTGGCCAGGGTTTCTGACACCAATGAGTGTTCGGGAATGGGCATGTTGGACTCGGGAGCATCACATCCTCTCAGATCACTTCGTCCTGGTGAACAGCTTCCGCAGCAAAAGGTGTTGGTGTCTTTAGCTGTTGGATCTCGGGAGATGTGTATTACCCCAGGTGGGACCCTGGTAACTCCTGAAATGGTAGATCCACTAGTGCCAATTGGCAAAGCGAGCGCTTTGGTTGGTCTCAGAGTTCAGTGGCGTGGTGGCAAGTGCACAGCCTCACATCCTGTTCTGGGGGAACTTCGCGTTCGAGATCTGAATGGGTGCCCTTGTTTGGAAAAGGAGGTGGCGCTTCAGATCATTGATGAAATGGATTGGTGTTCACCAAAGCAAGCATTGAAGGTGGCACGTATGGTTCAAGGGTGTCCGAATACGGACAACGAGGTGGCTGTAAAAGCGTCGTTGCAAAGCGCAGCGCGGACAGCGTCAGCGAATGAGGAGGAGTTCGTCCAGGCATGCTGGCGATTTCTTCGGTGGTATTATGGGGATATACCAGAAAATATGCTGATGGAGCTGTTGCCACGTGGAGATATTGCGGCGTTGCCTTTCAACCGTCATAAAAGGAGACGGCTGGCACGAGCAAAAAGGGTGGTGGTACACCTATTTTCAGGAAAACAAAAATGGCATTTTCCCAGTCGGGATGTGGAGGTACTGGAGCTGGATTTGAAGAAAGGCGGTGACCTACATAATTCGAGCGTCTGGAAGTATCTTCTGCATCTGGCGGCTGAAGGAAAGGTGGTTGCTGTGGTTGGAGGACCTCCATGCAGGACAGTGTCAAGGTTGAGAGGTGAAGACGGTGGTCCACCTGTATTACGCCGGCGCTGTGGGCCTGAACGGTTGGGATTAAAGAGTCTTCCTTGGCCGCATCAAGAATTAGCTCAAAAGGATGGTGTTTTACTTCTGAAGATGCTTTTCCTATATGACGTGGCGGTGCATTCAAGGTGTGAAACTGCTGAGGTCATCAATGGAAGTTCTGTCTTCTTTGGCATGGAAAGTCCTGGGGACCCTGAACTCATAGGGAAAGATTTCTCTCAGAGCGGCAAAACGGTCTTGAGTGCTGAGGATCTGGTGGATGGTTCTCAGGAAGGGTTCTCAAGTCCTACCTTCTGGAGTTGGCCGGAGGTGAAAAGCTTTTGTGAGCGTTATGGAATGTAAGCTGCACATTTTGATCAAGGAGCATTGGGACATGCTCTGGTGAAGCCTACGACTTTCCTGGTGTCTGATATGGAACTGTGGGAATCGTTGGAACAGGTTCGCGTGGTTGTTCCGTGGTCAGCAACATTCGCTTCTACCCTGGAAGAGCGTATTGGACAATCCTCCATATGGGCGCGATGGGCGTTTGGATTGGTTAAAAGAATACGTCACAGGTTGGCACAATGGTTGCATGAGAGCGATGCTGAACGGGAAGCTATGATGTTAAAAAAGGAAGAACGAGAAGGGACGTTACGGAGGTTAACAGCTGAGGAGCGAGCTTTCCGTGACCATTGCCTAAGGGGGCATATTCCTTTCAGACGTGATTGTCAAATTTGTGTGTCTGCCGCTGGAAGAGAGCGTCGCCATTTGAGGCGGAAGCATGGGGATGCTTACACTTTATCATTGGACTTGGCGGGTCCATACAAGTGTTCAAAGGATGCTCACCAGCAGAAGCCACGACACGCTGTTATTGGTGTGTATCAGTTTCCAATGTTGGATCCCAATGTGGGTCGCCCTCCAGAAAAGGAGGAAGATGCGGATGAGGTGGAAGATCAGGTGGCAGATGAAGGTGCTGGTGTCGGAGAATGGTTAGGCGATGCAGTCGCAAACTTCGAAGAGGAAGACTCTGCGCCGGTGGAACCTGCGCCAGTTCTGGAGGCAGAGGTGTTGAAAATCCAAGCTTCTGAAAAATCCTGGAAGGAACTGAAGGACCACTTGACCCAACCTGTCCGTATGATCAACTTCGTTACGGTGGAGCCGATTGTGGACAAGCAGCAAACAACTGTTTTGTCGGCAGTTCAAAGAATGATGGTGCGCTTGCAGAGACATGGGTATCCGGTGTTGAGAATCCACTCAGATCGAGCGGGGGAGTTTGTCAATGCACGCTTCCGGTCCTTTTGTGAAACTCGTCTGATATATAGGACCGCTGGTGATCCTGGAGTCCCGCAAACAAATGGGCGCGCTGAAGCATGTGTGGGTTTATTCAAACGTGGTGTGAGGTCGCTCTTAAAGGAGGCGCGACTCGGGCCGGCGTACTGGGCACTGGCTGCTCGCCATTGGTCAATGTTACGGTGGCATAAAGCTGAAAGGGAGTTGGGGTTAAACCCGAAAGCATTGCTTCCCTTTGGTGCTCAGATTCAAGTCAAACGTCGTCCGTGGGAGTTGCTGGGTCCGGATGGAACAAAGAAAGGTCGGCAATGGGTCGATCGTACGCAGCCCGCGCTTCTGTTGGGTCCATGTGATGACCTACCGGGTGGTTATTGGGTGGAAGCTCAAGGGACTGCAAAAGATCCGGATGAACTGGTGTTATTTCCCTGCACTACGATTTTTTCCAATATAAAGGAACCGCCTGAATTGGAGCTGGAAGGGGTGGTAGAAGAACAGGAGTCGGAGCCTTCTCCTCCAGAGCATCGTCTCAAGGGGAAAAAACCGGCGCTTCGGTTCGCTGATGAGGAAGGTCCTCCTTTACCTCCGCCTCGCGATCCTCCAGTTCGCCGTCGGTTGGTGGCAAAAAGCCCGGCCTCTTCACTGCGTGGTCATGTGGGCTCCTTGCGCTTGCTTCGCAAGCGGGGGGAGAGTCCGCCCTTAGAAATTTTCGAGGATGACATGCAGGGTCTGGGGGAGCTGGAAGAAAATGCAGATGTTGAGGACAATGTTCCTGGTGATGAGTATTGGCCAACATGCTGTTCTCCTCATGAAGATGCTTATTTGGTCTGCAAAAGTGAGACTGCCGAGGATGGAGCACAGTTGGAAAAAGAAGAACAAAAAGCCAAGTCAATGTATGAAAGGTCTATGTACGATTACGTGGACTGTGAGGAGCTTTTGGAAGGGATTGTATACCCAAAGAGGGTGAATCGAAGAGGTGGTATCAACAATTGGTGCACAAGTACGCGAGCTCTGGTGTTGGGCCACTATACTCATGGCGGAGTGTGTGGTATTACAAAAGAGACTCATCGAAGACCATGGCTATGTCGTTACCTGGCATCATTTGTGAGGCACCACAATCCTGAGGCCAAATTCTCGGCTCTTCAGATCTCATGCAATGCTCCGGTATCATTGCATAGGGATAGTCACAATGAAAAGCATTGCTGCAATTATGTGTGTGGCTTTGGTGACTATAAGGATGGTCAGCTGTGGGTTGAGGATGAAAAGGCTTTAGAGGAAGGAGCTGAAGTGGTGGAGCAATACTATGGGAAGAAAGTCTTGCCTGGAAAATTAGTTGATATCCACTGGAACTTCATGTCGTTCTTTCCGAGAAAATTGCATGGTCCTATGCCTTGGAAAGGGAACAGGGTATCCTTGACAGGGTACACACCTGTTTTTATGGAGCGTTTGAGCTACAAGGATAGGTGCTATCTTCTCCAATGTAAGTTTCCTCTTCCGGAACCGCAAGCTGAAGAAGGTGGAAAAAGGAAATGGTTAAAAATGACGTTGAAAGAGACCTCGCTGGACGACATTGCGGAGGAAGGTGACTATGCTGTGTTCGAAGCGCACCAATGGGCCCTAGAAGAGCATTTGAGTATTCGACGCCTAATTGCTGAACAGGAATGTTGCGCTTTGGACGAGTTCCATGGATCGGCCAATGAGTCGAATGGAGAAAAAGGATCAGAGACTAGAGAATGGCTGGTTAAAGCAAAAAAGACCGAAGAACAGCTCTCGAGGTTTTTGGTCAAAGCAGCTCAAGTTCAGCAAGTGGTACAAGAAAATACCGCGCTTGAGGCAGCAGAGGAGGTCGAGTTCCTGCAAACAAAAACAATCCCTACACAAGAAGCCATGCAAGAGCTGGAGAAGTGGAGGGAATCATTGTCGGACGAGGTGAAGTCTTTGGTTAAAGAGTTGGAGGTGGTGGAACCAACAACTCAAGAAAAGCTGGACAAATTGGCGGAAGAGCCTGATGCACCGGTGATTGAGTACGTGCCCAGTCTGGTGGTGTTTACCCGGAAGCAAGGGACAGGGAGGCGACGTGCCCGTATCTGTGCATGTGGCAATTTTATTTCGTCAACGGCAGCTACAGAGTACGAAGGGCCGAGGTCCCTCAGTCGTCACTCGCTGTACGCTCCTGGTTTAGATTCAACTACATTCAGGTGTCAAGTGAGGCACGCGGCATATATGGTGTGCATCATCGCTGGCTTAGACATTTCCAAAGCTTTTCTGACGGCGCCGATGAATAGGGCGCAAAGAGAAGGGCGTCTGGTGGTGGTGCAGCCCCCAAGGGCGGCAGTGAAATTGGGTCTTTGCACAAAGGAGGAGCGGTGGATTGTGAGGAAGGCCTTGTACGGTTTGGCCGAAAGTCCTGCAGCATGGGTGGAGTGGCGAGATCAGCGTCTTCAAGGTATGTCTTGGGTGTCAAAGGATGGACAAGCAATGAGCTTTCAGAGGTCCAATGCAGACCCAAGTCTGTTCCTTATTATGGCACAAGAGAAGCCCGAAGGTGCAAGCAAGTTGGTAGGGACAATGGGTCTTTACGTGGATGATTTTTTGATGGCTGGGACTATGACAGTGCTCCGGGAGGCCTTGGAACAGATCAGGAAGGAGTGGAAAACTTCTGAACCCGAGTTCTGTGGTCCAGGCTGCGGTGATGGATTCCTGAAGTTTTTGGGTGTCCAAATCTGGTATCGAAACGGCAGCTTCTTTCTCAACCAGGAGGACTTCGTGAGAGATCTGCTGAACCGAAGAGGGTATCAGATTGATGAAACTGGAAAAGGTAGTAACCTGCCAATGGTGAAAGAAACGCCAGGTGAAGAAGAGGAGGTGGATATTCCTTCCTTGCGAGCGGCTCAAGGGGCCGTAGGAGAGTTCCTCTGGGTGGCAATCAAAACTCGACCTGATTTGGCTTTCTGCACAAGCCAGTTGTCTTTGTGGACATCCCGAAGGCCGCGATTTGTGGTTAAAAAGGCTGAGGAGGTATTTCGATACCTTGCTGCAACTCCAACGTTAGGCCTAACGTTCGGAGCAATCGCAACATGCGAAAAAGAAAGAAATGAGGTGTTGCGTTATGGGCGAGGCGTCAAGGTGGTAGAGTCCTACGCAGATGCTAGCTTTGGAGCAGGTGAAAACGAAAAGAGCCACGCAGGAGCGGTGGTGGTTTGGGGTGATTGTCCAGTGATGTGGGCAACGCAGAGACAATCAACGGTGGCTTTGAGTACTGCTGAAGCTGAGTTGCATGCGTCTATAGAGGGAGCAACGATGATTCAGTCGTGTACCCCTATAATTGCCGCTCTGGTTGGAACGGGTGAAGAATCGCTGCAAAAGGTGCTGTATACAGATTCGGTTTCGGCCTGCTCAATCATTCAATATCCTGCTGGAAGCTGGAGGACAAGACACCTGAGAATTCGAGCAGCCGGTGTCAGGTCTCTGGTAGACCGTGGTTACATGGTGATAGCGCACCTTCGTGGTGAGTATATGATTGCTGACCTGTTGACAAAATTGATGAGTGGACAGGTTTATGCAAAGCAAAAGGCGCTTTGGGGTCTCCAAATGTTGGTGCAAGGAACTGACTTGAAAAGGGCCTCTCTTGCAATGGCGGTCATGATGGTGGCTGCATCTCTGCAAGGGATGGCAACTGGTGGGGAAGAAGCGTCGATTGCTGGATTCTTTTGCTCCGAAGAAGGGGTGTGCAGGGTCGCCAACACATCTGCGGTGATGGTTCTGGCTCAAGGTATTGAAATGGTTACCAGCAATGCAGACCTTGTTGCATATTTGGTGGCAGCGATTATACTCTGGGAATTGGCCTGGTGCCTCTTTCGGCGGCTGTATAGATGGCTGTGGGTCAAGAAAGTGGTGGTTATTCCCGCGAGTGCCACTTTGTATACAACGGTGGGTGGAAACTGTACGCACGCAAGCAGTGACTGTGATGTTCTGCGATATTCACAGCCCAGGGCTAAGACGCTTTGCAAGCATTGCCTCAAGGATGGCTGGGTGGTGAATGCTGAGTTCCTTGGTGAGGAACGGGCCGCTGGAACGTAGACTTTTTCAAATGTGAGGTGAAGAAATCCTCAATGGTAAGGGATTCGGCCAATGAGCTGAAGGTTCGTCCTGGAAAGACGTTAAACCATAACATGCATTCCAAGCAGCTGGCTGCTGACAGCTTTTGGCCCAAAAGTCTGCACCTCCAGTTGTGTCCTAGGAAATCCTAGGACAGGGGGAGTGCGGAGCTGCAATTTGTATTGAAGAAAAGAGTTGGTGATGAAGAATAAAGGGTCAATGTACCCGCTACCATTTTGGCTCAAGATCGGGCCATGCGCCTAGAGAAGAAAGGGTGCTTGGTGTTTTGGGTTGGTTTGTTGTTGGTTGGTCCAGGGGATCAAGGGCTTCTGTTGGGGTTGACTGTTTTGTTCCCTGTCCTCCTTCGGTTGCCCCCCGTATAGGGTTTAGGGTTTAGGGTTTAGGGTTTAGGGTTTAGGGTTTAGGGTTTAGGGTTTAGGAATAGGGAGTACTTGGACCTTGAAGTACTTCCTATTTAGGTACTTTGGGACCCAAGTATATAATGCTGAGGTACATGGACCCTTAGGGTCTCTTGGCCCATGAAGACTGAACAGGGCGATCATAGCTTTGGACCGGAATGGTCTGATGGTTCCAATTCTGGAGGCCCCCTAGACTCCGCCTAAACCCTAAATCCTCTAAACCCTAAACCCTCTAAACCCTAAACCCTAAACCCTAAACCCTATAAATCC
Source organism: Symbiodinium natans (assembly GCA_905221605.1). Lineage (NCBI taxonomy): Eukaryota > Dinophyceae > Suessiales > Symbiodiniaceae > Symbiodinium > Symbiodinium natans. Next base: position 98,803 of record CAJNDS010000007.1, read on the forward strand.
TAAACCCCACACCCCCAAAATCCGGAACTCTCAACAGGACTTTGCCGAAGTCTTGGACCGCACGCGACGTGAGCAGATGCCCGGCGAAAGGTTTTAAGGTTTTTTGAGCCTTCTGGCGGGGGTGTTAGCATTCTTGGGTCTAGGGCTTTGGAGTTTTTTTTTTGGGTAGGGTTTTAGCATTCTTGGGTCTAGGGCTTTAGAGTTGTTTTTTTTGTTTTGTGGTGGGGGCTTTAGGGTGTTAGGGTTTTAGGGTTTTGGGGTTTTAGGCTCCATGGCAAGGCTGTTAGCGGTGTAATTAGGGCTTCTGGGGCAGACTTCTGGCTCCTTCTGCCTGGGCTTGGGTTTAGGGCTTAGGGCTTAGGGTTTAAGGTTTAGGGTTTAGGGTTTAGGGTTTAGGGTGTGGGGCTGTTTAAACCCCACGCCGTTGGCAGGTAAGACCTGGGTCTGTGAGGATCGACTCTGTCGGCACATGCGCCCTCAACCCTCAACCCTAAACCCCAAACCTTCTACCCTATAAGCCCTAAACCAACCCCAAACCCGAAATAATACGCAGAGGCACCCCAAAACCGCGCAAGTGCCAGGAAGTCATTTGATGCGCAGCCGCCCTACCAGCAGCCTGGATTGGTTTAGGGCGTAGCGTCCAAGGATCTGGGGGGTTCAGAAGGATTAGGGTTTAGGGTTTAGGGTTTAGGGTTTAGGGTTTACGGTTTAGGGTTTAGGGTTTAGGGTTTGGGCTTCAGATCTAAGGTTGGAAACCATGGTTCCTTAGCAAGTAATTGGTCCCTTACCCTTGTTTTAAGGGGATCCGAAGTATGGGCCCTTGCTGTGTATAGTGCATATATTTAGTTTCAAGGGTTAGGGTTTAGGGTTTAGGGTTTAGGGTTTAGGGTTTAGGGGCAAGGGACCCCAATTCAGGGCCTAAACTTTCGGATCCCCGATTAGAGCTTTCCTTTTCGTTGGTTATTGAGAACCCGGAAACCCTTCCTGAACCCGAAACCCTCCGTATGCCCGGTATCTAGGATCATGGCCTACTGTTCCGGTTGGGTTGTGAGCTCCGGGTTAACCCTAAACCCTACATCCTAAACCTTAAACCATAAACCCTGAGCCCCGACATGTGGAGGGAGGGAGGGTTGTGCTTTTGGAGGCCCTTTCGGTAGCTTCAGCCTCAACTTGGGAGGATTTTACAGACCCCGACATTGGATTTGGTCTACAGCACGATGCAAAAACGGGACCTGTTTCCAGGCTTCATGAAGTCACCCTAAACCCTAAACCCTAAACCCTAAACCCTAAACCCTAAACCCTAAACCCTAACCCCTAAACCCTAAACCCTCAACCCTAAACCCTAAACCCTAAACCCTGGCACTCCAGCAGTCCCTGCACGTAATTGGAAGGTACGCATCCTACACCGCTCGCATCGCGCGCCTCGGGCTGCATACCTCAGGAGTTCCGCGGGTTTAGGGTTTCGGGTTTAGGGTTTGGGGCAGCCTAGGGTTTAGGGTTTAGGGTTTAGGGTTTAGGGTTTAGGGTTTAGGGTTTAGGGCTTAGGGCTTAGGGCTTAGGGCTTAGGGTTTAGCACCTGCATGTCGTTTTCCCTGAAGCCCAAGCTTATGTTCGGTCTGGATGTTGACTTCTCAACGTCTCGAACGTACCTTAAGGTTTTTTTCCAAGGCTAGAACCCAGTGTAGGCCCTTATTGGGTACGTCTGGCTTCCATGGTGACCCCACGCAGTTCCGACGGTTCAGTTGTCCTGCAGCATATAGACCAGACATGATTAGCTTTGCATCCCTGCAGAGTGGTGCTGGACTGCTGGGCAGGTGGCAAAATAAACGCCCTATACGTCCTAGCCCTAAACCGTTTTGGCTCAAGGGTTCTGAATCTGCCATCTGTATAGGTTTGGGGACGAAGCTGCTGGCAGATGAGCTTCATGGATACATCTTCGCCGCAGGATCCAGCGCTTGCAAAGGATGACGCCGACGGCGCGGCATCAGCCGACACATCACCGGCTTCCGGTTCTGCCGATTCCATCACCGTCCACTTGCTCCATGCATCTGGTCGTTCCATCCCTCTTCCAGTGCAAATCTCGAATACGATTCGTGATGTGAAGCACCAGATCCGGAAGACCTATGAGCATGAAGACGCCCCGCCTGGCTACTCTGATGGCTCTGTCCTGAGGCTCATTCTCAGCTCGGTGGAACTTGAAGACGCACGAACCATGGCTGATCATGGCATCAAAGACGGGGAGACACTGACCATCGTCGTGCAGCCACCGATGCCGCCCCAAAAAACAAAGTCAAGGTTGGGGGGATCTCTCGGATTGACTCGGCGGCTCAACCAGCATCGTGAACAGTGAGCGATGGCTTAAACCCTCAGCTTACTCCAGCCCCGAGTAGGGCAGTTTCCAGTTGAGCTTAGGTTGGTTCTGAGTCGGAGCTCTCTGCTTTCCATTGCCGGGCTTTCAAGCCCCAACTAGCCCTAGACCAAGAACCCCCTCTGAGAGCTTGGGCTTTTGGCTGGCCCAAAGTCGAGAAACATTGAGCCTCAATGGGCAAGGGGCTGCTCTGTACAGTTGAGCAGCGTGCCGGTGAGCACTTGCCCCTGGGCTCCGATGAAAAGAAAGAGCGAGAAACAATGTGTCCAGCGTGTTCAGTCGTCCCGAACTGCTACCCTCCAGTGTGGCGGCAAAATAAACCCTAAACCCTAAACCCTAAAACCCTAAACCCGTAGTCTTCTCGCGGGTTGCAAGAGCCCTAGAGCCCTCAAAGGAGCCCCCCCCCTTGACTGTAAACCTAAATCCTAGGACTTGGAACCCAACTAAGGGCCCTTAGAACCCTGCCTTTTCATAACCAGGGGGTTTAGGGTTTAGGGGTTAGGAATAAGGGCGAGGACCCAGACTAGCCGTTATTCCTTTTTTGGGGTGGGCTTGGGGCTGGTCCCTTATGAGCCCCTTTCTCCTTTAACTTGGCTTAATGGCTGGACGCTGTCGCCGGTTGTGGCGGCCCGTGGCCAAACCTCAGTCCTGCAATCTGCCATGTTTGAGGTTGAAGTTTATAAGGTTTAGGGTTTAGGGTTTAGGGTTTAGGGTTTAGGGCTTGCACTGGTTAAACCTCGATGTTTCCTATAGCGCCCTTGGGCTCCCTCTCCGGCCTAAGAGTGTTTTATCTGGGCTTAGGATTTTGAGGTGCGAGATTCAGCGTTGCAACTGGATACTATTTTTTAGACATGTCTAAAACATTTTTTTGACATGTCTAACACCTAGTATCCAGTTGCTTCAGGACTCATTATCCGGACTACTCCATCGAGTTTCTCCGGAAGCAAACTGACAAGGTTTCGTCCGGTGGGGGTGGGGGGTGGGGGTGGGGGTGGGGGTGCCCTCAACCCTTAAACCCTAAACCCTCCTTGGCCATTTTGGCTAAGGTACTATACATCCGTACCAAAACCCACCACGAACAGAAACCCTAACCCCCCCCAAACCCTACAACTATGAATAGCTCCTAAACCCTAAACAAACCCTAAACCCCAAACAAACCCGAGATCATAAACAAACCATGAACCTTGAATAAACACTACACTTGCCGCAGGAGTCTATGGGAGGCTGGGATATGGTTCTATGACTTTTCCATAAGGGCCTATCGGGATGCCCGATAGGCACCTGTAGTTTCGCTAGACCCCTATTTCTGGCGGGTAGGGGGTCTATCTGAGACGGGATAGGGGCCTGTCCGGAATGGGGGGCCTATCATAGGTCGGCATAGACCCTATCGATAGGGGTCTATGGGATGTGTCCTATGGCTGGTCAGGATAGTAGGTGTGCGAATAGCGGCCTATCCACAAGAGCATATATAGGGGTCTATCGACGCCTCTGATATACCCTATAATCCCGAACCGTCCGGGGGAGAGAGCGTGAGGCTTCAGCGGGCGCAGCGCGCGCCTTTGGCGCCAGACTCCGTGGGCGGACGCCCTTCTACGGCCAGGCACAAGATTGGCGGAGCTTTTGGTGTTTAGGGTTTTGGGGTTCTAGGGGGTTTTTAGGTTGCAGGGTTTTCTGCGTTCAGGGTTTAAGGTTTAAGGGGCTCGGAGTTTGGGGTTTCTGGGGATTTCTGTGGTTTCTAGGTCCCAAGCTTCCCGGGCTTTTGGGTTTCTAGGCTTTTTTGGTGTGTCTCGGGTTGCCAGGGCACAGGGCTTAGGAATCTAGGCTTTCTAGGAAACCCTAAAACCCCAGAAGCCCTCTGTCTAGGATTAAGGAATAGGCTCTTGCTTTAATTCTTTGTGGTGCATAGAGTTTATGCTCGTTGGGATTTAGGGTTTACATAGACATTCGATGGTTCAGGGCGTAATGGGGTTAAGGGAACCGATTGCTTCTTGGGCTCTTCATAGTCGGAAGGTGCGACCGCAAAGGTTTGCAGTTTTTCCTAGGGTCTAAGGAAATTTTGGGTTTAGGGTTTAAAGGTTTCTGTTGACGTTCAATGACAAGCAAAGTTCCTAGACATTCTCGAACAGCAGCAAGAATCGAACGATTGCTGTTGTTTGGCTCGATTTAGGGTTTAGGGTTTAGGATGTAGGTAGCATCTTGCATAGCAATCACATTATATTACTAGCCATCAGAAGGCGACCAACCTACTTCACGAAGTCTAGCTTTCCGAGCATTGCCTTGCAGAACCACTGTACAGCTTGTGACTGGCTATTTAGCTATGCCACATGTGATGCTCGAAAACGCGGTTGCGCCTGCAGAACAATGCGTTAAGCCACAAAGCATCGAGCGTTTGATGTACCCCAGTTGAGGTCTATGGTGCAGGTTGACCCTATGGATTTTGGTAAAGACATCAACCTATCCACATGCTTACGGTATGTCTACGTAGACAGGCCGTCTTCCTTAACTCCAAACCTGACACCCTAAAAGCCCCAAAAGCTCTAAACTCTAAACACAAAAACGCGAAACCCTAAAAACCCTAAAAGCCCTAAAAAGCCTAAAAACCCTAAAAATCCTAAAAGCCCTAAAACCCCCAAAACCCTACAAACACTAAACACCCAAAAAGCCCGTAAAACCTTAAAAATCCTAGAAAACCGTCAAAACCCTAAAACCCTAAAAACCCTAAAAACCCTAAAAGCCCAAAGCCCTATACAGACCCTAAACCCTAAACCCTCTAAGCCCATAACCCAAGAGAATTGAGAGGGGGTTTCCTAAACCTAGGATGCCCAGTAGTACCCTTATTCCCTGTTTGGGGGGCTTAGGCTCCCTTGTAAACCCCCTTTAAGCAAAAAAAAGGGCACCCTTTTTTAAGCCTAACTTACTGGGCAGCCCCCTAAACCCTAAACCCTAAACCCTAAACCCTAAACCCTAAACCCTAAACCCTAAACCCTAAACCCTAAACCCTAAACCCTAAACCCTAAACCCTAAACCCTAAACCCTAAACCCTAAACCCTAAACCCTAAACCCTCAACCCAGCCTAGAAACCCGTGGCAGGCCCTGCTGCAGGGAAACCTGGCGCCCGCCGACGCGGCGGAGATCCAGCGGGTGCTCAACACCATGCCCTTTGAGTAGCTTTGCTCTGTTGAGGCTTCGTTTGGGGTTTAGGGTTTAGGGTTTAGGGTTTAGGGTTTAGGGTTTAGGCTTTAGGGTGTCCATTGGTTTTTTGTTTTTAAACGGTGCGGCTCAGGCCTCCTTTTTGTTTAAAGGTGTGGCTCGTACCCCCCCCCCGCCCCCCCGCCCCACCCCCCTCGGTCCCCTTGCCCCGTGGTCCTCTGCATGGTCCCCTTGGTCCTGTGGGCCCGTGGCGTTTTTTTTTTGTTTTAAGGTGTGGCTTGGCCTTCGTTGCGGCCCGGGTCCCCTGGTCCTCTGGTCCTCTGGTCCTCTGGTCCTCTGATCGCGTGGTGCTCTGGTCCTCTGGTCCTCTGGTCCTCTGGTCCTCTGGTCCTCTGGTCCTCTGGTCCTCTGGTCTTGCGGTCCTCTGCCCGTGGTCCTCTGGTTCCTGGTCCCGTGGTCCCGTCCTGCCGTGCAAGGCTTGTTATTTCAAAGCGCATTAATTTATCCAAACCGCTGCAATTCCCCCACCCCCTCTTTATTAGGCCGTGCTGCTTGCGTGCAAGCATATGATTCCCTTCCAAAGCTATCGGGCGGGTATTGTGTTTGCACATGGTCTATTTTCAGCCGTGCAAGCTTGCCTCAACTCAACCACCAAACACGTTGCATTTAGAGTTCGTGCCGATATCTCTGCTGACACATGTTTTGACACACCATATGAATCCCTTGCAAACCCATCATGCGAGCATTCTGTTTGCGAATGGTTGCGAAATTAGAACCCTGTCCAAACCCATCATTCGAGCATTGTGTTTGCAAATGGACGCCCCCACCCCCCGCCCCCCCCCGCTTTTTTAGGCCGTGCAAGCTTGCGTTCAAGCATATGATTCCCTTCCGATCGTTCGAGCATTTTGTTGCAAATGGGCCCCGCCTTTTTAGGCCGAGCAAGCATGCGTCAAAGCATATGATTCCATTCCGTTTGTTTTGTCTCATGCTGGCATTTATAGCATTTGCAGCTTCTGAAATTCACAAGCGCCGGAAAGCCTGAAATGCTGCTACGCACAGTATGTTTGCAGTACTTGCAGCCTCTGCAAAGTCAGAAATGCTGCTATTTACAGTATTTGCAGCCTCTGAAACGGAAATGCTGCTATTTACAGTATTTGAAGGCAGAAATGCTGCTATTTACAGTATTTGAGCCTCCGACAACGCAGAAATGCTGCTATTTACGGTATGTGCAGCTTCTGGAAACGCACAAATGCAGCGATTTACAGTGTTTGCAGTCTCAGAAAACGCAGAAATGCTGCTATTTACTGTATTTGCAGCCTCTGAAAGCACAAAAATGCTGCGATTCACAGTATTTGCCAAGCCAAGTCGAGCCACGCCTAAAAAAATCCGAGCCACACCTTTTGAAAACAAAAACCCCTCCGCCGGTTTGGGGTTCAGGGTTTAGGGTTTAGGGTTGAGGGTTGTTTAGGCATCCCCAAGCCCTTCTATCCTCAAAGCCTCAACACCCCTTAGACCCTGAACAACTTAAACCTGAGGCATTTTACTAAACTCTTAAGACCCTCAAAACCCTTAAGCCGCAAACTCTGCAGACAGCCTGAGCTCCGAGGTTGAGCTTGGCAAGTGCGTGATACCTAAACCCTAAACCCTAAACCCTAAACCCTAAACCCTAAACCCTAAACCCTAAACCCTAAACCTCCTGAGGCCGCTCCCCCGTGCGCAGCGGACGCGGGTGGCGGTGGTGAAGCCCCCCATAAACGGAGCACCTTGGCCTGGGAATCTTACCCCAAACCTGCACACTGTAGACGCCCAGCCCTATCCCAGTATGGGGGGGTTTCCTCGCCTAAGTGACCCGTTCTGCCAAGCAATTCTACCCTACGTGGAGGTTCAGGGTACTTGTAATTCTCGCCCAATAAGAACTGCATTTTTCAGCCCCCTGAAAAAAGGTGATACCTCGACCTATGCTTGGGGTTAATTCTAAGCACCCATGAACCTTCATGTGCACCCTCAAGACTCCTTGCGGAACCCTAAGCACTAAGCACTCCTAAACCTTAAACCCTAAACCCTAAACCCTAAACCCTAAACCCTAAACCCTAAACCCTAAACCCTAAACCCTAAACCCTGAACCCTGAACCCTGAACCCTGAACCCGCGAATGGGGCTTCAGGCCCTCGTGATGCGCTCGAACCCCAATGCGGCGGAGACGAATCGGGCGCTCTGGATCACCTTCTCTACAGGTGCCCAAAGCCCCAACCCAAAGGGTCCTAAGTACCTATATGGGGGACACTTACCCAAGCCATAATAGTAATTTCTACTATAGAAACCCTACTTTCTACTATATAGGTACTTAGGACCCTTTGGGCAAGTAGTTCGGGATGTTGAGGAGTCGGCACACAAGGCAAGCCCTAAACCCCAAACCCGACACTTTTGGTGTCGGAGGTACCGTACTTTGAGGGGGATTTAGTTTGTTTGTCCTTGGAGGGATACAGCGATAGACACTCTACATGAGCCAACCTGTGCACGGTTCCCTAAACCCTAAACCCTAATTGCCCTAGTTCCGTGGTTTCGGAGTTGGCGGAGCAACAGGAATTCGGGGGCGTTTGTTGGGCTAAGGGCGTTAGGAATTCCAAGCATTGCGGGCTCCAGGGTTTTGGGTTGAGGGTGTTGGGTGTACGGATATGCAGAACATGGCTAGGGCTTCTACGAATCCTTGGCGCACTATAGGGGTTAGGGTTTAGATTCAACGGGTCTGAAGGGACGGGTCTGAAGGTAGGTTTGCAGGGCTCCATACCATAAGGGATCGCTACCCGCGTATTTCCTCCCCCTCTGCTTTGAGTCTCCCCAGCCATAGTGCAGACAGGTAGAGACCGGGGGAGGGTTGAGAGGTTTAGGGCAGTTTGGGGAGTTGGGCCTCATCATGGCTCCAAGATCAGAAGACATGCACAATGCTGCAGACGAGATAGGGAAGAGACACCTTGTTTTTATAAGAAGTTCATCATGAGGCACTGAACCTTAAGCCGAAACACCCTCAAGCACCAAAGAAGCCCTATAAACCGCGTCCCGCGAAACGCCAAGCAAACAAGTTAAAGAAAAGCCCCGAACCCTAAGTCCCAAGCCGGAAGCTTCCAGCAAACCACCTCCCGCCACCTGGGTTTAGGGTTTAGGGTTTAGGGTTTATAAGTTTAGGGTTTAGGGTTTAGGGTTTAGGGTTTAGGGTTAGCAACCCTAAACCCTAAATCGCGATGTCAGGTCCCGAAGCCAAAGTGGTGCTTCTGACGGAGCTGCTGCATTCGATCCTGGCCGACCCGTTCGGAGCCCCGGACACGGTGTCGAGATTTTTTTTTTCAGCGGTTGAGGGTGTATGTTTCAAGCCTTGGGGAACCCTTTCAAGCTTTAGGGAAGCCTAAACCAGCCCTAAAAGCCTACACCCTAGCCCTGACTCCTAACCCCTATACCCTAAACCTTAAAGCCCTAAGCCCTCAAAAAACACCCGACACCCCAAATTCCTAAAGCTGGAGCATGCCCTCGATGTGGCTACCTTCGCTGCCATCTTGACGGGGGTGGCGAGCAACTGCTATTTCTGCGTGTAGGGTTTAAGGTTTAGGGTTTAGGGTTTAGGGTCCAGGGTTGAGGGTTTAGGGTTTAGGCAGCCTGAGTCACGACCTGAGAACCGGGTTTGTCAAGGTCGTGGCCAACGTCCCCCCAACATCTCCCAGAACAGGGTTTAGGGTTGAGGGCTTAGGGTGTAGGGTTTCCCCCCGGAATAGGAGGACGCTGACTGTTTTCTGCACATTGATCCGCAATAGGTCAAGGATCCTACGGGTGATCACACAACATCTCCACGACCCCCCGTATATTCCACTCCTGTACAGTCCCTGTTCTGCGATATTCCCTAGACACCTTCGCTCTGGAAAAAACTTTCCAGACGAAAAATAGACTACCTGGGTCGCTCCATCACAGTAAGGTCTTCCTACTACCCACGCATGTTTCATCATAAAGTCCGGATCCTGGCGGGTATGCCTGCTCTCCCACGACAAGTCCTCTTGGGTCAGCATCGGGGCCTACTACAAAGTTCGACCACAGCATCTGCGACCGTTAAAGTCAAGAAGTAGGGGTCACCTAGAAGATAATTTATTTCGAGCTCGTCTCCGCGGAGGCAATCAGATATTACAACCACCACTTCAACCAACCCGCCCCAGACACGGAAGACCCACGTCTCATTTAATCAAGACTCTCAGCCACCTCAGAAGCACGGTGCCAACGCCTGCACCTGATCCTAAACCCTAAACCCTAAACCCTGAACCCTGAACCCTAAACCCTAAACCCTAAACCCTAAACCCTAAACCCTAAACCCTAAACCCTAAACCCTAAACCCTAAACCCTAAACCCTAAACCCTAAACCCTAAACCCTAAACCCTAAACCCAACCCCAAGGTTCTACAATGAACTCCGGACCAAGCAGCAGCCAGGGGCTCGGGGATGAGACCTTCAGAGAAGGGCTTAGGGCTTGGGGCTTGGGGCTTGGGGCTTGGGGCTTGGGGCTTAGGGCTTAGGGCTTAGGGCTTAGGGTTTAGGGTTTAGGGTTTAGGGTTTAGGGTTCATTCTTTACCTGGCCTGGGGTGATTGACTGGATTTCGTGTCTTTTTTCGAGGGGCCCACCAGTCCCCTCTCCCCCCACCCATCCCACCCGCCATTTCTTGCTGCTTTCCGTTGGTTCTTGCCTCCTCTTGCCATCTACTTGTTCGATGTAATGATGTTCCTTCTTTCCATGGCGAATGAAGTCTTGAGTCAGTATGCCTACGCCCTAAACACCCGAACCGAACAAACGCAAGGATGACTAACGCAAAAAACGAGGGGCAACTAACAAGTATCTGCCTCGTGCATTGCCCAAGTCCTCTATAACCCTGTGAAGGGTTCAAGAACACACGAGCGAGTATGCCCTGCTTAGAACGCAGCGTGCAAGACCTAAACGTTTTTCTTGTTGAGGGGATGTAAACTACTCGCCCCCCTTCAAGCCCCTCCCCCCCCCCCAATCCGGGGTTTCGGGTTTCAGGAGTCTCTGGGCATTTGTCGCTGCCACCATGCGCTTCAAGTGGCAACTCCAAGCTCCAAACCCTCAACCCTACCTTTAGGATTCAGGGTGTAGGGGTTAATTATAGGGTTTAGGGTTTATAGGCTTTAAGGCTTAGGGTTTCGGGTTTTTATGGTTTACAGCATGTAGAGTTCAGGGTTCAGGGTTTACAGGGTTTAAGGTTTAGGGCTTATAGGGTTTAGGCTTCAGGGTAGCCGCGGTTGCCGCCAGCCTGCACAAGGGAATCACCACTGCACTTCCTTGACGAGGGGCCAAGATGCGCTTGCTTGCAGGGCACGCTGCGGGCAGCGATTTCCGATGAACCGCCGCAACCCTGCCCCTAAGCTCTATACCTTGGGTTGTTCCCCCTTATACTAGCAGTCCTGAATAGGGATTACTGTTAGTATGAGGGGAACATCCCAATCTACCCCCTATATCCTCTGTTTAAATTCTAAGGTTGGAACCATGGGCTTTTTGCTTAAAGGGACTTAAAGGGATCCGAAGTATGGGTCTTATTATGCATAGTGTATATACGGGTTATAACAGGGGATTACAATGAAGGGCCGATACTTCGGATCCCCTCAAAAGCCCAGACCCGAAACCCCTAGACCCCAAGCCTGGGCACCTCACGCGTGGGAAATTTCAGGCTGGGCTACGTCGTCCTCGCGCAAGCAGACCGCGTGGCTTGCCAGCTCTTTTGGGTTTCGGGTCTTCGTGCCATGCACGGCTCCCTTCCCCCCCCCCCCCTGTCTCATAGCTCGACTGCTATAGGTAAGAACTTCAATCTGCAAGCACAAATGCTGCTAATAAGTATGTTTTGGGGGCAGGGTTTTTTAGGGCCGAGGGTGTAGGGTGCCGGTTCATAAGTGCTATCTTGCCAGGATCTGTTCACCTACTTGATTAAGGCCCTCTCTACCGTCCTAAACCCTAAACCCTCGACCCTAAACCCTAAACCCTAAACCCTAAACCCTAAACCCTAAACCCTAAACCCTAAACCCTAAACCCTAAACCCTAAACCTAGGGGCCCTCCGGTGTAGGATTTCTACGCCAATTGGCGACTTTTACTTGAGGCGCCGGGAATGGGCGACAGGGACTACCCCAATCTGCACCGGAGCCCTAGAGCTCCAGAACCCAAACGCTGCTCATGATGCTCGCTGGCCCTTGCCTTTTCTGGGAGGCAGGTTCCCCGGTGATCCTCGTGATGCTCGGCTCGCCCAAGGAAGAAGGGTTCCAGCTGATGCTCATGATGCTCGCTGGCCCTGCCCTTCCTGGGAGGAAGGTTCCCAGCTGATGCTCGTGTGATGCTCGGCTCGCCCTGGGAAGAAGGGTGCCAGCTGATGCTCAGGATGCTCGCTGGCCCTTCCTGGCTGATGCTGATGATGCTTACCCGGCCTTGAGGCCGCACCACCCTCTACCTTAATTTGTTGACCCTAAACTCTTTGTTACCCGAACAAACCTTCTAGAACATATACCGAAATCCTCGACCCTAAACCTTCAACCCCTAAACCCCTATACCCTAAACCCTATACCCTAAACCCTAAACCCCTAAACCCTGAACCCTAAACCCTAAACCCTAAACCCTAAACCCTAAACCCTAAACCCTAAACCCTAAACCCTACAAGAAGAAACCTGAAACTTCTGTCCCAAGGATGGTCTGGCAGCGCGCCTGTCGCTGGCAGTGCAAAGCAGCAACCAAGAGCCCGGCAAGCTCTGGGAGGCACGTTCGGAGTTGGTGTTTAGGGATTAGGGTTTAGGTTTTAGGGTTTAGGGTTTTGAGTTCGGGGTGTAGGGTTTACGGGGAAGGGTTTGGGGTTTAGGGTTTAGGGTTTCGGGTTTCGGGTGGTTTAGGGGGAGGGTTTGGGGCTTAGGGTTTGGGGTTTGGTCGTTTCCATGGTTTCGAGGTTTTGCCCTAAACCCTAAACCCCTAAATGAGGTGTCAAGGTTGAGCCCATGTCGAACCCTAAACCCTAAACCCTAAACCCTAGACCCTAGACCCTAAACCCTAAACCCTGAACCCTAAAGGTGTTCATTCTGTGGCAGGCTTGGGGTGAATGAAGCATTGAAGGCTCTCAACCTTGGCATGCTACAAGCCCCTAATCAAGGGACTAAAGGAGGGACCCTTATGAGGCATCTTAGGGGTTCTTTGGGGGGCTACTTAGGTATGTAGGGACTATTTAAAGTGTATATATATATATATATATATATATAGGGGGTGATTACGGGTCGCTTCTAGGGCTACCTCCTTGTTCCGCTGAACCTAACCAATTCGCTCTGTTTTGTAGTGTATACTGTTTTTTGACTATTATTATTCTACCGAGACTAAGGGTTCTGAGCTAGCCTACAGTACTGCCTTAAACCCTCAAACCCTAAACCCTAAACCCTAAACCCTAAAACCCTCAAACCCTTCAACCCTAACACCCTAAGACCCAAAAAGCCTAAAACCCGACAAGCTTCAGTGTCGGAGGCCCTCCAGCCCTTAAAGCCCTTAAAGCCCTCAAACCCTAGAACTCCCTAAAACCCTAAAACCGCAAGAAGTTCCCTAGCCCTAAACCCTAAACCCTAAGCCCTAAACCCTAAACCCTACACCCTAAACCCTAGAACCCTAAAACCCCAAGACGTTGCCCTGTCGGAGGCCATGCAAACCTTCCTGGCGCAGTTCAAGCGCACCCTCGAGGAGCTTCCCGCCAAGGAGACTGGCCATCCTCGAGAGTGTGGCGGAGCGGTCCCCTAAACCCTAAACCCGAAACCCGAAACCCGAAACCCGAAACCCTAAACCCTAAACCCTAACCCTAGACCCTAGACCCTAGACCCTGGACCCCCTAGACCCCCTACCCTAGACCCTAGAATCCCTTAGAAACCCTCCCGCAACCCCTAAACCCCTAAACCCCTACACCCTAAACCCAAACCCCCCCCCCCCCGCCCAGGCCCCTTAAAACCCCCTGAACCCCTAAACCCTGTTTTCCCTAAACCGCCCGAGCCCCCTCCGGGCTTTTTTTGAAGGCGGCTCTGGGTCTTGAGGGTTGACAGGGCGTATGGGACCAGGTAGGCTCCTTTGAGTATTCTAGGGTTTAGGGTTTCGGGTTTAGGGTTTAGGGTTTAGGGTTTAGGATGTGTTCCCTCAATTGTTGGGTTTAAGAGGCAACCCTATAACCCTAAAACCCCAACACCAACCCTAAAACCACCAAATCCTAAAACCCCGAAACCCCTATACACTTCACGCGTTTTGGGAAACTATAATCCCCTATAGAACTGAAAGAGTACTCTTTTCGGGGGCTACACCCAAAAAACCTAAGCCCTAAACCCCAAACCCTACACCCCAAACCCCAAACCCTACACCCCAAACCCCAAACCCCAAACCCCAAACCCTAAACCCTAAACCCTAAACCCTCAGCCGAACAAGGGTCCATAAATCCTCAGCCCAACCCAACAGCAACAGCCCCTCAGCCAAAAGGCTGCCCTTTCAAAAAACACCGACTTAGGGACTGGGTAGGTGACCTTGAAGTTCTTGGGCTGTACACCCTAAACCCTAAACCCTAAACCCTAAACCCTGAACCCAATTCAGCCAATAGGAGCTCTCGGCTTTCAAGATCGAGCTGGTGGAGCAGATCGTGAAGCCGGACGAGCGATTAGGCACGACGAGCGTGTGCATCCTGGAGTTTAGGGTTTAGGGTTTAGGGTTGTTTAGGGTTTAGGGTTTAGGGTTTAGGTTTAGGGTTTAGGGTTTAGGGTTTAGGGTGTTCCAAAGTGCCGCGGTCCCGACCCGCGCCAGGGAGTGGTGGCGGGTCGGGCCGCCTCGGTGCAGCGGATCCCACCCCAACCACCCAAACTACCGCCTTTTTCGGGTTTAGAGCGGTCTACCCCCCGCCCCCCTATCAAGGGGGCTTTCACCTCCTCTCTCCTCGATGGCCGGGATGGGACGTACTGCTGCTGTTGCTTGAGCCTACACGTTTAAGACACTTTGAAGGCCATAGCTAAGCCCCGTGTCGGTTTTTCCAACCCGAGCCATGTTGGTCGCAGGACTCCGGAATAACCCGGATGAGATGGAGGGAATGCGGCGGGGGCAGCCCTGGCAGGCGCAACCCTGGCGTGCAACCCCGGCGAGGGCAACATTGCCGGCACCCTGGCGGAATAATAGAGTACTTTGGCAGGGAGCTTGTGGTTCCTTCATAGAGAAGGACGACGAAGCCTTGCAAGCGCGCAGGGAGGACCAGGTTGTCTTGGGAGGGCCGTCACTGAGAAGGTGCACAAGTAGGCGACATGGTGCCGGGGTTGGTGGCGGGGCAACCCTGAAGGGGGAGGGGGCGGGGGAAACCCTGGCAGGGACAACCCTCACAAGGGCAACCCTGGCGGGGCAGACCTGGTGGGCAACCCTGGCGGGGGCAAACCTGTCACCCTAGCGAGGGCAACCCTGCCAAAAGCGAAGCTGGAAAGTTGGAAAGGAATTTTGGGCGCAACTGGTATAGGGCAACCACCCTGGCGGGGGGCAACCCTGGCGGGGGCAACCCTGGCGGGGCAACCCTGGCGGGGGCAACCCTGACGGCGGCAACCCTGCTGGGGCAAATCTGGCGGGGGCAACTTGGTGGGGTTTCGGGTTTAGCGGTCTACCCCCCACCCCCTATCAAGGGGGCTTTCACCTCCACTCTCCCCGATGGCCGGGATGGGACGTACTGCTGCTGTTGCTTGAGCCTACACTGTCCTGGATCCAAACTACTGTGTTTAAGACACCCTCAAGGCCATAGCTAAGCCCCGTGTCGGTTTTTCCAACCCGAGCCATGTTGGTCGCAGGACTCCGGAATAACCCGGATGAGATGGAGGGAATGCGGCGGGGCTCCTCTAGGTGTGCATTGAGAGTGGCCCCTGGTGGGCAACCCTGGCGGGGCAACTTTGGTGGGGGCAACTCGAAGGAGCAACCCTGGCAGGCAACCATGGCGGGGGCCTGGCGGGGGGCAACCCTGGCTTGCGGGGGCAAACCTGGCGGGGGCACTGGCACAACCCTGACGGGCCCTGCGAATGGCAGGGCCAATCGGGGCAAGCTGGCGGAAGCAAGCTTGGCGTTGGGGGGGGGGGGCAGCCTGCATCAGTGCCCAGGAAGGAGGAATTTGTTCTCCCTATATGAGGGGGTTCCAGGGCTCAGACCTGCGCAGGAGGAATTTGTTCAAGGTTCCAGAGCTCAGAGGAGGAATTCGTTCTACCTGTATGAAGGGGTCCGGAGCTCAAACCTGCCCAGAATTTGCTACCAAAAAGAAGGGGTCCGGAGCACAGACCTGCCTAGGAGGAATTTGTTCTACTTGTATGAAGGGCTTCCAGAGCTCACCTGTTCAGGAGGAGTTTGTTCTACCTATATGAAGGGGTTTGGAGCTCAGACCTGCCCAGGAGGAATTGGCTCTACCTATGTGAAGGGGTTCCAGACCTCCGACCTGCCCAGGAGGAATTTGTTCTATACCTATATGAAGGGGGTCCAGAGCTCAGCGCTTGGCCCGAATGGGGGGGCGGCCCTCGGACAAAAGGATCAGCCCGAAAGTGCTCGATTCCCAGCGCAAGGCCCCAAAGCGCTCGCCCCCCCGTGATTTTAGCGGGAAATCATATGGCAGCACGGACCCCCCCATTGTTGCAGATTTCAGGCTCGGCCGCCCCTGCCGGCAAGCGCTTCGGTCCGTCCTTAGCCAGGGATCTACGAGCGTACATCGCTGAGGATCTTCGAAGAGGCTTTTGTTTTGGAAGAGCACCTGTTGATACATAAGTAAGCTCTACCTCCAGGTTCCCAGCGCAGAAGAGCCAGAAGCCGACGCTTGCAGGAACCCCTGGGTCGAAGAGCGCCCTGCACGCACATCTCGGCGTCTGGTGACGCGCGTGGATGGGCGAGGGAGTGGACTTCGAGACTCTGGCTCGGCAAGGCCGGGGGGCGGCACAGCCGCACTCGTCGAGGCCGCGGCCTTTTCGATTGTGTCGTTTCATAGATCACTTTTCTCAAGCATCTCGCCTGTCAAGGCCAGATGGCGGCGCGGCCGCACTCGTCGAGGCCGGGGCCTGTCTTTTTCTCCAGTTCACCGTATTTCTCGCTTCTGAAGCATCTCGCCTGTCAAGGCCGGAGGGCGGCGCGGCCGCACTCGTCGAGGCCGGGGCCTGTCTTTTTCTCCAGTTCACCGTATTTTCTCGCTTGGAAGGGCCATGAAGGGCCGGGGAGCGGCAAGCATCTTGCCTGACCAGGCCGGGGGGCGGCGTGGTCGCACCCGTCCAGGCCGGGGCTTGTTGCGCAGGGGTATCCCCGGGCAAGGATTTCGGCAATTGCAGCAGGAGCTGGGAGATCAGCGTTTCCTGGGGGGGCCAACCTCCTTGCATCTGCAAGAGTCTGGTGTTCTCGTCAAGTCTTGTTGAAGAAGACCTTGGACTTCCAAGCTTTGTGTTTTTTGAAGCATGCGGGCAGTTCCGTTTGTCATGATTCTGTCATGCTGCTTAAAGCGACACTGCGTAGTCCTGCTGCGCCCCTTTTCTTCTGAAAGAACTTGCAAGGTTCTTTTTCTCTTTGGTGTAGTCGGGGCCAGCCAGAGAGATGTTGCCGCGGAAAGTAGGCCCGGAGCATGAGCTGGTTGTGCTGGACTCCTTCTGGGTGGGGCTGCAGGACGAAGCGGCCAGTGAGTCCTCCTTCCTGCGAGGCACCGGCAGCACGTTCGAGAAGGCTGCGTGGCGCAAGGCCTTGGCACAGCTGGCGCCCTCGACGCTGACGCAGTTCCTGAACGGGCGTCCAGCCAAAATGCCGTGGAAGCTGGCCGGACCGCTAAAGCCCTTCGCAAGGCAGGCGCGTGCAACAATGGAAACGGTGCACCCCTCCTTGTTTGGACTGTAAAGATGTGTAAAAGGTTCAAAATAAGTACACTGCACACATCTGCGCGTGAGACGCCCCGCGAGGCTGCCCGCGCTGGAGCGTGCCAAGCTTGTGCAGGAAGTCGGCTTGTACGTCTACCAGGTACTGCCCGCTCCAGAGCGCCAGGCCAGCGACCCCGGCAGTGATGTTGACTGGGATGCCGAGGAGGACACTGTTGATGCCGGGGGCGAGGATGTGAGCGCCACTGTCGCTCCGGACCTGAAGCGGCGGCGGCTAGGCTCCAAGTCGGCGCCTGTGCGCTTCGTGCCCGCGGACATGCAAGCTGTTCTCCCAACAGAGCTGGACAGTAGTAGGCTCTCCCGTGAGATAGGAGACATAGCTAGTGTGGACTGGAAATGCGGGAAGCGCAAACCGGAGCAGCTGGTGCCACTGATCATCCAGGGAGTCCGCGCGGACACAGTGCGGCCGACGCTGCAAGCCGTAGTGGGCAAAGAGGATGGCCTGACCTACTACGCCAGCCAGCCTCTGCGGCAGAGCGTCTCCGCCATGCGCCTGCTGACGGCCGCCCAGAATGTGCAAGAGGCCTACAGCAGATTACCACTCTTGCTGTCGCCCAGCACTCCGTGTGTGGTGCCACAATGTGGGTTCCGAGTGGAGATCGTGGAGGACGACTACCCCGGGGAGGACCGAACCCAGGACCCGACCACGGACGGCGCGTCTGATGTGGGCACGGCGGCGGCTGTGCGGCTGGGCCTCATCAAGAGCGAGACTGACATCAACTCGTACTCGCCGACACAGTTCCGTGGCCTTCTCCGCGTCGGGCCATTGTGGCATGTGCTCGTGAAAGGATCCCCCACCCCTTAATAAATGTAAATAGGGGGGGGGGGCGCGTAAATGCAAAACAATATTTTTTACATTTTCAGGTTTGTGCTGCAGGGTAGGGTAACTAGGGGAGGAAGGTAAGCAATCCCACGCATATCTCATATCCCAAGCAATCCCACGCATAGGATTTTACATTTATTGTTTCTCCTCGTCTCCCGAGCCCGAAAATGTAATTTACATTTTCCGCCCCCCCCCATGCTAAGGGGAGGGGGATGTGAAAGGCATGCTGATGATCGACTGCCGCAGAAAAGACGGGCTCCACATCCGGAGGAGCTGCAGCAAACTGCACATGCACTACCTGAGCCCTGTCTCGTCAGAGCACCTCGGGCTCGACCTAACACAGAACACGGAGGCAGCCATGCAGGCCGCGCGGATAAACTGTCAAACCACAGCCGCGCTCGCCATGCGGGCTATGGCCTATAAGACAGAGGCTGCCCGTGTGGTCGCGCTGGGCCTGCTGGACACATTGCCGCTCCGCTGGCCAGACATCATATAGCTGGTGGACCGTTGTCTTTCAATTAGTGAAGAACAGTACCATAACATTAGCCTACAGCGTCTGGAAAAGCAAGAACGTAGGACACGTGTACATGAGCAGAGGGGGTTGAGAGCACGAGTTTATAGTCATGTCCAGCTGCCCAGGCTTCAGACACTGCAAGCTGCCACCGTGCTTCACTTCGCGAGCATGGCATGGGGCATCAAGAACAGCCTTCTCGAAGCTCCAGCAGAAGCCGTGAAGCGTTTGTCTCCGCCAGCCCCCACACGGGGCGACAAACGCCAGGCGGAGATGAACGAGGAACGGCAGTTTGTCAATCGGGTCGGGAAACACGAGGTCACAGTCCGAGCCGCAGCCGATGAAGAAGAGGTGGAGAGCGATCTGGCCCAGCTCACCAAGGAAGTCGAGGAGATGCACCCGTGGGACTTGGCGCGGGGAACCAAGCGGGCAGTTCTCGGAGGCGGTGGCGCATTCAACGGCCTCCTGACGCAGTGCAGACACGACCCTCAGCTCGTCCTGCCCGGAGGCGCATGGGTTCTGACATCGCTGCCCGACATCTGGAAGGGACTTGAGGCAGGCGGCATCTCTGCAAAACCCTAACTAACCCCGCACACACCCTGTGGAACGGCCTAGCTCGAAGGACAAGCAGTGCTATGTCTTCGCGAACGGCGTCAACATCGTGGGTAGGGTTGCCGTGTGGCGCAGCCCGGTCGTGCAACCGGGAGACATCCAGGTATGGGAGGCAAAGGAATGGCCTGCCCACCAACGCGCCCCGCCGAGGAACTGCATCGTCTGCACAGTGCGTGGGCCTGGCGTCACGGCGCTGTCTGGCGGAGATTCGGATGGCGACACAGTCTTCGTGACCTTGAACGCCGACCTGATCGAGTTCCTGGACCACACGGAGCCGGCTGTGGCAGCTTTGGACCTCGAGGGCGCCGCGCAGCCAAAGAAAGAACTCGAGCAGGAAGACAGGATTCGGTTTTCCCTGTGTGAGGATAGGACTCCAGAATATTTGCGGTACATGCTTCGCGTGCCAACGCTCAACGTCCGTGGCCTGGCAACTGCAATGGCAGAAAAATGCCAGCAGGCGGTGTATGAGTCGCCAGGAGATCCGGCCAAGTACCAGTGCATGCTGCGCGTGGGGTTTCTCTGCCATGCAGCCTACGACTGCCCCAAGAAGTTTTCTGGGCAGTACGTCTTGGCCGCCATTCGCCGCGAGATGCGTGCAGCAGGCATCGCGCAGAGCACCTTCCGTTCCACGTTTGCATTTGCGTGGACTCTGTGCTCACACGGCCTTCCACCCTACCAACGTAAGCCGTGGGAACTGAAGCCAGTACAAGCCCTGCTGAAGGAGGAGATCAACGCGAAGAGCCTGGAGCTTGGCCGGATTTGGTTCCCGGGCGACAAAATCGTTTTGGGAGCACGCGCAGGTCGGTGGATACGGTGCATCTGGTTGAACATGAAGCGCAATGAGGCGCTGGCCTGGCGTCGGGAAGCCCGCACATGCCCCCTGCTGGAGATTGCCTGCCTGTTACACCACGCCCTAGGCCGTGAACAGTGGCGCCAGGAGCTTCTTTCAGAAGAGCACATTGCCTCCCTGCAGCTCGCTATGCAGAATTTGCACTCCGGCCGGGCCATCAGCACGCTCCGCGGGCTCCTGGACAGCACCCTGTTCTGAGACATGCCTGCTCGGAGCCTAGGCCTGCACTTCAAAGCTCAGACTGCGCAAAACATGTGACGCCACATGGGGCAACTGGAGGTCTGTGCCCCGACACGACAGCACAATGTTCTGACTGCAGCCTCGCCAAGCCTTGAACACGAAAACCAGCAAACCACAGGTTGATGAGTGCATGCTGCCAGCACGAACAGCTGCAAGTCACATGAGCATGCAGAAGATGCATATGCGTGCAGGCGGTTCTTCGACCAGAGCTGTGTCCTGGAAAGAGCGCTGCAGCGACACGGAGAGGCCGGGGGAACAGGGAGTCCCACCTCAGCAGACTCAAGTGCGGTTGTCAAGTCAGTCACCGTCCTTTGTTTTCTTGCGCTGGCCATAAGCTCGCAACAGCCTGAGCAACGGCCAGTCGAGAGCTCGGAAGCCAGGAGGAGAGGATGAGGGAGAGGGAGGGAGGGCGAGAGTGTTGGGCAAGAGAGAGAGAGCAACAGAAACAGACATTTCGGCTTCCGGTACTTCCCGAGTAGCAACCAACCCTGGCGGGGGCAACCCTGGCGGCGGCAACCCTGGCGAGGGCAACTTACAGAGAACTTTGGCAGGGCCCTTCATAGAGAGGGACGAAGAAGCATCTGGGGTCACATGGCACTTCGAGACGAAAGGAGGCCTATGTTTCCTTCATAAGATGGCTGGGCCGTCACACACAATTCCTGAGTATACGTGACCTGAGGGGCAACGCTGTGGGGGTAACCCTGGCGGGGGCAACCCTGGCGGGGAAGTGTTGAACACATCAAGAAGCAGGCCAGGGCTGGGTAGCTGTGCCGAAATGTTGCCTCGTTTTTCTGGCCAGGAAGCAGGCAATGGCGGGGGCAACCCAGGCGGGGGCAACGCTGGCGGGGGCAACGGGGGCAAGGCAACCCTGGCAAGGCCAACCCTGGCGGGGGCAACCGTTGCGGGGGCTAACCCTGGTGGCAACCCGGCGGGGCGCAGGCAAGCACAGATGGACGTGTCTGCTGCTCATCTTGCAATTGGCTACCTCGGCTACTGCTAAGACGCCCGACTGGAGCCTCTGTGAGTCAAACGAGGTAACCATGCCGATCGAACCACACAGACTGAGTTTCTCTTTGTCACACGCACTTCCTTCTCTCTCTCTCTCTCTCTCTCTCTCTCTCTCTCTCTCTCTCTCTCTCTCTCTCCCTCCCTCCCATCGCCCATCTCTTTCTCTCCCTCTCTCCTTCTCTCTCTCTGTCTCCCTCTCCTGTCTTTCCCGCTCTCTCTGAAGAGCCGTCCCTGCCATAACATTCAAAGTACAATGGAGCACGCAAGCAATGCAGATTTGATTTTCCTCGCGCCGTACAAATCCGCAAGTCGGCGAGACACGCTCGCAGGCTTCGCCGCGAGCGAGAAGTCATCCCTAAGCAGCGCCGGTGACGAGCATCTGACAGTGCCGCCCATGCCACTATAGGTTCATCGCAGTGTTACAGGGGTGAAATGCTCCGGGGTAAGCACGCCGCCCAGAAGATAGGATTGAGCATCTTTCACCCGGCTCAGCGCAGTGTAGCCTACTGCCGGCAAGTTTGGCACGTCCAAGTAGATAATGATGAAAGAGAATTCGTCGCCTTGCACTTTTGCGATGGTGCTGCAGTAGCCCAAGCGAAGTGGATAGTAGACCAGCCCTGCAAATTCCGGATCATGCCAGGGGGTGACGGGCAGTCGCTTTCCGGTGTCCGTTCGCACCCACAGCACTCGGGTGGCCGCCTCGTACTCCAGAACAGTACAGCCCATGCCATTGACAAAGTCATCCGTCTTCCGAACATTCCGTGTGAGGTAGATGCGAGCGCCCAAGTAAATCTCCACATCGGTAGGCGCAGGCTGTCGGTCGAGGCGCAAGGAACTGTTGTTGAAATTTTCCGGGTTGTCCTCATAAGCGCCGGGCAGCACGGCTGCGGGGCTGACGCCAGGGTACAAAGCTGCCAGGGCGAGCTTGTTGATCAAAGCGACCCCACTCCTTGTGGCCGCAACATATGTGGCCGTGGGATACTCGTGAAGGAGTCGCTCCATGTCTTCCACAGTGGGCTCTTTGCCCGACCAGGCCTTATGGCCGCGGCAGATTTTATTCACCTCTGTCTTCGTTGGCATGCTGGATCGCAGCAAAGCCAGCGTTTGCAGAAAAGCAGGGTCATGACTGCGATAGATTTTGGCAAGCTCCATCCTTTGACACGACTTCCAGGCCGTGCTTTCCCACGGCCGCCGTGGTGCCACGCCCGGCAGCTGGTACTTATCTCCGAGGAAAACCATCGCAGGAACACGGTCCGCCATGCTCCACAGCCGGAGAACGCGCTCAAAGTCTTCCAGACCGAGTTGCGAGTATTCGTCGACAATTACCAGCGTGTATCCGCACAAGACGTACGCCGCCTCCTGCTCAGGCAGATGAAATTGAAACGCGGCTGCAGCCGTGTCGACAACCAAATTGGCGTGGTCGCCAAGCCGCTGGCGCACGCGGCCTGCCATCCGAGCTGTGGGACAGGTCACCAGCACTGCCGCGCCATCGGCCAGTGCACACTGTGCACATTCCAAGGCCACCGTCGTCTTCCCCGTGCCCGGCCTGCCGGAGCAAATCAAGGGCCGGTTTTGCAGATCCCGGAGCTGCGAGAAGATGCGTTCAACGTCTGTGTCGTCCGTCGCTTGCTGTGCTTGCAGGGAGCGAGTCACTCGCTCCTGTATGGCGTTGAAAAACAGCAGCTGCTGGCCTTCGAACAGGCCAAGGCGAGCTTGCTCCACAGGCTTGCCCACACTGTCTTCCTCCGTCTTGTCGATGCGGCCGTCGATGTATGCGTTCACAGCGACTGTGACAGCCTCCAAAAACAGCCGTGTGTCCCGGATAATTGCGTCCGTGGGCCCCTCCAACTGCATGTCCCGGACCAAGTTACCCAGATCACGCCAGTGCCCCCGATGTGGACCATCGGCATTGTCTGTGAGCAGAAGAGCCGTGGCAAACCCACGATAACGATCCGGAACACTGTCTACACCCCGGACGGTCCGGAAGATTTCCAAGGATCGAAAAGGCAGGTGCATCATGCACCATTGACCGAAGAAGCGGTCATTCAGCCGCCACAAATAATCGACTGCCACGACTTGCTCTCCACGCATCATGTACCCTCGCACGAATTCTTCCAGGTCCACCTGCGTGCCAGCATTCTGCGCCTCCTCGTGTCGCTGCCGCAGCCATGCAGCGATCTCACCGTGCGGCCCACTTTTACGCAGATACTCCAGCAGGGACATGGTCTCCCCACGCCAGGCGCAGTCCATGTATTTTTGTACGAACAAGGGCTGCTGAGCTGATTCGTCCCAGGGATGCGGCGCACGTACGGACCGGCGACCAGTCTGGACAGTTCCAAACTCCCACTGACGCAAACCTTGCGTCAGCTGCAGGACCATCTCAGGCTCGAGCGGGTGATACTCGAATAGTATCTTCCGACACAGGCTCGTGACGCTGCTCGCGTCCGACATCCACTCGTCGTACGAGGAGTCGGACCATTTGGCCACATACTTGGCCACGTATGCCAGCAAGAGACCACGTCCCTGTCTGCACTGTAAGTCCTGATGGCAGCGCAGAGCGTCCATGATGTCGAGGAAGTACACGCGAACGCCCTGGTCGGCGTCGTCCGGCGTGTGAGGAAGGGTCCAGCCACCCGTGACGGGGTCAAACTGCGGCGGACCGTCATGCACCGGCCAGCGGCTCTCGCCGGCATCATCACGCTGCGAGCCTCGAACGAATGCGGCGAGATCGTTCTCGGCTTCTGGGAGATTTTCAGTTGCTGCTGCGATTGACCCCAGGTCAACTGCCGCAGGATCTCGCAGCCAGAACAGTGCGTGCACATGTGGACGGCCCGAGCCATGATACTGCTGTGTACCGGCTTTCTTGGATCCATCCTGGAACTCGATGCGCGTAAAGAAATGCACGCCGTCTAGTCCTTGCCCCTTCCCCAGCAGATGCCGAGTCCAGCCCGTGCCGCGATGCCTTCCGCGCCCGGCCAGAAGACTGCGAGTTACCTGCAGCATCGTGTGCGTGAGGTGCAGACACTCGAAGGCAGGCAGTCGCATTCGCTCGCGCAGCAGCTTCTGCATCTCGTCGAGCAAGTAAGCGTGGTACGGAAAGCTGCGCTCGTAAGGTGCCAGCGTCCAATACAGGTGAGGGTAGCCTATCTGGCGGACGAGGTCATGCAGGCCGTTCTTCACATCTTTCCAGTAGAGCGGAGACATCGGGTGTCCGCGCATCATGATCCGCATGGCGGTTCCGTCCGCCACGTTGCGCTTGCTTCCCAGATCCGTCCACAGATGCAGGTCATACACGAACTGCAGAAGCTCGAAGTCGGATCCATACCCAAGGAGGGGACTGAGCAGTTTGCAGAGGAAGGAACGCTTGATGCTGTGACGGCGATCGTCGACATCTTCTGCCTCGTCGGCATCGCTAGTCTCGGCCTGGCCCTGCGGATCTTCGGTGGCGGCTAGCTGCCGGAAGCGGCGCCGATTGAGGCGCTCGTAAGACTCGCACATATTAGCATCCCAATACAAGTGCGGCCAGAGAGCGTTCTCGAGGCCAGGCTCCTCAATGAACTGGAGTGGTCTGCGAGCCACCTCCGGGGTGGGCCCAGAAGCGTTCTGGTCCAAGAAGGAGCAGTGGCGATCGTAAAAATGCCCATACAGACTGTCCGACGACCGACGCAGAAACTTCAGCGCAGCACGCGCGAGGCGTCGTGACTCCTTAGGTAGTTTCTCGACTTTCACGTCGACCTTCTCCAGCCCCCAGGAAAAGGTCGTCATGCGAACCTTTTTGCGATAGCCGTTGTCCGCGCGGGTGACCGGCCCCACGTCGATCGTCAAAGGGCGAAGTGCCTGGACGACGTCGTGGGGCAGCTCGCGCAATGGCAGCGGCACGTCCTCTGGGCGCGGCACCACGTGCGGATGTTTCGCGCCGCAGCGGCGGCAGCTGGAACGAGGAACCTCGGGCTTGTGTTCCTCTGCTTGCAGGTCTCTAGGTCGCAGCGGGCGCATCTGCAGCATCTGACAGCTTGTACACATTCCCCAGGCCCCCTCTGTGCACCAGCGCTGCAGGCCGATGGAAACATCGGAGCGGCTCGCCGGTGGGAGGTCGCAGTCGTTGTCGACGGGTGCGAGCAGTTCCGACCCTGACGCTCGGGCGCGCCGTGGTGCATCTGGGTAGAATCGCTTCTTCGCGTAGCGCTGATCCGCCAGGACTGCGGAACGATAGACCTTCTTGGCCGGGCCATCGGGAGGTGCCGCAACGTGCCTGCGGCGAGCTTTGCAGCTTTCCCACGTTGCACTGTCACTGGCACACTGGCCCCCCTCGACAGGCTTGTGGCGTTTAGGCGCGCTAGCCGATTTCTCTATTCGCGCAGCGTGGGCAGGTGCCCAGTGCCGGAGACGCTTCAGGGCTCTCTCGTGCACAGTGCCGTTGCTGCAGGTGCGGAATGCTTTGAGAGCTTTGGTCAGACGACCTCGCCCGGCTGGCGTACCGGCCGCAGTCTGCATCGTCGCCTTGCTGCAAAACGCGCACGCGCTGGCCAGGCGTGGCCTCCGCGCTGCCGAGCCCGGGCGCTGCGGGTTGAAGATGCATGACTGCGTGGAGCAGAGCTCGGCCGCGTAGCGTTTCCGCGCCATTGTCTGCTTGGGCTTCTTCTGAGGGGCTGCATCCTCGCAGCCCTGTTCGGCCGATCGCCTCTTCGATTGCCGCGCAGCCCATGCAGTTGGGGTGAATGGAGCCGCCTCGAGGCCCGGGTCGCGGTCGAAAGCCTCCCACCTCTCGCGAGTAATCCATCGCACGGAGCCTTTCGCCACCCAGCTGGGAATGCTGATCGGGGCAGGCAGGACCTCGACTTCCTCCAGTGGCCACGCCCACGGCGCTGGGTACGAAATTTCTCGGAGCGCTTCGTGGTTCTCGTGCCTGTCTGTTTCTGTCAAGCGGCGGCTCCGTCCAATTCGAGCCCTTGCTAGGATTCTTCGTGTCTTGACCTCTGCAAGCGTCACCCAACCTTCGTGCGGACAGGCCCTCTCCGCGTATCTCTATCGTTTTCTCGCCGGACAGGATGCGTCCAAGCCACTTGGGTCTAATTTTCAGAATCCTGCTCGTGCGTCCAAATGCCATCGCAGCCGTGGCCCACGTGCTCGTCTGCAGCTGCTTGCCTCGCTTGTCTGTCGGCGTTGGTGAAGTTTCTTCTAGATGGGAATCACAGCTGGAGGGCGCCGCGCCAGAAGCAGCAGCCACGGCGGTCTGGTGCTTGGCCGGGGACCCGCCCTCCGCATCGGCACACCTGGACGCTTCGCCGTCCCGGGCATCGCCTGCGCCGTCCAGAAGGCCGCTGCCGCTGCACGCGTCACTGTTGGGAGTTTCCTTTAGCTGGGAATCACAGCAAGCAGCAGCCACTGTGGTCTGGAGCTTGGCCGTGGACCCGCCCTCCGCGTCGGCACACCTGGACGCTTCGCCGTCCTGGGCATTATCTGCGTTGTCGTCAAGTTTGCTGCTGGGATGTTCGGAGACGTACTTGTCGCCCTCGTCTGTGTGACAGGCTGCGTCGTCATCCGTCTCACTGGCGGCGTCATCAGCGAGGGGTGGGGCCCCAGCTCTCTCCGGAGGGCAATGAAGCTTTGCGTTGGAGTCCGAGTCCGAGTCCGACAGCGACATCCTGGCGGCTGGCTGTGCAATCTTCTGGTCGGGCGCCCAGCTTCGCAGCAGCACGTAATGGCCAGAAGAGTAGCCGGCTCCATCAGTACTATACACGAAGCCAAGCTCGCAGTGCACAGGGCCCTCCCCATGAATCACAGGAAAGGCCTTATCTTCGCTTAGTGGAGTCAGAAGGAAGGCCCCGCCTAAGGCTCGCGTGTAAAAGGCGAATTCTTCGTCCCCGGGATAGGCGCCGCGTCGAAGACTTCCCGCCATGTCGTGTGCACCTTCGCTCTCCATCAAAGCCAAGACTTTGTCCAGAAGGCTGCGGGCCTTTGCCTTCCAGATCCCTTCTTCTTCGGCGTCCACGATGAAACCCATGCTGTCTTTCGCGACAGCTTGCCATCTCTCGGGCTCGAGAGAAGCCAGCCAAGCATACAGAAAGCAGTAGCCGTCAGGTGGACTGTTCAGGGGCGGTCCGGACCAGCGGCAGGGCCCGGCGACCTCCATGGTTTCTGCCGCCGCAGGGGGCAGGCGCATATGTGGCAGGAGCGCGCCCGGCGCATCTGCAGCCGCTGCAGCAAGTGCCAAGGCCATGAGAAAAGGTAAGGGTCTGCACACCCCTGCGAGGCTTGAGCTGTCAGTTATCGGTACGGACATGCGAATTTAGGAACAATCAGACTGAAACATGCATGTATATATATATATAAGATGGACATATATTTAGCTATACTTAATATTGGGTTATACGCTGTGTGCTCTCTCTCTCTCTCTCTATGTATCCATCTATCTATCTACTCCCCTCTCTCCCGAATGCTGTGACTGCGCGCAGAGCAGACTTGTTTGCCTCGTGCGCACGGGCCGGTGAAGGAAGTCGTCTCTAGTGCGCATGGAATATAGACATGCGCTGAAATGCACTGAATTCTTAACAAGGTGGGGGGTGAAACTGTAGTGCTCCGGCATGGCGTGATGGATGGGTCAGCTCACGGACGGCCGTTCCCCTCCAGACCAGGCTGTGGCCGTCTCCGCTTCTTCAGGGCTGCGCGCGCACAAATCTGCTCAGCCTGAGCAGGGGCCGCCCGACGTAGGCGCTCCAGGGCCCGATGGTAGGTCCTCTCGTCAGTTGCAAGTCGGAACGCCTTCAATGCGCGGGTCAATTTGCCGCGTCCAGAAGGTGTAGAGGCAAGGTTTGCCAGGGCCGGCTCGTTGCAGAAAGTACAGCGAGGCGACTCCCGCGGACGCCGCGCTGGCAGGCCAGGGTGTCGCGCGCTGAACACGCACGGTTCATCGGTGCCAGAGCACATCTCCGCTTGACCCCGCTTCCTTGGCGGACACTCTGCGTATGTCAGGCACGGCGTCGCCAACGTCGTTCTCAGGCTCCCGAAGGCTGCCTGCGGTCGGATCCGGGGCCACACGGCCTCAGTTCTCAGGGGCGCAACCATGCTCGGGCATTCTGCGTAGAAAATGCGAGGCAGAGCGTGAGTGGTTCTTATGTTAGCCGGAGGCTCGCCCCCTGCCTGCGGGTTCGCTGCGGCGGACGGGAGACGCTGCGATTCGAGCCGTTGCGCGTCGAAGGCCTCCCAACGCTCGGGTAATCCATTGCACCGAAGCACGGGCGACCCATCGCGGTATTCTGATAGGGCTCGGCAGCAGCTTGAGTTCCTCGATGGGCCAAGCCCAAGCGTGGCTGTAGGAGAGCTTTGAAAGTGCCTGAGAGTTGGCTCTCCTCTCTTCGTCGGTGAGGCGGTGGCTGGTGCCAAATCGAGCTCGAGCATATATGCGCCTGGTTCTGGCTGCAGCCAGCGTCACCCAGCCCACGTGCGGGCATGGGGACCCACGTATCTCCAGTGTTTTCTGCCCTGCTAGAATGAGGTGTAGCCACTGAGGCCTGATCTTCAGGATTCGTGTGGTATCTCCGAAAGCTACGGAAGCAGTTACAGGAGCGTCTGCCGAGTCCGCAGACTGCAAGCAGTCATGCGCGCTACTTGTGCTCCCGCGTGTCTTGCCTGCGGTGGGCCTCGAGCGCGATCCGGGTTCCAAGGTTGCGAGTGAATTTTCCTTCCTCCGGGCAGGGGGGCTTTCAGTCTCGCCCTGACTCTCCGGCTCGCAGTCCAGACCGTCGTCGTCAAAGAGGGGGCTGCTATTGTCGTTGAAAGAAAAACACGTGGCAGAAGAGCCGGCATGGCTCGTCTCCGTGTCAGAGTTGTCCAGAGAAATAACGTAGGCTGGGCGAGCCGTGGCAATGGGCATGGCCTGGCTGGCGTAAGCGCTCGGGCCAGGCGCCCAGCTCCGCAAGAGAATGTAATGTCCTGCAGAGTGTCCGGCGGCATCCACGCTGTTGACGAAGCCTAGCTCACAGTGCACGTGTCCCTGGCCGTAGATGCACGGTACCGCCGATGGTACTTCCATGGGCGTGACGAGAAACGCCCCGCCCAGAGCCTTCGCGAAGAACGCGAACTCCTCATCGCCTGGGCTGCCCCCAGCGCGCACTCGCCGCGCCATGGCCTGCTGCCCTTCTGCTTCCATCAGCGCCAGGACTGGGTCTAGCAAACTCTGCGCTTTGGCCTTCCAGACTTGCTGTTCCTCCGGGTCGCAGATGAATCCGTGGTCGTCTTTCTGCACGGCAGCCCATTCCTCGGGCAAACGGGCTGCCAGCCAAGCGTATAAGAAACAGAGACCATCCGGAGGACACAGCAACGGCGGACCGTCCCAGCGACATGGCCCAGCCACGGCCATGTCAACCAAGTTCGTCGGCGGCAGCCGCATATGCGGCAGC